>WIPJ01005860.1:250539-268407 GCA_018155075.1 Cassiopea andromeda
CACCGAACCCCAACGCACTTTGGTCAATTTTATTGCCTTTGTTCTTCTCGCCTTTTGTTGCTGTTGCATTCACCCCTTTTCCTTTATCATTTCCATTTGTTGTTGTATTTTCTTCCCTCATATTTTCCTCGTTTCTTTGCTTATAACCTTTATTACTTTTATCTGCCTTCTTAATTTTATCTTCCAACGGCTCATAGTCACCCTCTTTCTCTTTAAAAGCCCAATTCCCTTTGTTCATCTCATCACTTTCCTTTTTCTCTTCTTTTGCAGTTTTGTTGTTATTTCTTGTTGCCGAACTATTGTTCGATTTGTTGCTTTCTGTTCCTTCTGTTGTTGTGTTGTTTGTGTTATTTTGTGTTTTTACATCATCTACTTGGCCATCATCAGTATTGCAAGTTCTTGTCTCATTGTCCTTGGTGTTCGTTGACGAAATGCCTTTGTTTGTGCTTTTAGAGCTATTGCTAAATCGCTCCTTCCCTGCAACTTCCTTAGGATTTGGATGCATGTTTTGCTGTTTTGCTGTGTTGTTGTTGTTGGAAAGTTGGGACGTTCTATTGCGTTCCTCTGTTGACGTGCCGTTGCTATCATTTGCTTTCATATTTATGTTGGCAGAAATGACTTGCTCATTCTTACTAGCCATTCTATTACCTTTACTATTTATATTATCGTACTCACGTTCTAATTTCTTTCCTTGATCCACATTCTTTTGACTACCTTTATTATATCTTTCCATATACCACTTATTTCCTCTTGTAGTATATTTACCTTTATTATTGATTTCCCTTTCTTTTTTTCCCATATTTTCATCTTCATCGAATGTTTGATCCTCCATGGTATGGCTTTCTTCCATTTTTGACTTTCCATGTTGATCATTGTCCGACTCTTTGTCGTTGTTTCTCATTGCTTCCTTCGAGTTGTCTTTCTGTCTATTCACCGTCTCATTTACCTCAGTCTTATTGCTGTTCTCTTTAAGACCATTTGTTGCATTCTTCATTTCTTCCTCTCTTGTATTCATTTCTTCATCCCTTGAATTTTTTATTTTTGACTGTTTTCTCTCTTCTTGTGACATTTTGTCATTCCGTTTTCCCTTGTCTTCTTCTTCATTCTTTTTCCATTCTTCGTTTCCTTCCTTTTCAGCACGAAATCCCTTATTATCTTTTCCATCACTGTCACCTTTTGCTGTTTGCTCTGACATTATTTTTTCAAATTCATGTAGATGCTCCTTTGAAATATTCGTATATTGACTATTAGACTCTGATTTTGATGAGCCCTGATCATTTTTCTGTAGCGCTTTCTCTCTGTCTCCTTTGACACTATTTTCTTTGTTTTCCCTAGCGCCTGTCTTATTTTCCTTCTGCCTACCATCAACTTTCTCAGAGCTATTTTTCTCATCTTTTTGTTGTTGCTGATCTTTGTTGACCTCTTCTTTTATCACAAAACTTTCCCCGCTGTTCTCAGTTTTCTTTTGCTTCATTTTACCAGTCATCTCTTGTTCTCCTCCCATACTTTTTGTACTTGCCAATCTTTCAAGCCTCTTTGCATCTCTCTCAAATTCCGTAGTTGCGCGATTTGAAGTTTGCTCTTCCCTCAATTTCCCTTCCTTCTCATAATGAGATTTGAAGAAGTTTTGGCTTCTTCTGTTGTTGGCTTCTATTTTGTTGCTTGTCCTCCCAGCAGCTTCAGCTCTTACTATGTTATCATTTTCTGGCATGTAGTGTATCCGCAATTTATAGATACTTCGTTTCATTCCATCATTGTTCGATTTCACAAAAGGTGCTTTATTGTTGTGGGAGTAGATTTTACGGTGACTGAGTCTACGACGGGGTGCTTGCTTCATCGAGATACCTGCCACTAAATTCTTGGTCGCAAGCTCAATCCAAGCAACTAGGCATATCAGAATTAAGTTTACCAACCGCATCTCCACTTCAACAGTCCAGTCTTGCACTAGGAACAATTTTTGTTAAGCAATTCTTTCGTTTAAATCGTATAATATCTTATCTCTGCTCTCCATTTTTTGCTTCTGACGCTATAAATTGCTGTCACCCTATGCCAGGTTTCCTCTTAAATTATTTATACAGGTGAGGGCTTGCTTTTGATTTGTTAGCAAGCATATTTACTCACTCGTAAGCCTTAAATTCATGGTGGTATGCTGATAAAGGGGAGAATACTAGCAAATGTTATCGCTGTCTTTTATCTTTTCCAATAGATTTTCAGTTGTTATCATTCCGTTCATATTCTCCAAACTAGTTTGGGATGGAAATTTCATGTTTCTTTACATGGAAATCAAGTTATCTTGCATGATGTTGTGTGTTTCTCGGTATCAACTTGTATCATGGTTTGAAATTTGCCCTAGATTCTCGGGTTTTTGTCATTTTGCGACTATCCCATACTACTGTGGTGGAATGTACTTGCAATGATCTCATTTGACGCTATGAACTAACAAGAAGTGAAGATCTCTTACCTTATAGTTTGTTTGATTTCGAGCGCTGTACTTGTTGTTTATTTCTTGAGCTATTACCCGTTGCTAGAAGGTATCAAGAGGATAATATTTGTTCTGTATGGCGTCAACAAACTTTTTTTTAACTATAAGAATAGTCATGTGTGAAAATAGTGAACAATAATGGATATTTTATCATTTACAAACACCTTAGAGAGAATTTTTGTAACTGACATGTGAGTGAATTTCCCTCCTTGGGTTCCTGTGTATCATCTTTTTCTTAATGAAATTCTTTTCGGATTTTTACAAGCCCTTCGCTTTTCAATAAGGTGGCTGAAGATGACTACAGTGAGGAATCAACAACAACAACCATAAGTGATAATTATTCTGAGGACTACGACCCGGAACAGGTTAGTGATTGTCCTATTTGCCTCAGTCTTTTTACTTCTTGTTGTTGTTGTTGTTGTTGTTATGACATCATTTAAATAATTCATACAATTTTTATGTTCGACGCTTGCGCCACCTTTATGGTAACCTCTGTTTCATTTCTTATGCACACAGACTCTCGAATGATTCCAATTTCTTATGTAATTTTAAGTATGCCATTTCTCTATTATCAATCATTTAGCAATTGTGGTTTGTCTTTAGTTGCTTATTTATACCTGTTACTTTTTAGGAGCCTTTATGTTTTCTATCTTTCAATTTTATGTATTTTGAGTCGTATTCCAGGCCCTATTTCTGTCGTATTCCAGGCCCTATTTTTGTCGTGTTCCAGAGCCTATTTCTGTCGTGTTCCAGAGCCTATTTCTGTCGTGTTCCAGAGCCTATTTCTGTCGTATTCCAGGACCTATTTCTGTCGTATTCCAGAACCAATTTCTATCGAATTCCAGGACCTATATCTGTCGTATTTCAGTACTGTTCTGTCGTATTCCAGGACCTATTTGTGTCGTATTCCGGTACATATTTCTGTCGTATTCCAGTACCTATTTCTGTCGTATTCCAGGACCTAATTCTGTCGTATTCCAGTACCTGTTTGTGTAGTATTCCAGGACACATATGTTGCCTCGCAATCTATTACTGTGTTTTTCCCTGTTCTTTCTTTCTTATAAAGCCAACAGAACTGTTTTCTAGGATTATTACAATTTAATCTGTTGCCATGTCAAATGGTTGTGATTTAGATAGCTTATTTTTCATTTTATTAAGGGTTTGTCGCCAACTATGTCATGTAATATCCTTTGATAAATTTCTCGCAATACGTTTTGGGTGATGTAGCAATTGCACACAATCTGAAGGAAGGTTGGGACGCAGTTTTTCAAAACATGTCATTTTGTTTTTGAAAATTAGTGGGAGTAACTGTCTGTGTCGTCATTTTTACGTATGTTACACATCCACCAATGGAGTGACACGTACGTGGGCTTCCAAAAACCGTATATGCGTGTGATAATTTACAAAGTATGAAGGTATGGGAAATTTATAATGCTTGCACGTGTATAAAGAATGAGAGAAATACGGCTCAATATGTATTTTTTACACTCTTAAAGACTTGAATTAATAGTTTTGATAAACTGGATCCTGTCAATTGCTTGAGTGAAACTGAAGAAGGATTTAAGTTGTAGGAAGGCTTTTAGTTTCTAAAATTGCTATCAAATCATTTTCATTATCAATTATGGACCAAGAGACTTGGAGCTGTCAAACCGTCAAAATATTTAAAGGGACTAAGTGTATTTTTATTTGACCTCTTCGTCGCAACACCTCTACGATGCTAATTTACCAGGTGAGAAAAAGATGCAGTTATTGAAATTTTCCACTCGATTTTGAGATAATTGGACGGTGATTTGACTATTGCAAGAGTATAATCAGAAATGCAGTTCTTCAATGAAGCGAATACACAAATAATTAGAAATCTTGGTGATATTTAGCTTCGCTATCTGTGGAAGATTTTAGATCTAGCAAATATTATTTCATTTTGCTAAAAACCACTTTGTTGTTAAATGGGCATCGTATTCCCATTATGTGTAATTGGTATACGTACATCTTAAAAGGAGTACAGTTTGGAAGAATACTCAGGCTCAGAATCGCCGAAATTTAAGAATAATGCAAGGCTCAAGTTTCATCAAAACTTTAAATTTTTGTGTATTGGAACTATAGTACTGCTTGTATATTAACTTTCTCACTATCGATACAACATTTGTTATCCTGTTCCACTTTTATTTTGCTTTATGATAAAGTAAGACATCAATAAAGATTTGAACATAGTCCTCTGACTTTCAGACGTAGTTACACCCTCGATGTTTAGGAATAATCTAAGGCTCAAAATCAAAACATTTCAGAATATTGAGGCTCAGCGAATGATTGGGTATCCTTGTACAAAATGTGTCTGTGTAGAGAGAATCGTTGAATAGTATCTATATGAGAACGAAGGAGTTGGATATAATAGCATGGATATACTCATTTGTTTTGAAACTCATTGATGGAAAATATATTTATTACTATCCAATCATATGGCAACTATTTAATCCTAAAGATTTGGTAGGTATACCTGGAGACATGATTCTGTCCTAAATTCTATAGCTAAAACATTTTCCACACTTACAGATTGGTCATTATACGCAGATCTTCCTGCTTTTATATCCCCTTCTTTTATCACAGGTAGTGCTTTCCGACCCGATCTTCTCATAATTACTAAGGAAAGGACCTGTATTATCTTGAGCTCACTATTGGTTTTTAAACTAACATATAAGTCAATAGTGAGCGTAAGGCTTTAAAATATTATCCTCTACAACAAACTCTACTTCCGAACTATAAACAAATCAAATTTATAATTCTCTCTATGGGAGCCCATGACACTATTGGGTCTTCTTTTGAATCTGTTATTCATCTTTTAAATCTCTCGGTTTTAACGACAAAGAGCAAAACACATTTTATCTAACCTCATCAACATAACTATAAGAAGTACATACTTTATTTTCTGCTGCCGAAATAAACCGTGGACAGACCCTGACTTACTGAACTTATGAGAAATACTATTGATTTTTTTTATTTTATTTTATTTTACATTCCCTTCGATTGATGTCACAGTAAATTTTTTTTCATTTTGTTTTGTTAAGTAGTTAACCTGACAGCCAGCTGTACTTTCCCTAGTTGTAGATAGACGTATAATTGTATTTTAGTTATATGAGAATAAAATTGAAGTTGGAAAAAAACAATTATATGGCAACTATTTAATCCTAAAGATTTATTTGTGAACAATGCAATAAACGCTGTCGTTCTAGAATTGGACTATTTAGCCTTATGTGGATTCAACTTATCTAGAACATTTAGCGTGTATACTATGATTGTACATTTATGTACCTCACATAACTAGGTGGTACATAATTGGCTAACTTGGTACAATATACTGTAATCAGCCAAAGAAGAAATAAGAATTTTTTATAAGAGTAATGTTTATGATAATATTAAGGCTCAGAATTGCTGAAGCTTAAAACTGATTTAAGAACAATGCAAGGCTCAAACTTCCTTAAGATTAGAATTTTTGGGTCTTCGAGTTGTATTGCTGCTTTTAGGCAAAAAGTGTGTTATATCGGTGGGACTTCTTCAATCCTCGCTGCTGGACAGCTCTTGGTGATTTATCATGAATTTTTGTGGGGAGGGGGGTTTTATCAGAAGGATAAATTATTTTATATATGTATTGTTAGGGGAACTGTCATTATGGATAGCAAGTTTGTAACGGTATTTTATTCTTTCAGCAACAGTACATTTCACCATCCGATATAAGGAAGCGATTAACGGATTACATTGCTGCACCTAAAGCGTTATTTATGGTTAGAGATCCTGATGATCCATCAGGTTTGTATGTTAGACATCTCAAGAAATGGTTCGTATGGCCAGAAAGATTAGGTTATAGATGAGTTATTTCTGCATGTTCATTGTATTTTTGACACATGCAAAGTTGGCTCAACCAATCAGATAGAACTCACACCCTTTGTTTTCTGTAATGGCTTCGATGTTTTACTTCATTCTTCCATTTAGTTCTCTATGAAGTTATCGCTCTGTGTCATAACGGAATAAGGCCTCATTTCTACTGTTCATTAATTTTAACACCCTTGAAGCATGATCTTGGACTCACATTTTATCGCCTTTGAAGGACTCATTCTAACATCCTTAGGACTCACCATTTAACGCTATTTGGATCGACATACTACTACGCTTGTAGCATGATCTGGGGCTCGAATTTACACGCCCTTGGGAATCACATTGTAGCGCCCTTAGGACTCCCATTCTAATGCCCTTGTAGCACCTATGTAGCATGGTCTACCATTAACATTCCAGAACACTGATACGTTTATTTTCATGTGTTTTATATTGTATGTTGTAAGCTTAAAATAATTTTCTAGATTGCTTGCATTTGATTTTAGCAACCGCGTTGAAGGAGCCATGGGAAGACAAGGTTGAAAGAATTCGAAGTTCCTCTCCTTATGGTCATCTTCCGTCATGGAATATCCTTTCATTCAGTTTCATTGCTCTTTTTTTCTTATTAATGGATCATTCTTTCCCTATTGGAATCACCAAATGCTCAGAACTTGAAGTAATATAGTTTTTTTTAAATATGATATAAATGGAAAGCCTTGTGGTTGGTTCTGGGAAGTTGAGTAGCTGTAGTTATTCTTTCAGATTTATTCCTTCGTATTAATGGTTTATACTTCAGTACGGGTGCAGAAGCACTCTTTTTAGTTGAGGGTATTCTGGTACGGCCTACTCTTGTAGTGCATAGGCATTGCATCAGACATCTTTTGTTCCTCCTGATACCATGGTGGTTTGAAATCAAATTCCCATTGCTCCCAGCAACTTCTCTTTTAACTTCTAGTTACAATTAGTGTCTATTGGACTAAGTAAGAATTCACGATAGCCATATTAGACGTAGTAACAGTTTGCTGCCAACGGCGCGTAACCTGAAAATGGTGCTTAACCTGAACAATGGGAGCGTAACCTCGTATTGGTTTTTGGTAATGGCGGCGAAGCTGTGGAGAAGGGCCTAATAGGCCTAAGCTGGAAAGCAGCTTAAGGATACGCTCCCATTGTTCAGGTTACACACCATTTTCAGGTTACGCTCCGTTGGCAGCAAACTATGTTACTACTCATATTTATTGCTTTTGATTGTTATCAGCGCTTGCTACCCATGCAATTGTTACCCTTAACTATAGTTACGGCTACAACCTGCTATTGTAAAAACTGGTGATGATTTGCGGCAGGAATGTTTGGCATATCAATTGCTGCAGCAATTTCTTGTAAGTACCCAATGTCTTTTCATTCAGTTCATGCAGAATCTAAGACGTCTTGATAAGAGTTGGTTTGATAATTCTTCGAGAATGTGAAAATACTACTATCGAATAATATAGAATAACATATTATAGAATAAGCATCTATTTATTTTCTGATGTTCAAAGGTAGAGTACCTGAAATATTCGAGCCACGTCGCTTTTTTTACATTTTCATCATTAAGCATCTTTTGTAGCTGTGTATCACACTGCTTTTCGATATTTTGACGCGATTTTTCAAGTTCGGAGTTGATTTCTGAAATATAAGATTGACTTTGAATATATGAAAATATCTACCCTAGCCGGATTCTGTACTTTGCTATCAAATGGCTTGATCTGGTAACATCTTATTCCAAATCTAGAGCTCCTTGAAATTCTGATATAGTAAAATCTTTTTTAAAATCTTGACCTCCTTGAAATTCTTAGCTGCTAAATATATTTTAAGCTAAGGCGTGTATAAATTTTCATAGTAGCGATATATAATGACCAAACATTCCGGGATGATCCAAATTGCCAGTGCGGGCTGATTGTACTGATCTTATGATTTCTGTGTGTTCTTGATATAATATTAGGTGTCTCCATCCACCATAGCTTTTTATGTAGAATGAATATGCTGAAAGAGCTGAACCCAACTTAGGCTTGTTTACTAGAGGGGCTGTTCAATAATTATGTCACACCTTGGGTGTGAGTAGTTCTACACGTTTTTCGTGATTCTTCGTGACGGTATGACAGGGGGGTGGGTGGTACTGTATTCAATTCTGTGTCGTGACGGTAAAAATTTTTTCTTTTAAAAACTTTTGCATAATGAAGGAACTCTGATACTTTAGCACACAACCTAAATTAATGAAGTTGTCGAATGAAACCTTGATTTCTAGTTTTACATATCCCTATCCCATCTTACAACTTGGGAAATTTTAGATGGAGCATGGAATGTTTAAGACAATTTAGTATTTAGTCCTAAATTCAAATGTTTATATTCAGCTTAATATTCATTCAAATGGACCAAGGTTTTTGCTCGATGCCGAAAAATATGTTTTCGCTTGGTCTTGTACGTTTAGGAAGGTGATATTCCGAAAGTCGATTGTAAAAGATGATACTTTGTGTAAAATGATGTTGATACGGGACCAGTTTGGACAAGTGACTGACAAATTTGCTATTCATTCTTGACTGTTGCTTCAAAAATTCTGCATTGGCGCTTACGCTGTTGCTGTAGTTGAAAAATGCATAGAAGAGGGATGAGATATCTTTTCTTCTTCTCCCATCCCTGTACTGCTTTAAAAATATAGTTTTGTATTGGGCTGTTCTGCATCGTTGGGGAGGGGTCCGTTTGTTCTGAGTGTGATGCACCGCAAGGGGGTCTTGTGAGCAAACAGGGCAGAGCGTGATGATGGGGGGGGGTTGGGTGGTTCTGAATTGGCAGTTCTAGCGTGACATAATTATTGAACAGCCCTAGATAGGAAATAAAACGTTTTTCTAATTTTTTGTGGAAATATTTGTTGCTTTTCATTATTTTTTTGCATGGTGACTTGGTATGATTCTTTGAACAACTACGCATCGTGATTATTCATGAAATAGCTGTAGATGTTTGGCGATGTTTACCGTTAGATGTTTTTAAGATATTTGATGTATACCGTATGCCTTAATTGATGCTTTGTTTGCATATGCTGTTCTTAATAGCTACATGAATGCTCAATAATCCAGGATTAGTTGGTTTCATTAATAGCTACTTTAGGACTATGCAACTTTCCCTAAACCAGTCTTTGTCGTCTATTTATTAATCATCTTCAGCAAACAGGGCATTCCAGCTCTAAAAATCTTCTTTTGTCTAAAATCCTCTTTATTTCACGTACCATTTTGCCACTATCATTAGGACGTGGTCTAGCGGGCAGGCGAATGTTAAAAGGGAATCCAAGATTAAGTATTGAATTTAAAATGAAGATATGGAAATTCTTAATTGCCATTTTAGCTTCTTGTTCTACGTTAATATACCGCACATGCGTACATAGGAAGTTTTCAAGGAGCACAAGAAAAATTAGTAAAAATTTTCAATCAACTGTTTGTTGGATAAAGATGCCCTTTTTTCAGCATCTGAAAACCGTCTGCTGACTTCACTCTTAATTGAATGTATAATTTTGTGATTAGAGCGTCTTTGCTAACACTCAGTGTTTACAGAACTGAGAAATGTGATCATAGGATTGGAACAGGAGCTGCCCCCTCCTCTTCCCTAAGAATGTAATTGATGAACGAAGAGTCGGCGCGACACTTGTCATTGACTGTAGCCGACTCTCAGAGTTTGTGTTGTGAATATGGTTGTAGCAAAATTAAGAGTTCGCCATCAAAATCCCAAAGTCACTACACATAGCCCTGCTTCCCTCCTATAAACGTATCGAGATATGTAAGGGGTGTTTGTTCTTCCATAGGCAATATGGCAGCAAGAGCGGGTCCCATTATGGATACGACCGTAAGAACCTCATTAGTGTTTATTTACGTCATATATTTGTTTGTTATGCAGTGGTTCACAAATGAAGCAATGTGGATTGTCAGATGCATATACAGGCCTGCAGGCAGATGACCCCTCATTACAATGCAGCCCTCTACAGCCCTGTGTTTATGTACTACACGTTTTTTTTATAAGAAACAAGTTCTCTGGCTTCAGCCTAGATGTTTCTTAATATTTCGTCAAATCCAGCCTTAAATGTTTCTTAAATTTAAAGACCTCCAATGACAGTAATAACCCAGACTAGGCAATTGTGATAGAAGAAAACAGATGTTAAGGCTTTGTGAGGCATGTAATTGATGTTCTTTCTATTTTCTTGCTAGCTTGATCAAAAATTTACTAGTAAAAACAGTTTTTGCAAGTTATTATTTGAAACTCAACCTGCCTGAGTTTCTTAAATGTTTCTTAGTTTTTGCCTAATTTCAGCCTCATGTTTCTTATAGACATGTTTCTTACATAAAAAACGTGTACTGGATACTTTTTCCTTTTTTTGTTACTGTCACTGTCATAATGTACTTATTTTATTCTACATCTTGCGGATTGATCAAATTGTAAGCATTAACATGATTTACCTTTACCGTTGTGTTTAGTTACTCAGTTTTGGTGACGTCAAATGAAGGTGGCCTTATTGAGCCTATTGTCAATGCTATATCACTTCATCAGATTAAAAAGAGAAGCAAATTGTCTTTACTTGGATATTTCCACAAGGTATTCCACACCACATTTTATTTGATTCTATTCAAACGATATGCAACGTTAGCCCTGTTACATTGCTGTAGATTGTGCAGGTTGTCCCAGAAGTCGTGCAACTTGCAAGCATCAGCCCTGAAACTAAACACTCACTGCCAAGGATTTTGCCAATCCATGTTTGTATTGTATGCTTAACTGTCTTAAGAATTGCGCCTAGACTACGTGAAATATATCACAGTGATTTTGAATACTATGGATTGTGTCTAAACTACGTGAAATGTGTGTCAGTGGTTTTGAATGGCATGGGTGGCACACTATGTTAGAAAGAATAATTGTAAAAGCTGGCCATGCATTACAGTAAATGGCGCTAATCTTCTGTTATAGCAGCATTCATTCTTCTTTGCATCTATCCAGTCACTCGGTCCTGAAGCTGTAGGTAGGGGTGTATATAGTGTGTTCAAATGAGTTTTTTGTCGTCCGACGTCCACCGAGGTGGCTTTTTTTACTCTTACATTATATGGTAGTGATCGTTTATCCCAACTTTTCATGCACTATCTTTTTGTCAAAAAAATGACCGGTTGATAATCTTTGGAGGAGGTGTGGCACCCCTCTCACATCCCTATTTCCGCGTCCCTTACTGTTGGTGGATGGTGTCCTAAGCCCCTCGAGTTGCAGTGAATTATATAACTTGTTGATCTTGTATGTATAGCAGAATTAGTACAAGGAGAAAGTTAATTCCGAGAAAGCTGTTTGGTATTTTACATGCATTTCTGTAATGCTCTTTAATCCAATCAATCTATGTTAGGAATTTGGAGAAAAGACGACAGAAGAATTTCTCACTGCTCAAAGAAAGTTTGTGGAAAGCTGCGCTGGGTACTGTCTGGTATGTTACATAATGCAAATAAAAGATAGGTAAGTTATGTTACCCAAGTTTATTACAGCTATTTTTCTTTGTATTTTTATCATTCATTTGATTCGCTTGCTGTTGAGTATGAGTGGAGTATTGTTTGGGTATCAAGAGCTTTGGAGATTGCATTGGTGAAACGTGAGATTGCATTCTAGTTAGAAATGCAGTAGAACGTCCTTTTTCTCTTTGCTATTTTTAAGTTAGAAATGAAGTGTCTTCTGCTGTCGACCCTTCTTTCTCTTTGTTGATATACCATGTCTAAGCTTCGATATCTTTATTTACTGATTCACAATCGGTTGCTATAT
Organism: Cassiopea andromeda; assembly: GCA_018155075.1. NCBI lineage: Eukaryota > Metazoa > Cnidaria > Scyphozoa > Rhizostomeae > Cassiopeidae > Cassiopea > Cassiopea andromeda. The sequence goes on from WIPJ01005860.1 coordinate 262,691, forward strand.
GTTGGCCGTTTCGTAAATGGCCGTTTTGTTGTTTTAGCATACGTATTTCATTTAATTTACCAACAATGAGTTTGTATAACCAAGGCATAATTTAGCTATTTACCACGCATAAATAATTTGAGCTAATGAGCGTAGACATTTATTAATCCATCAGAATGCTAATCAAGCAATCATAGGAACTTGCAGCTGGTCTGTGGCATTCCGTAGTCACGTTTACTCTTCTCAAAGGCACCAGAATGACAGCTTTTTAGTGGATTTAATAGTTTCTTAAGCCGATCATTGTGAATTCAGTAGTCTTGAGATTTTATTGATAAATTGATAACGCATTGAACCAATAATTTTATTAAGAGCTTTAAATTATTAAGTATAAAGCACAACATTCAATTCAGGTTTCCTAGTTAATGGATGAAACTAGTATACGCGATTTCTTTATTTTTAAGATACCAATTGACAAACAGTGTAGCTGAAGTCTCCTAAACGTTACGAAACTGGTGGTTCTATACAAAAATAAATGAAGTGTTATTTCTGTGTTGCTGGTTGCAAATGATATCTTCTTAGACAAAAGAAACAGTTAGAAAACTTTTAGAACTAGGATTCAAATGTAAAATTAGGAAATAGTAACTATTAGGCATCGGGGTAGGTTCCTTATAACAAAATGTGTAGTGGGGGTCGTGTTGGCAAATGCTTTTTAAAGCAATACAACTGATGATGCTGCGCTTTCTAGTCATCTGATAATTTAACAAGAGCACGAAAAAGCGGCAATATTTTTAGACATGCTTAAATGAAACGACAATATTGCTTGCCCTTGATCGTCTTTTCGTTTAAGTGTTTTGGCATCTGTTTACATCAAGACTCAAAGCCCAGTGTTGTGTAGACAAAAAGAGTTCGTTTTCTCACTGGGACTCTTCAAGTAAACAATGGTTAATAGGTCCTAATTGGCCACTCTTGGGGCCAATCAGACGCATCCCTTTGGGTCGCTATCCGACGTTTCATAGTCTGGTGAGTGTCGGACGAAAAAAGCTTTAAGTATATCTAAAAATGTTGCCGCTTTTTCGTACTCTTGTAAAGCTCTGTAGTACCAACAGACTATTTACGTCATCGCATAATGTTTATCTTGAATCAGTTTTTGCTTGAAGTGTTGTTACCTTAAAATAGGACGTTACTGGTACGTTGTGGATGAACTAAATTATTTTGAAAACGAGCTCGTTTTTAAATATTGTTGAGAAAGTGTTCATTTCATTTCGTTTTAAATTCTTTATAAAGGTAAAATTTCAGAAATCTGATTTACAAACTGCCCTGTTAAAATCTAAAGTCTAATTACAATATACCTCTAAATAAAATAAAATTATATATGTAAATTAAAGTTAGCTCTTGTTAGTTCACAAGAATTAAAGTATCGGAAAAACTTGCTTAACGTACCATTTAATTAGTGTGTTATATAACTAGGTGAAACAAGTTCTTAGTTTCCTTTAAAACAACATGTGCGAAAAGAGCCCTTTTACACCACTGGATACGACCAATGTATATCATTACGCTCCTTCTAACAATGTACCAAAAGAGCATCAGCTATACCGGGGACATGGTGACTATATGTCCATCTGCTCTTGTGATAAATTGGTACAATAGAGGAGGCATCTACTTCGCTTGATTTATTCTACAAGTTTCAATTCTCGGTCAAGGGGAATCATACTGAGCATTGCTCTCAGAAGGCTTTCTGTCTCCTGTTCATTTTAGCATTTCTTTTTACAATTAAGATATCTGGCTGTTTGATGGACTAAATTGTTATGCACAGACATACAATATGACATACGTTCTAAAATTGTTGACAGTTTTTTAAACATACATTACAGTGCAATTCCTTTTATTGTCTAGTTTTATTTCCTCTAGGCACAACAACAACATCTTGCTAACTGCAGATGGACGCATTATTCATATTGATTTTGGCTTCTTTTTATCAAATTCGCCTAAAAATCTTGGCTTTGAAAGCTCACCATTCAAACTCACAGAGGAATTTATTGAGGTACATATTCTTTGTTTGCAAAGTGACATGGTTAGGCATTGTCTTTGCATCTCAGGAGACCACGGCTTGCCTAAGCCCTCGGATTACTTAATTAATAGAAATGACTTCTTCCAGCCAATAGATTCATCGGATTTATATAAGTCGTTCATTTCGATCTGATTCTTAGCCTAGTGTCATCTTCTATTGCTTCTATCCAGGGTTCAGAGAGAACCTGGAGATCCTGAAAAATGAGTTATGTTTAGGAATAGTCAGGGAAAATCTGGAATAGTCAGTAAATTTTCTTTTCAGCTATTCAATTCAGGAAAAAGTCAGGAAAAGAGACTATTTAGTAAACATAGTACTATCATCAAGTCGTGTATAGTTTCACAAAGTGGTTATTCCATTTGTTGTCAGTAGTTATGAACTTCATTACTTCGTGCAGTGCTATAGCAACCACCTGTACATATCCTATTAGATGTGATTTTCTTGACCAATTTTTGTGCATATGTGAATTGGGTGTCAGTGGGTTTTTTTGACTATCAATCGAGGAAATTTCGCGTGTCGGCTAGGAACCCTGTTACTCCTCTTGATTGTGATTAACACAACATTTTTCTTCCCTCATCCAAAGCGGCTTACATACTTTGCCGACATTTGACCTGAGTGCCTTCAACTTTGTAGGTGATGGGAGGTGTTGATAGTGACATGTACAATTATTTCAAGATTCTAATGCTGCGAGGATTTTTGGCATCACGTAAAAATATGGAGAAAGTTCTTCAAATTGTAGAGATCATGCGAACAGGTGAGATTTGTGACTGTCATTGTAACATACCATGTATTGAAATGATGTGTAAACCCAATGTGTTAGCTGAAGAGATTCTTGCAAAATTAGTTGTACCATCGGAGTATCTGAAATTAATTTAGCTTTTATCATTTGGTAAATTATTGATGAATTATGTTTACGAATTCCTTGATGAATTATTAATGGGATTCGATTTTCAGACAACGTTAAAAGTTACTGAGCATAGTTTTACCTAGCAGGCCAAGAATGATTTTCATCTCATGTCGACGCTACATCTTTCATCCTTTATTACTTATTCTTTAACCTTTCATTACTTTATTTGTTGCTAGTATGATTTTATTTCATCGTACCTTAACGCACAATCCTACTTTATATAGTGGCTACACGATGTGCTTAAACGAGGCTGTTATCAGTAAGATTTAGGGAGGGTCATATAAAAGCTCCAAATGGGAATATGCTCTCTCTTACATTTGGTTCTTTTTCAGGCTCGCACCTACCTTGTTTCAGTCAAGGAATGTCAACAGTTCATGCTATGAGAGAGCGGTTTCACCTAAATCTCACCGAAGAGCAACTGAGTAACCTAGTCGATAAACTGATCAACGACAGCGTCCAATCATTAACTACAAAATTATATGATAGCTTTCAGTATTTTACGAATGGTATTCTATGACATGGATTGCCCCCAAATATCGCCATTTTTCCTTATTTTCATTAGGGTTTCACGTTTGCACGACGGAGAAGCTCTCCCTTGCGGATGCTGCCTGCAGTCATAAATAGATTATAAAGATAAATTTTATCTGGCATCATGTAGATCTTGAAACATCACTCACTCCTTCAAATGCCAACTACACTTTTTTTTATAAAAAGCAAACCCAATATTTCAATGTTTCAGCCTGAATACCTCTTAATATTTCGTCAAATCCAGCCGTAAATGTTTCTGAATTGTTTCTTAACTTCAAAGACTTCCCAATGGTAATATAAACCCATATTAGGTAATTGTGATCAAGAAAAGGGATGATCAGGTTTTTTGAGGCATGTAATGGATGTTCATTCTATTTCCTTGCTAGTTTGATCAAAAATTTACATGTAAAAGCAGTTTTAGCAAGTCGTTCTTTAGGTATTGGTCATACCGTTTCTCTGTATTTCGTTCCAAAAAAGGAGTGTATCAATATTTAGCTAGAATATTCCCATTACGTTGTTTAAACAGGGAGCGGGGTTGCTCTATATGGGCTAGTTTTTGGGCTATTTTTTCTATACCTGTATTTCTGTTATGGTAATCCATATGAGTTAGGGCACTGCTTGGTCGTGTTAAGCAGATTTGAACGTATTTAATGAAGTCATTTATTTCCCAGTTATGTCTAACTTGGTAAGAAAGCCAAGCAGAGGTCTTTCCTGTCTTGGTTTCCTAAATCTTATGCTATTAGGTTGGACTTACTTTAGCTAGCATTCAGTTGAATAATTAGTAATAGTGAATTCATTTTTTGGTAAATGTGGTGCAATTTATGTAATGTATATTATCCGGAGAGAATGTTCCAATTTCAGCTCAGGGCCTCTTTTAAATAATCATTGCTAGGGGGCAGTTATAAAAGTGACTTCATTTTTCCACAACAGACGTTCGAAATATTTGAAGATAGCTAGGATATGGATGGTGAATATTATTAGTAGCTATGAGCATCAGAAAAAGGTAACTCTGTAAAAACTGGAACCGGAAATAAAGGCATGAGTTTTGAATGGCTTTTGCCCCGAGTTGATATGTTAAAAGAGGCCCTTTGTGAATTTTCCGTTAATTTATTTCAATTTAAATTTAAGTATAAAAAATTTTATTTTTTTTTGAAGCCTTGCTTCTAATTCTCTTGATACATCGCTTGTGTCTAATGGATTAGCGGTGTCTGCGATCGAAGCAGAAGGTGTGATTAGGATACTAGCTAAACTTCCCTCCTCATCACACCCTTTTCTTTATTTAAACATGTTTTTAAATTGAACGGCTGTTTTGTTATTTTTGAACGACAGCATCAGAAGCCTTTTGTAATCCATCGTCACGAGTTGGATGATCATGATGTTTGTAATAGTTAATATCAACTTATTAAATGTAGACTGGTATATAGACTGACTAGAAAGTAAAACTGATATTTTTACCAGGGCGTCTGACGTGTGGAGCGTCCACTCTCATGTTTTTGAACGTCAGTTATTTTGTGAGGTCCGTCCTTTTTCAAAGTCTCAGATAGCTGCTATATGTTTACTTGCCTTGAGTTTTCTTGAATATTTTATTGAGATGATAGTTAGTGAGTAGAAAATCCTCCCCGATATGAAAGTCATTAGTTTCCCTGCTGGCTATTATACTTAGTCGTAAATAACGTAGGATCGTGTCCACCTAAAATAGTTTAACGGCTGTTTTAACAGAATTTTTCGTATCCATTTTCTTCGGATATTTATTGGTAGTGGCACCTACGTTGAGTAGGGCAGGAGAGTTTGAAGTGAGCTGTGCCCTTCAAATTAAAAGTCTGAAGGCTATTATCTACCCTTATAGGAACATATACATTTATAGACAATGTTGTACATACCCAAAGGCCATATTATTTTGGTGGACGAGCAGTGAAAATATCTTAGAACATCTCAGTGTTGTCAACGTCCTTTTACGTGGCATGCAGATAAGAAGCCCTCATGGGGGGGGGCAATGCTCCCTGCCCAAGACATGAACGGGTGTCCCTTCTTATGAGGTGTGCCTCTCTGCTATTCGGTATCCACAACACTCCTATTTGTTCATGTTTCATACTGAATTTTCTCGAATGGAAACCGGCGTCAAATAGACCGCCCCCAAGTAGAAACCACACTTTGGGAAAGATAAATAGCAGCCGCGGCTCATAATCGAGAAAATTCGATATCAGTATAAGAGCTATTTTCGACTCGATTCAAGCTAAG
>WIPJ01005860.1:283486-299893 GCA_018155075.1 Cassiopea andromeda
CTCGACGCACATAAAAGCACGCTGTTTGATAGCAATGATATGAAATCAGATGCGTTTGTGAATAGGTGTAGCCTTACATAAAGTAGTACATGCAATTTTTGCTTTCAAATTTGTGTTAATAGAAACTTGATATGCTGCAGGCAAAATGAAATGACATGGACCGTAAAGTTTCCAGGAAATATCAATATTACAAACAACGTATATGATGTTATCATTGTCGGAAGTATCAATATTGTGAATTTGCCTGTGTGTGGCAGACTTTTGTGGTTCTCAATCGGGATCCACGAAATATTCCTGGAAGTCCACAGGAAGGTTATGACAATTAAAGTTTCCACAGTAGCATTTTGAGGGTCCATGAGTAATAAATCAATTACTCTAGCGTTTTTCATTGATCCATGTACTTTTTTTAGTTGAAATGATAGGCTTGTATTGGTAGAATAACAATTAATGAGATGAAGATTTTGAGGCCTGTTTTATTTTTAGTAACCATTCCCCAAACATGTTGTATAGTTTGAAATCTGAAGTAACAATAAGCAGTTAACTAGTCACTTATATGGTGACAAGAAACTTATGATTACTTTCGAGTATTAGTTAGTCGTTCCCCTTCCGATTATTGGATTTTGATATTCTTTCCAATTTCCCCCCTCGTATTCCAATCCCCCCCAATTATTAGTGTTGAGGGTTCTACGCTAGATACTGAGTTCTTCGGAGATTTATTCAGTCAAGTTAGCATTATTTATAATTATTATTTGTTTCAAACTTCTTCTTGGTGTAGGAAAGAAAAGGTGAAACTAGCTTATGAAATTATACTTGGCCTCTATTTTCCAACCCCATATTTATTCCTACCCTCTGATTATTAGTCTTCACGACATTTTCCAGCCCCCCCGACCATTCAAACCCCCAATTTTTTGGTACTTTAGAGCATGAAGGGGTCCACCGGCAAAAAGTTATGGAAAGGGGTCAATAAATAGAAAAGGTTGAGAAAGGCAGGTGTAGAGTATTATTTGGTTAGCTACTCCCAGAAGCACCCTTGTTGGATTAGGAGTCGACTGGTCGAGGTTCCAGACGTGCTGAAGGTTTTTGCCCTCTCTCTTGGTCGTCATCATGAACATCAGCATCATGAACATCATCATCATCATCTTGCTCCCATTTCGCACCCGATGGGGGCCTAGGACTGACCCTGGGGTCAGTTTATCGCCTGTTGAGTCGGCTACACCACGTGGAGGTCTCCAACCACGGGCCAGCTCAACAGCATCATTCTCTCAATTTTGGCTCTTAATGACTTAATCCCCAAAAGTTTTCTAATTCCAAACATATTCACTTTTTCTGTTTTCATCTGTATTCTTACTGGTCCCTTGTTTTTCTTAGACCATATATATCTATAAGCCTCATCCACCACTCTCTGAAGTTTATCATTATCATCATCATCATCATCATCATCATCATCATCATCATCATCATCATCATCATCATCATCATCATCATCATCATCATCGTCGTCGTCGTCGTCGTCGTCGTCGTCGTCGTCGTTGTCTTCGTCGTTGTCTTCGTCGTCTTTTGATATACTTATTATAATGTCATCATGTCATCATACCTTGTCATCATCATCATCATCATCATCATCATCATCATCATCATCATCATCATCATCATCATCATCATCACCTTTACTATGCATATTATTGTGCCATCATACCTTGTCATTATCATCATCATCATCTTTCAATCATAAGTCAACCATAATCACTCCCTAATCATCTTCTTTACCAGCATCATCACTGTCATCATTCTCATCTTCATCTTCATTGGCTCTCAATCGTCGTAATCAGCAGCCCTCGCTATCACCGTCTTCATCATCACACTGTGGAATCGCAATCATCAGTATGATCAAAATTGTAATCATATTACTCTTTTTCTACTTTGTCGTTCATTTTTCATGGTGTCCATTAAAGACATGCAGTTGTAGGAATAAATGGGATAGAATTACAGTATGAATTAATTGAGGTAGATTGCCAGAACGATATGTGACATTGCTACCACTATACATTTAGTATCTCAACTTCTGTGAAGGAGATATTGATGGAACTGTTGTACATTATCAGTAGTATGAATTTCCTAAACAGCTGTATAATTCTCTGGTTTGCAATTTAATCTTAAGTATAACCGATGTGAAAATATTCTATCATGTAGCTCAATGTGTGTTTCAATGTGACCCATCTTTGCAAAATACCTGTGATTTCTCAAATGAATACTTAATTAACTTTGGAAATGAGCCACCATTTTACCAGCAAAGAAACCACGAATCGTGGCCTGAGATTTCTTCTAAAAAATTTTAGCTATTTTTGTGGTGGTTGCATAACCAATGGACCTTTAGGTTTTATCGTTTGTTGATTATCAGCCATCACTTAACTGTTTTGTACAACGAACACTTCAAGCAATTTCTTGAAATCTAAGCTAGGAGTACTACTCATCAATGGATGAATTAGAGATTCTCTAAACTGAGTTGTGGGTCGTGAGCTCCAGCCAAGTGAATTGATTAGTTTCTGCCCAACCTTTACAGATGGTGGTTGGAATGATTCGTATAGGTGATAGAATTGTCACTAGTTAACTTGAATAGTTTCTGATCTGATTTGGTCGATAGGACCATATTTCAGAACTGAGCAGGGAACCTTTTTCTCGTAAAGGATTAAACTAAGACGTTATAACTTTTGTAATTTATGATCCTTTTGCTCCTTCTTTCTTAGATGCTTCCAAAACAGACCAGGGCTCTTTCAAAGATAATAGTTTAAATGGAAACTCAAACAATAGTACTTCAAATGGTTCATTCACTGAAAAAAGTAAAAATAGCAAGAAAAACTTGGTGAGTTTTTTGTGGACTGTTTCTTACAATTTCCTCGTATATCAAGAGTAATTAACTGTGTTGAGTTTATTATGAAATTTCATACAATTAGAAAGGCAACTGTTAAGTGCTTCAGCTGTAGATAATACCAACGGAATCGCGACTTCGCCAAGTCATTGTGTATGGTCAAAAATAAGAACCATTAGCTTTTATTTCTTTTTACGATATAGGCATGTTAAAATATGATTTAATATATGACGTGATTTAGTGTAATTTAATATGACATAGTAACTAGATTATACTGTTGTGTGCAATATAATATGTAATATAATATAGTATAACATAATATAAAATAATATATTATAATATAATATAATATAATATAATATAATATAATATAATATAATATAATATAATATAATATAATATAATATAATATAATGTAATATAATATAATATAATATGATATGATATAATGTAATTTAATGTCACGTTGTATACTATTATTTGGAATATTGTATCAAAAATGGAAGTTGTAGGATTGTTTTCTCTCAGAAAAGAAGAAAACATCACAGAAAAAGCAGCATTTTGCGACCTCTTGTTTAAATTTCTTTTTACACATTCCTTAAAAGTTACAAGGCTACTTAGTCACGGAAACTACGAATTAGCATAACATACATTGCAAAAACAAAAAGGATACCGCGAGGAGCAATAATTATGTCTACCCTGGGGTCATACATCGAAGATTAAAATATCATAAATATTTATGTTCATGTGTGTATGGCACAAGCATATGTATAAAATTATACGTAAGCACATATACACAAGAACATAAAAACACATATATTTACTAAAAGAAAGACGAAATAAAAGAATTTCGAGAACAGAAAGCAACAAATAACCACACTTTGCAATCAACTGTTGCCAAAATATTTGTGTTGAATTAGTTTTTATGTTATTAGCTGTTTATTAACTTACATACTGTCCATTAACATATATTCATATTTATTCAAAAATTATTAATTTGAATCGGCACTTTCCTCTCGTAGAATGTTGAAGCAAAAGTAGGCAAAGGAAGGTCAGCAATGATTTCTTTATAGAATTTTCAGTTCTGTTAAAACTTCATCCCTTTGATCTCAACTAGAATTTTTATTTCGCTCTTTCATTGATGGCATCTCATTATTTACAACTCATCGGTTATGAAGCATGTACATTATTTTCTCAAAGTATTTTAATATTTATCTGCAATTCCTTCTTACGTCTTACTATGCTCACTATCGTCTTAGTCAGTGGCGGTTTTAAGGATCGCAGGGCCCAGGGCTGAAATCATCTGCGGGGCCCTTTTTTCAAACTACGCCTTCGAAGTTCATATGAACTAATCTGGTTGTACCATTAGAATTCAAGGGTCCTTTATTAAAACCCAGTGGCGGTTTTATGGATTGTAGGGCCCGGAGTCGAATTATCCCGGAGTCGGATTGTGGGACCTTGTTTCAAAAGTACCGAGTGTATTTACATGTTTTCTTGTGATTTCTTTTCAATTTTTCTCAGACGTGGGGCCCCTTCTGGGTTATCAACAGCGCGGGGCCGTGGGCCATGGCCCCACCTGGCCCCCTAAAACCGCCACTGGTCTTGTTCTTTGTGTATGTGAATACAATAGTTGCTCTTTGGACTAAAGACTGTTTCCCTTCTATAGTTTTAACGATGGGAAGTGAAACTTTTCACAAACCATGCTGAGTTTGCTCCTGTGTAGAACCAACACCCTTTATTTCAAATCAATTTATGGGCTGCAGAAACTTGTCGTTTTAACTATTGCCCATGCTTGCTTCGATCTGAAGGTGCGGCAATGATACATGAGACTTTCGTTAATATCGCTGATACTAATTATTTGCCAAGTATGTTAAAATATAGACAACACTTTTGAGTCTTACCTACGACAACTACATCATGATGATCTAGGCAGTCTTTTACATCAGTTTGTAACAACTCTTACTGTTTCTTAGACCTGTTCTAACAAGCTCAAAATCAGAGAAGTAAGTACCGTTATTATTTTTAGTTTCTTTAAATTTTGAATACGCATATTTATTATCGCATTTTTTACACAAATTCATTTTAAGTTTATCAAGAGAATTCATGACTTTTTGAGTTAAAACTATGCAGTGATTTCTGGTGTGAACTATTGTTAAATGATGTGCTGATGCACGTTGTGAAGTAATGCAAATTCCCTTTTACATTGGCTTTTGTACAGAATGACTCTTCAATTTACCTTGTCTGTATAGCCACCGCTTATAGGCCTGTTGATGCCTTGATTACAGCATCACAGTAGGATACTTTTTACCTTAGTTTATGAAAGCTTTAAATTAACCATATCTGAAGCAAAGAGGGCAACGCCTTTCATTATATTAAAGTGCACAATTTGTTTGCTTGTATTGTTGAGAAAACTATTCTGACTTTGACCAACTGGTAGGTTGTTTATGCTTTCCTCATTTATCTCACCAATCCAAATCAATAATTGATCATTTTAGCATATCATTAAAGTCCGAGTTTTTTGAGAAGCCAGAGATGGCGTACGGCGTAATAGAAATTAGCATTGACATTTTGAAATTGATTAACTTTCCAGGGCTCGCGTTCTTCTTCAAGGTATACATTTGAATAAATTTTAAGTTCCACTACCTTACGTGCTAACTATTCCTGTGTTTGATACCAAATTTTTCTTACAGGAAATGTACACAATCTCAGTTAGATTTCTTTGAGATGCTCGATCGCAAAATCGATGCGGTAAATATCTTCACTTTATTTGCTTGTTCTTTATAAATTGTTAGGTCTATCCAGTTGAAGGATGCTGAACTCAGTGAAGGAGTGGATCGTTTAACATCAAAAATGTTTTGACTACTTAGAAGTGTTCTCTCTTGCTGGTGAAATAGTGATTTCAGTGTGACCAGACCTAGCATAGTATCATGCTGTTAGCATAATTTTGACCAAAAATTGTCATTTGGCTTAATCTCTGGTATAATCTGAAATCTAGGATAATTCTGGCATAGTTTTATCATTATTTCATCAAAGGTATTCTATCCATTAAAAAGTTTTGGGCTAATTCGATTAAGTGTGCGTCACGACGAAAACCAATTGTTTTAGTCAACGTGAGTACGATGCAGAAAGCAGACAAAATGAGAATACCTGGGGTCAGAGTCGTGTTCCGGGTTGGAGCCTGCCATACTGCACATGTGTGAACCTCGTTCAAACAATAGAGCCTCGATTTGAAAGTTAGCATAATTTTGATAAATCTAGCATACTTTTAGGACAATTTTGGCATAATTTGAAAATTGAGACCTGGCCACACTGAGTAAATCATGAGTGTATAGAAAAGAGATTAGAGCACAGACATGCGAATCTTCAAAGGCGTGTTTTGTGCAGAATCGCTTAAAAGCACCGTTCTATAAGCCACTAGACAAAAACGCGTGGTAGATCATGATGTGAAAGAGGTTATTGCCTCAAGTATTGCGTCTTGCATAATGCATGAGATCGAGGGAGGAGGAAACTTCAACGTAACTTGTGAATTGGACGCCTGGTTGCCATTAGTTATTATGACTGTTTTGTCAAAAATGCTGCATTCAAGACCATTCCAAGTACATACATTGAATACAAGGCATTGCCCAAAGATGATATGAAATCCCAGCTGTAGTATAGGTAATTGTAGAATCAGCTGTTTTCAACTTTGGATTTGCATCAGGCAATCATAAGTATTTGTCAAGTTTACAAGTGTCAAATTACCTTATAGGGTTAATTTTGAGCTGATATATTTATCACCATCGGCAGCTAGTAAAATCACGTGAATGTTTGAGAATTTTTGCAGAAAATGAATTAGGAAAAATCCTCCTAGATTCTTCAAGAGGTTTTTTTCAATTTGAGTGTGTTTTTAAGTAAAAAATCACGTTGAATATAGCTTGGAATTCAATTGTAAATGCGAGGCTTGGGGAATTCATTGTTTTTATGGCAAAATATTGTCTTCAGGAATCTCACCTTGTGCTTTGCAAAACTTTAAAGGCTTTTGCTTTATCTCGGCATTTCCTGTACTTTTGCTTTATCTCGGCATTTCCTATACCTTGCTCTGGTGTGTGACATCTCCAAAGAGTGCAATTCTTGGAGCTACCTAACAGGCTTGAGATTTTCAGCTGTCATCCTCAGTGTATACGGTTTAAATTATTTTTGCCAGCATATGCCTTCTATTTGACAGCCTGAGACTTGACCCCCCACCCCCTATAAAAAAGGCTTTTCTCAGAGCCACCCCTTTAATTCAGGGTCCTCTGATCTAGGGTCAACAGCCAATTCCTGCTTGTACTGTTTGGCTTATTTCATTTGCATTATCCTTCGTTCTTATTTGATATGAGAGTTTCCTGTTTGCCTGCCGTGATTTGAATCCACCTGTTTTTAAGTCCCTGTGAATACAAGCAATTTATTTTACTGATTTATGGATAAAAGAGAGACAGTTTCGAGAGTATTTGCTTTGACTAGCATACTGGATATTTATATTTGAAATAAAATAATTGTATTTAATAAATATGATTTGATTAGCTATACCATGATATGATTATTTAAACTTAGTTACGTCATACAAAATTGAGCATTTCGCTGGAATATCTCTGATCCAGCTGTTTTTTTAGCCGTGCAAAGGGTGCGGCATACAACATAGCACCTTCCTTGGCTTCCCAACATCCCAACCAAAGATAGCCATTGTGCTCTTGACCACTTCAAAGACACACCCTTTTCTGGAAAGAGAGCTTTGCCTCCCTGTCCCTTTATATGACCTGCTATAATTTGACGAAATTGAGTGTGCAAGCAAGATTCATCTTCCAAATAGCGCTTGTTTTTAGTAGATAATGGTTATAATTGTTTGATTTTTAGGGACCCGACTATATCTCAGAAGACGAAAAAGTAAGCCGTACCATCTCAGACAGCAGGTGATGTTAGTTGTTGCGTTTTTCGTTAATTTAAGAGTAAATTTCGCAGGTTGCTTGCGGCCTACCAATGTTTGTAAGTTTGAGAACAATCCTGTCTTTGTATATAGAACCTTTATTTCTGCATATAGCTTGATGCTTTAGGTGCTTAAATTTTAGGCTAGTGTAATGACAAAGTTACGTTTTGGCAAGTGGATTCTACTGATTTTGGAATTTGGATATGACAATAGGAAAACAAGATTGTTAGCTAATATCCACCATCTGTCTGAGTGGAGAAGGGCTATATGTAGCAAAAGCAGTATTTTACCTGCGGCTTGTTCAAATTTGATTTATCTCTTTGTAAAGTGCCTCGTTTTGGATGTGACTTAGTGGATTTTTTAAAATGGATTTTAGGTAGGAGCCGGTAGCACATGGGACAGTTGCTAGCTTCCATATTTCAAATTTCCAAATAAAGTGCCCCTTTGTAGTTAACAGAATTTCCCTCTTTGTGTTTGTATAAGAACCCATAAAGCATTTGACTTCCACTTGTATTGTTTTCTTCTGCTTTCTACAACCTTGATGCAACTCGATTTTCAACTTATTGAATCACTTTTACATATTTGATAAAGAACCGTTAACAACATAAATAGATCGCGCTAGAGAAGAAAGTGAAGATCAGACAAATTTTTCATGTGTATTTACAATCCTGCAACAAATTGAGAGCTAGTTTTATCAGCCGATGCAGGTGTTCTAAAGACAACGTGGATCTTGCTTCTAGTATAAATTTAGCGTTTTCTTCATATAATTTTACACGATGAACAGTAGAACTCCAGCTTTTTTTCTCTAACTTTCCTAGCGAGCTTGTTGGGAGACGTGTACTCCTATATTCTCGATGATTATCACCCCTTCCCAGTAACAAAGTCCGTGCCTTCCAAATGGAATCATGCGTGGTATTGATACAATATCGTACCCATAGTCGGTGGAGTTCTTTCCTTTGCGTGGGCTCAACACGATAAGAAATGTGATTTGGGTGAATCATGGATTTTTCAGCGTTGTAGATAGTTGCTTAGATGCAAATGCATTTATAGAGCAAATTAGTTGACGACAAACAGGTGTATAAATGCTAATTGTGTGAACATGTGTGAACTTAACAGTAATTGATACTTGTTGACGAGCATGTATGAAAAGAGCATGTTTTTTTGGTTCCTAGCTTTTGCGATAGGCTCATGAACTGAGTTCTGTTATAATGAGGGGGACACCTTATAAACTATTTTTGACTGCTTCCTTGCACAACAGCTAGGCTAATTGCCATACCTTTTCTTTCTCTAGTCCATCACTTTTTGATGTTATTTTTTCTTGCCCAAAACTCATGTAATTAGAGACAAAGTCGTGCAAAGATATGGGTAGAGCTGTGACAAAATACTCTCAGGTGCTAAATAAGCGCCCCCCCGCTTATTAATTGTTCGATTTTTTTCCAACCCCCTCGGACTTTATTGATTTTAAGGAAATTGTATTTTTTTACAAACCCCTCATTTCATTTCCTTTCTTTGTTAGCACTATTTACTCCCAATTTTCATGGCAAAATAGCGTACTGCTGTATATATTTTAGTTTTATGCTTTATGACAATCTGTTTTGTTCTTTCAGTTCTTGTATAATCATTTAAAGCCTTTTCTCAAATTCCAACCCCGCCGTTTATTTTGACCCCCCCGTTTATTATATTTTGGAATTTTTTCCAACACCCCCTGTTTATTAGGACCCCCTGTATATTTGGCACTTGAGAGTATCTTCTGTTTGCTAGAACTTTGCAGAATGTTATGCTATTTTAATGAATTATGGAGCAACACTAGCCGTATAGAAAATTTATCCTGTTTTGTATTCTCAAATTGATTTGTTACTGTCTAATTTTGAAGGTAAGATAGTCTTTCTTCATTTCTTTTACTGAAATGCGGTCACTGTTTCTCGTAAAAAACCCCCCTCAAATCCTCGTCTACACATTGCTCTCATCTTTAGTTCGTCTTCTTTTCCTTCTTTGATCATTTACGTTCATACCTAGCTCTCACATTATCAGATTATTTTCTTTTCTTCTCTGAACAAGATCAAACCACTTAGGAAGGAAGGCAGATTTTTGCAGCGATAGACATCAACATTTGTCCTTTTCAGCCAGAACTCAAAGTTTAAATGAATGCTTCTTTCGTTTTCTAGGTACAATGAGAAAACCCCATCATCAAGAACGAGTTCTTTGGTGCCTGTAGAACAAGCGTAGCATGGTGAAATGCAATGTATCAACTTTTCCTAGGGAATCAGTGTTTACAATAACACGGTTTAGGAGAACCTAGCTGGTATTTACAGATGTCCTGTGCCGGTTAGGCTAGTTTTTACACATTCGATTCAACACGTACCTACGTATAGGTTGTTTAAATTAGATGTAAATAGTAGGTATTTCTAAAGAGGCCGTGGTAGGAATCGCGTGTAGCCGTGAATTCTCATTTCTGACAACATGGCATTAAGTCATCTGAATTTACTCCCCGGATGTGTATGATTTTGTATCCCAGCTGACTTTCAATTTCATGTCTGCTGTTTTAATGTTCTAGTATTAATCGGGGGCCATAGTTTTAGTGGCACCCCATTGGGCTGATGTAGCAGGGAATAATATAATGCTACCCCAACCCCATTGTATGTAAACTTTGGCACCGAATAGTAAGAGGGTATAATAAAGAGGGGTTTAGTACTTTTGCTAAAATGCATAAGTTGGGGGGAGCGGGTTTTTAATGGTTGAGAAGGGTCAATGCGCTATTGATGGTATGGGACCAAAATATTTTAAAATTGTTGCATTTAGTCATTAACATTATATAGGTATGAGGTATATAGTTTGTTTTGATTTCGTTAGTTGTTAATATTAATTTGCGCTCACAAAGCCAATATATTTTACATACTTATCCTTTTTAAAACTTTGAATTCTTTAGGTGAGTAAAATGAGGGCTGGATTTTTTCAAAATTGCTTAGTGGGAGAGGTGTTTAATAAATGGGTGGGGAGATTTTCAAAAATCTGTAAACGGGGACCCCCTACTATTCCGATGCCAAAGAGTGATGTGAATTATTTTATGCTGTATCGTTTATTTATGAAGCCCCAGGGTAAGGCCTTTGTTCGCGATTTATTGTACCCAAGAAATTGCTATATGGAAGGAATAAAAGGGGCTCTTTTGCGATAATTGTTGGCATTCTGAAGGCTGATAATTCAAGCCAAGAACTCAGTTATTCGGCTGGATGAAGAGAGGCTTAAACTTAGTTGTTAAAGGTACTCAGGTCAGATGTGGTGGGCACGTCTTATATCTCAGTCACTGACAGCTAGCAGCTTTTTGCAGGAATCGGGGGGAAATTTCTTCACTCTAGCAGCTCCATCCACCTTCCTGTTTCTCACCACTCATTTACGTGAATTCCTTGAGTTGATAATCTTGCTTGCATATTTTGCCATCTCATATAGGCATCGACCAGCATACTGTTGTCATCTGATAGTTCTATTGAACTTTTATGGCACGGCATGCGTTACCTATATTTTTAATGTCGGCTGCTGGATTGGTGGGTTCATCTCGTTTTGTCGCCTTTGGCATTGCTTTATTGTATCAAACGCGGACATTTTTCACTGTCATTGCTACAGAATCGATCATTGCTTTGCTGCTTTTGAGACCATGTTGACAGTAATGAGAACCCATTGCTGGTTATATTTATATTGAGTGTAGTAAATTTGACCTTTCTTTACTAGTTTTCAGTGTTTATGTATTTAATAATTTAGATTCAAATAGGTCCTGTACAAGACTTATGAAATTGGGTGCTTATTAGAAGGGTATACTTTTTTAATTTTTTAATGATCCAGTTCTCAGAGCCATATTAAGACCCCCGTGTATTAGTTTTTCGTCTTGTCCAGAATTTGCCAATGTACTAAGAGTATTGTATATACTAACTCGTCATCCTCTGTATTGCATTTTATTTTACATTTCTAATTTTTTTGCCCCCCCCCCTCCGTGAAGTAATGCCCCTGCTAATTAGTTATTTAAATGTTCCCACCCCAAGCTATTGAAACCATTTTCTAGTAGATACCTAAGAGTATGCTATTTTCCATGTAAGTAGAACGCCTTTTGAGATGATCAACAATGACCCTCACCTGGTTTTTTGACGACGATTTGTTTTGACGATTCTCTCTGTATGAAGGATACCTTTAGATTTCCCTCAAGCTTCTTCTCTAGACATTATTCCTTGATATTCTAATCATAGTTAAAGGTAGCTGTTTTTTTTTATTTTAGGCCACGTTTATTTACGTAATTCTAAAAACTGAAACTTGCGCTTTCTGAGGTGATAATATTTCGCTATTTGCTTGCACTTTCATGGAAATGGGGAGCCATTCCGGAATTAAACTTTATGGTGTCATCTTGATATTGCCATAGAGCTTTCAAATTATAACTACATTTTTGTAACATGCGTCTTCCATGCACGTCGCATTGCAGAACAATAAGAAGGGTATATGCTCTCACTCTATAATCTATTGCTGGTGAATACTTTGATTCTGTCCTCAAGCTGACTTAATTACTAGCTCGTTTTACACGCAAAAAATCTTTCAGTTATGTTGTAGTTAAGTGTTATGTAAGATAAATGCAAAAAGATTTTCTCTAGGTTTATTTTTCATTCAAATTAAATCAGTCAATTATTTTTAGTGAATTATTTGAAGTAGCTATATCCTTTATTTACGTTCAACGTTTATTTTTAATATTTTTGTGTCGTATTGCTTGTAGATAGCTGGTAAATCCAGCTAAATTTATACACTGTATGCGTAGATTTAAATAAGTCAACAGTATTCGTTGTCTTTTCTCCCAGATTCTTGCTCCAGTGTTCCCGCCATGGACGTAAGAACCGGGGGCACAGGGGGCACGTGCCCCCCCAATTTTTCACAATGTCATATCTAAAAAGTGCCCCGTTTCAGCTTATATTGTACCCTTCTTTGCTAATAAGGGTGCCCCTGAGTGCATGTCCCCCAAATTTTTGAATACTTCCTACGTCCCTGGTTCCGGTGCATGGTTGAATGTATTTCCGTATATCTTCTAAAGAAGATCGCCCTGTAATGAACACCGTGTTAAAAAGTTCCAATCATGAGCGAGGACTGTGATGGAGACAGTGGTATTAACTTTCTATGATACACGTTTTTTTTATAAGAAAACTATAATTTTGCCTGAGCCTCAATTTTCTTAAGTTTTCCCGAAATTGAGCCTGAGATTTTCTTATATTATTCTAAACTTTTTCTGAAAACAAAACTGGCTAAAATGGGTTAAACATTCGTTACTAACATTGCACACTTGAATTTGAATTCCATCTTTAACATTTTGAATGCAATAATGACAAATTATCGATTTTTGGCCAATAAAAAGCTTATTTTTGGAAATTGTGCTTCGTGGTTTTCTTAAGATTTTGATGATTTGAGCCTCATTGTCTTATAAAACTTTTTTCTTATAAGAGAAACGTGTATTTTACATACTGTTAACAAAGATTAATCTTTGCTGTTTGCACATAGCTTTTCAACTTTAAAACATTTTTCATGCAGTTTTTGTTACGCTTATTTGAGGCAAAACATATTGTGTAAGTTTCATTTTTCATTTTGTAATGAACGCCACATCATAAAGCTCAATTTTGAAAAGAACATCGCTGGGTTCTTTTGAGGAAATGCAGTAATGGCAAGCACATTTTTTTGTTAAAGTGAATCATTGTATCAATTGCACCCTAAACGAGTTAGAATTGGGGGCTCAGTGTATTTTATCTGGCGATTTTTGGCTCAATTTATGGAAGCTTCTGATTACAATTGAAAGAAGTATTTGTATGCTTATGATGATGCACAAGAGGGATTTTAGGTGAGTTAAATAGCAGTTTACCTCATCTACATATTTGCTTTACGTGTAGTGCCCCTAATTTCAAGGTACCAAATCAGTCTGATATTTTTTGCCACTGTAAAGTGCAATGGGTATAGTCTCTTTTAGTGTTAACAGAGCTTAGGGTGCAGATGGTCGACAGTTGGTTACGAGCTGAAGAAAGAAGTGATCAGTTTACTTCATGTGCTAATGACCCAATCTTACATGCACCCCCAAACATACAAAATCACACAAGACCCTACCGTTTTGTGACGCTAACCTTTCTATGCAGGGCACCCAAATACAGTGGTGGCACCACGGAGGACTGTGGGGCTTGTCACCCCCCCCCCACTTATCATCAAAATAACTTTTTAATTCTTCTAAATTCGAGGAGAAGATGTTAGGGATGGGGTGAGGAATCTCTAGCAAGATTTTGAAGTGGGTGTGGCAGCTAAATTGCGTCTTAATTTTAGGGCGTGGTGCTCAAATCCCCCAGTCTACGATGGTTGGCGCCGCCCCTGCCCAAATATCTTTCCAGGCCTTTGCACTAAGTTTGGATTTTTGTTTAAAATGATTGCTAGTACACCAACTTCAAACGAGAAAGTGCATTGCTCCTCTTGGAGATCACCTTGCGTAATGATGAGCAAAACATGCAACTCATTGTGACACCCAATGTCCTGTGAACATTCTAACAACATTGAGCCCCTCCAAACTATGATCGTCACCCGATATATCTGCAACCTGCACTCAACGCTCTTCGAAAGCTTTAGAAACAGTGGCGGTTTTTCAAGAAAAATCAGGTGGGACCAGTGCTGAATTTGCCGAGTGTTCAAAATAGCGAGGATGAGGGGCTCTTAATATCATACCAAACACTCTTGCTTCGTACAGTTAAAAAAGCAAATCTAAAATTGAGAAGTAATAATTGAATATTGGCAATAACACGTTTCGTTATGCATTAATGATGAAGCAGCATTTGCGATTTAACTTAGTGAAAATCATAGTTCTACTGTTCACATGATTAAGAAAAGATACTGGATATTTCAGCATATTCGCTTAGGTAATATGACATCGCTTATGTCTGATACTTCTCTCTGAATCTGAATAATGAAAATGTAAAATTCCCTGTTGCTTAATATTCAAAGTAATATAAATAAGTTTTTGCATTAAATCTTTGTTTCGATGGTTTTTGCCCTGTTACTGTATGTTCGAAATCTTGCCAAAGATCATATTTGTGAATATTTGTTGATATCCTGATTGTATCAAACAAAACTGTTTGAAAGTGCAGAAATTCGAATGCTCGATTTCTTAAGCCCAGGCCAAACGTGACGAACAATTCAACGAACAATGTTCAACTTTCATGTTCTTCAATTGTTCGTCGCGTTTGGCCACTCTGATGAACATTGCAACGAACAAATGAGATTATGCAATGCACTAAAGCGTATATAAGAAACTTGCCGACCAAAATTTGTTTAGTACTTCGTATCTTTTTAAATTTGAATGAATCTAAAAGTGATTGCATTTAAAGAATCACGAGCAAATGCACAGGGGAGCCAGTTTAGGGCATTAGCGGGATGATTTCAGGAACTGAGCCCAAGTGTTTACTTTCATTCTTTTCTTGTTCGTCGCGTTTGGCCAGGACTTTAGATACTAGCTGTTAAAAAGCAAAGTGACGAATGGCTATTTGAGGTCAAACATTTCCTAGATTTTGACAAGCTAAATTATCCTAAACTTTATCGAAAAATTGCCGACTCGCTGGCACATGGGGGGCAGGCTGCCCACCCTCGCCCCCTTGTAACCGCCACTGTTTAGGAATATTGAAAAGCATGCATCTATAAAAACACTAGAAGTTCAAGCAACGTGTAGGTAATGTGTCCTGTGAAGTGAATATGTTTACAGAATATGGTGCTTAGGCGCGAAGGGGGACTTTTGAAACTAAATGGCGCCCATGGTTGAGATTTGTATGACATCATCAGAAAATTTACTTTACCGCCTTAGATTGAATCACAGGGAACACAAATCTCTTCGTTGCGATGTCATGATGGCCATTCTGCTACACAACAATGGAAAATGAATTTATGGATAAACCTAGAGCGTTATTGCGGAGAAAGACATTCAGTAGCAGGTTTGGTTTCAAAGGGATATTTTTGTTTCTCTTACTTTTGTGGTTACTTTCTATGTCTTTTTCGTTTCAGTTGCTACCGACTTTGCTGTATAGCGCACTTGCTAGCTTGGCCTAATCTTAGGTCTTTACGACAGGATCTGTTACCGATGATTTCTTATTAGCGTGTAATCGCATTGCATATTCCAATGCAACATAATTTAGAGCATTTATCTAGTAGTACGAATCGTTTCAATAAGGAATATCTTGCAATCATTGCACGAGGAAGTATAACACACACCAGGCACCATACCGACAAACATTTTATTTGTCCTATGCTATTGTATTTGAATCTTGGCTGTGCAGTATGGGCAATCTTAATTAGGAAGTTTCAGACTGAAGGAATACAGTATGGAAACGTGGAGATCATATATTCGGCCAAGAAGGCGTGTAAAAAGTTCAGGTTACCCCACTAAAGTGAACATTGAAGTTGACAGAGTTGAATATGGTACATGCCAATGCAGGACCAGTTTTGTCGAAAGCTGGCATTTACGATCAACGTATGGGTTTGCTACTTCTTTGTTAGAGGATTTGGTGAACCTTTGGAATTCAGATCATATAGGGCATCCATATTTTATGAGTTTATGAAA
>WIPJ01005860.1:317392-330798 GCA_018155075.1 Cassiopea andromeda
ATGCGTGGAATTCTTCCCTGGCGCATTTTTGGAGCTGCATTGCAGTGTGATGAGTAGTACCAATCCTAATACACGTTTTCTTTAGAAGAAACAAACTCTCTGGCTTCAGCCTGGATGTTTGTTAATATTTTGCCAAATCCAGCCTGAAATGTTTCTTAAGCTTTTTTAAATTTAATGACTTCCAACGACAGTAACAACTAAGATAAAGCAATTGTGATGCAAGAAAAAGGATGTTAAGGTTTTATGAGGCATTTAATGGATGTTCATTTTCTATTTTCTTGCCAGTTGGATAAAAAATTTACTAGTAAAAACAGTTTTTGCAAGTTATCATTTGAAACTCAGCCTATGTTTCTTAATTGTGTCTTAAATTTTGCCTAATCTCATCCTCATGTGTCTCATAAAAAAAAACTTGTAAACCCACATTCGATTGGAGTGCCATACTGACAAAATGTGTTGCTCCTTATGGTTCTCAAGACCACCAATTCTTAATTGTTGATTTTAAAGCCCCCTTTAATTTCTCAGTATTTCATCACATCCGTACCCAAATTTATTTAGCTTCCTATACTTAAAATATTCATGGGCAACACCCTACTAGCAAATCACTTAGAAAAAATTTCGTATAAGTTAATGATAAATTTATTAAATCTCTAAAAAGATCTGATAGCCCTTGGAAACTCTTAAGCCTCAAAGCATCTTTTACAACTTTTTGGAGCTTTTGAAACAGCTCAGAAGCTTTTATAAAGAATCCCAGATAGCCCTTGGAAAATCTTAAGCCTCAAAGCATTTTTACAACTTTTTGGAGCTTTTGAAACAGCTCAAAAGCTTTTATAAATGATCCCAGATAGCCCTTGGAAAATCTTAAGCCTCAAAGCATCTTTACAACTTTTTGGAGCTTTTGAAACAGCTCAAAAGCTTTTATAAAAAGTCCCAGAAATCTTATAAATCCATAAAATATTGGAGATATATAAATCTATGAAAAATCTAAAAAATCTCGTGCATTTTTCCAATTGAATTACCCCTCGAACATATCAGTAAAGTCTGTTATTTTTCTTTTTGTTCATAGCAAATGGAAGCAAGGGCTTCGACCATTTCCTGTCTTTACTTGGTGACAAAGTCATACTTAAAGGATTTGACAAGTATAAAGGAGGACTTGATAACAAAAGTATGATTTAAAAGATGTATTGTATTTTTAGTTCGAAGTCAAGAATGACAGACTGACTCAGATTTGATATATGCACATTGACTCAAAAATTGCTCTTACTTTATTGGCCTAATTATAGTTCATATCCGACAAGACAGACGGTTGAATATGTAATGTTTGAGCAATCTGTAATGACTGACATTTTGCTATTATCCACGATAATTATCCATTAGATGGAAGTAACAGTTATCCATTAGGTGAGAGCAGGACCATTTTGGCCGTTTAATTTCTTCAAATGTACGTCTATAGAGGAAATATTCCAGTTCTATAAAAAGTTAACTTCTCTTTGAGGAAACGAATAAACGTTTTTATTTCCGCCCTTTTTCAAAAAAGTTTCAAAACTTATAGAATATCTGCATTAATCACAGCGAAATTGGGTTCCTGAAATTTTTGAGTTTTCCTCGATTTTGGCATGTGATAGTTTATTTCCTTGAAGTTGCAGTTAGAAACTATAGATCACACTTGAATCCTCTTTATCTCTATTTAATTATTTGTAATTAAATTGCATTGCAGTTCATTTTTGGAATGAGCTGCATTATGTACGATTGGGGGTTTTTTTGTGATGGTGATTCATCAAAAGCCTCAAGCCTAGGCCATAGGCCATAGGCCTAGGCCTAAAGTGAAAGTGACGCGCTGAAAGCTATACTCTTGGTGTTTTATCTCTTGATGCCAATCGAAGACTGACTAATATGAATTAAACACTAACTACATATGACATCAACTGAACGCTACAATACATAGTACGTCAAAGTCACAATACACGTTTACAGGGCAACACCATTGCCTGGAAAGCGTGTTTACTACACACAACAGAACTCCACAAGTACGCAAGACTGAAACTCGCGACGTGATAACTAAAGTGACACGAAATACAGCACAGAACTAACACATCAAACTCAATTCGTTACAATTACATTACGTAACACCATATCCCATTACATACAGCACAATATTAGGCTACAGTACCAAGCCTAAGAAACAGTTCTTTGACTGTTTTTATAGTTCTTTCGTTCTTTCAATGTATTGTATTTCAGTTCCCTTGTAAGTCAAACACGGCATTATATTAGTGCATTCACTTCATTGATGGACGGTGTATTTTATACAATGCTACTTAGTATCATATAACATGATATGATATAGTGAGCTATTTCGTTCAGTTCATTTGTATTTTTGTTCATAACAGCCACTATCAGACTTTGATTTGGTCTGATTTTTCAAAAAGTGATGTCTTCAAAAAATATTTATTGCAACTTTATAAATATCAAAAGATATTTATGTCTGTAATCCTTAGAAATATTACTAATACGAGGAACTAAATGAGGATGATATCCTCAGTTTATTGCAGCAACATTTCTAGATTCTCTTTCAATGGTTTGTCAGGTTTTGCAGGATTGCTGCAGTAGATAGAGTACCAGAGTACCCCTAGTTGAAGGTTCATCGATGGGTACATTAATTTTTGCCCCTATTTGTAATTGTTTGAAGTAGTCTTCAGATTTAGAGTGGTACAAGGTAGTGAAATCGATTTTATAGCACAAGAGAATTTGCAAAATGTTTTGTTGAATTTGCAAAAACTTTTTGTTGCATTAAAGAGAGAAAGAGAGATTGTGAGAGAGAGAGAGAAGGTAAGAAAGTAAACTTCTAAATATGGGTGCAAGTTCCTGTTACTAATTTCTGTTTGTTTATTTTTGTAGACAATACAACTGGAGTGCATTCTGTTTACACCGTTGTCCAAGGGCATGAGGTGATGTTTCATGTATCTACCTTATTGCCACACTCAAAGCATGCTCAACAGGTGATTTTATTCCCTTTATAATTTCCATCCATAATTCTTTTGTCTGCCTTCAAAAAATTTAGAATATTAAGTTTACATTCTGCTTCAAAATTGCAAAAAGTTTCAAATGGAATTTCTTTGCAGGTGGAAAGAAAACGCCATATTGGAAACGACATTGTTGTTGTGATTTATTTTGAAGGCCGTGGAAGGAAGAAGCCAGTTTTTAGTCCGTCATTTTTCAGATCAAAATTCAATCGTATCCTCTCCAAATTTTACTCTTAAGATATTTGTTTATATTCTTGCTCTGTGAAGCACCACTTTTACTGCGGGGTGAATGGCCAAGCGGCCCAGCCAGTTCCATTAGCTTAACTGAAGTTGAGCATGGCTGTGTACGGTCAGAAACTGGATTGGCGACCTCCAGATGAACGACCAAAACAGCTCATTCCGCCGTCCTTCGGAAGGGACGTTAAACTAGGGGTCCCATGCTTGGATGCGGCATGCATAGTAGGCCTAAATTAGCTGAATAAGCTAGGTATAATAGCCTACTCTTAATAAAGTAAAGAACAACAACAACAACAATTTTAGAATTTTGCAATTAGTTCTTTTTCCGAGTATTGAGAATGCGCCTTACGTAGGATCCGCGCGATCGAGAATCCGGTCTGTCAGTTTTTGTTGTACGCCCTTGAATTTTGCTACGTGTATTTATGACTTGTTTTAAACAATTTGGATAGTGCTTCACGTTCTATATATTGCCACCAATGTACCACCACTGGTGCAAATGAATAAATTCTTGCTGTCATCCTATTTTGCTTCAAGAAAACTTGTTATTTCACTTTTGGTTTTGTATCATTTTTTGAAAAACTAGTTGAATCTTGTTATGCAAAATTCACAACATTGCCTTTTTTCTTGGAATTACTTTCTTTCGCCTACATGTCATGCATTTTGAAATGTTTTTAATCCATATACACAGCTCTTAAGCAAGTTGAGTGCAGTTTTTTCTTTCTCCAAACCTGTCAAGTGACTGTTTAGAAAACAAAATTAGTCCTCTTTGGAGACAGTTGTTTTTCTTTTTTGTAGAAAGTTATGGAATTTTGCCTCCAGCCTACTGAAAGTAACCATCGATACAAACGTTTTTTGAATTATTGAATCATGCATTTGTACTGCTTTTATTGACACACTGCAACCCACTTTCATTGCATTGATAATTCTTGACCTAGCTCAGGTATTTTTACAGTTGTTTACTTCAACAAGAATGACTCGTCTTATTGGTAACAACGCACGATTTCATTCTCTCTTCGTATTTCTCTTAATCTTGTGTTTTTATTTCCCATTCCCACGCACTTAATTGTCGTTGATTAATCCTATTAGCTCCATAATTGGCTTTGTTTCATATTTTCTCATCGAGGATGTTAATCAGGTTTTTACCAGATTATATTTAGGTTATTTTGAATCTTTTGCCTGGGCTTCTAAATGGGTGGTCAATCTTCTAGTACGCTGCTCACGCCTCTTTTGCAAAAGCACTAGTGCTCTCCTCAAGATGCAAAGTATCTTTCAGCTTCGCAAAGCTAATGTAATGTCCAGTGTAATCATGTGCTGATCAAATATCATTGCTTATACAACGCCATGATACTGATTTGTTAGTTTGTTAGTTAGTTTCTCTCTTCTGACGTGCTCTGCAGCTGTCTGGTACAGTTGTGCTTTTAATTTTCTGCAGAGTTTCTATCTTAGTTTGTTATCTTTCATTTGACGGCTCAAATTAATAGGAGTCTCTGCACTTTTTAATCAGATCTTTTATCTGACTTCACTGTATTCTCATTTATAAAATCTTTCCCTTTAGATCTAATGTTTATTCAGGTGTTTTATCTGAATCTATTATTTTCTCATCTATTAATCTTTCCCTTAAGGTGTTATGTTTACTCTGAAGAAAATGTACCAGCGTTTGGTCCACCCCTTCCAACTCCATCGGTCTTCCATAATCATAAGGAGTTCCGCTCTTTTCTGCTAACCAAATGTAAGTGGTAATTTTTATATGAGCAAAACATATTAGTATTTGTATGTTATTTTAAGCATCATTTGCTAATTGCCTTTCAGCAGTCCTTTTCCTAATAAACTGCAGGGTTATCCGTTCTTTTTAAAATTCCAGGGTATGCAGCTCTTTATTGTCTTTCGAATACCGTAGAATCTTCTAAATCTCCTTTTTTGTTTTTAGCTAAATTGTTCAAGTGAAGAAAAAATAGTACCAGGCAGGGGGTCTATAGATTAATTAGTTATCCATGTAGCAGTATTCAGTCATAGAACACCTGCTGAAGTTGTATTGATTTTCATAGTATGACTTAGTAAGTACCGGAGGTATTTAACTTTCAAGTGGAAATAGTCCCTTGCCAAAAGGCATGTTTGTTAGATAGTTTACTCATCCATGAGGTCATGAATTCGCCCTAGTAATGAGTCAGAATTGCTTTTGATTTTTGGTAACGATAACAGGTCTTTCTGTAGTAGCTAAGATCTCATCACCCAAACATGTAACATGTAGAAGGTTTAGATTGACACTATAGAAGGTATAGATGTGTCCCAGTTGCTATTTATTATTTTGGGGGTACCCATTTGTTTGGGATGCAGACTCTGTGTCGTAGACGTTAAGAGGTAGAGTGATCAGTTCCCTCATCTGTTACCTTTTACTCCCTAGTGTTTTTACAAGGCCCCCAATCATAACTGGGCTGACATTGAAAATAAAATGTTACTCAAGCAAGAACCCTTCAGCACAGAATGATTGCTCTAAACTTTTTGTCACTCATTCATAATTTTCTATTGTAGTTTTTGCAATAATCTTCAGTTATATTTACAGTTCCTTCTCAATTGACCTTTATTGATTTTCTTTCAGTAATGAATGCTGAAAAAGCTGCTTATCATAGTCCTGTTTTCAGCCAGAAACGGCAACGAACACTTGAAGCGCTTCTTCGAGGTCTACACACTGATCATCTAGGAATACGTGAGGTGTGAAAGCTTATTTGTTCGGTTATGCAATGCTGTTTCATTTGTGACGTCAGCATTTCCTAGAGGTTCATGAGCACTCATGGAATATATTTTCTCTTACTCTTCCACTCCAAATTTATTTCTATATACATGTCAATTGTAACATTCGATTTCAGCGTTTCTCAATTAGAAGATCTTTCAGAAGCTCTCAAAGATCGCCAAGGAGACCTCGCCGGAAAAGTGAGATGCAGCGACGGGCATTTGTGGAAACTGGCCAGGTAAACGTTTGCTATTGTCAAGTAAGGCTGGATAGAATGTGAGGCACAATAGCATATTAGACTAGATGGAATGTGAGGCTGGATAGAATGTGAGGCTGGATGGAATGTGAGGCTGGCTATACTGCTTTTCTTTGCAGAACTTTAACCATTCATCTGAGTCTTCGCTGTAACAAAAATCCGTTTTCTAACATTGATAGAATTTTGAGCTTGCCTCGAAAAATGCGAGCACTACAACAGCCGTTTGAAAATACTAGCGCTGTCTATATAAATGATTTAAGGCCTTCGACAGGGACAGAAGAAGGCATTTTTGTGTTCATTTGTAATTATTCATCTACATTTAACTTCAATGCTTCTACGAAAAGCATTCATCTGTCATGCTAATTCGCTTCTTTCAAGCTGCTGAAAGTGAACAAAATTCTCCAAGGTGATGCCCCCACAAGTTTGGCTAATTCGGGAGGACTCCTTGCGACAACTCATAGCTCTGTGAGGGTATGCTTTTTTGTTTCACTGCTTTTGACTCAAAAATATCGATCTCCCATGATTTGCTGTAATCAGTTGTTCCCATTGATCCTAACGGTGCCGATACCTTCATCTGTTTTACATGCTAATCTTACCCAGTTTCCCTTGCCTATTCTTCGTACACTCTATAGATCATCCTCACATAGATTTCGTAACTGCAAGACTCATGACTTACTGTATTAGCTTATGCTACTATTACTGTCTCAGCTTATGACGATTGAGTGTTCTTTTCTTGTAGCCATGGGAACCAGATTGTGTGACGTCAATATTCCCTTTGAGAGTTATCTGTGGCGACTCGTTTGGTACACTCTTTTGAAATACTCTTTATATTTTTCTTTCGTATCAACGAAATTTGCAATTCAGCATAGAGATTACAGCAAGCAAATGGTTATTGTACTTTCTTTGGTAGGGGTGTTTACCCTTTCAGTTTTGCTGCTCACATTCCAACCCGGAATGGTGAACCACCAGATTGGTTGAGTGACTCTGAGACATGAAATTTTCTATTTGATATGCACGGGATCTTCATTACATTGAGCACCAATCGCTGGTCTCACATCTTATATTCAGAAAGATCCAACATAAAATTTGCAGAAGATATCACACTCCAAAAGAATTGCATATGAATAAATTTTTGTAGGGCCTAAAGGTTAGTCCTTTACCAGAGCTTACTTTTTATAGTCCTAAACATTCACATTTGCTAGACGTATCTATTTTTTACTCATGCCACAGGTGATGGCCTTCTTCTTGCAACTGATCGTGGTGTTTACATTGCTCAAGGTTTGTTTTTGTCTTTTTCATACTTTTTCATTCGCAGTCGTTCACATACTGTTGTGTATAACTAATAGAGGACAGGCTAGTAGACGATTCGTCATGCTATACTATCCTTTATCTTTGTCTTTTTTTGCTCCTCTGTATGGTAATGACGACCTTGTAAAGCATGACATTCCTGCCTC
The DNA here is from genome assembly GCA_018155075.1 of Cassiopea andromeda. Classification (NCBI taxonomy): domain Eukaryota; kingdom Metazoa; phylum Cnidaria; class Scyphozoa; order Rhizostomeae; family Cassiopeidae; genus Cassiopea; species Cassiopea andromeda. The sequence goes on from WIPJ01005860.1 coordinate 325,085, forward strand.
TTTCAGGTGACGCTTTTAATCACATAATTGATGCCAGCCTTCAGGTTGCTCAGGTGAACGTCCTAGAAGCACAAGGAATTGCTGTGCTACGAACGAAGAAAGGGAGAACAGGTAATGTTGTGTTAGTCTGTTCGTTTTGTTTCGTTTCATACTGCAAGCACAGAATGCAGCATTATTGATGCCAGATCAGGCCTAGTGCGCAGTGGAGTTTTCGATTTTCGCCCATGCGAAATTTTTTTTCGGTACATTTCTCGTCGTATCTATCAACGAAAACCAGTCGTTGGATGTGAATAGATGCAATGCAAGCGAGAAGGGAGAGCCGTAGACGTAAGAACAGGGGAAATAGGGCACTTGCCTCCACTTTTTATAAAAATTTTGGTTAAGGGCTCTTTCAGCGTACAAAGTTACATTTTCAGGGTTCGTGCGGGTTTTAGAAAGTTTTGGGAAGTTCCGGAAATCTATAATGTCATTTTCCAGGACTTGGGAAGCTTTGGAATAGAGAAGTTTTTCAAAATGGCTTTGAAAAAGTTCTGGGTTTTTGTATGGGAAAATTCTCAAATATCCTAAAATGGATGTTACTCAGTATCGTATCAAATACCGTATACGTAATTTTTTTTTATTTTACTATTTATAATGTAAAACATTCTCCGTCAAAAAATCATGAAACATAGCATGTAAAATAACGTTTTTCTTTTTTCATGGGGTTTCAAAATACGCACGAAAATATGTTTTATGGTTTCGGAAATTTAGTAATTTAGCTTTGGAGTAGTTTGTATGCATCCTGATTTTGTGTTTTTGAGGGTGTTCCTGTGTGCATGTGACCCCAGTTTTTGAGTGTTTCCTACGTATTTGAGAAGAGCTCTTGCCTTGTCAATAATGATCCATCTTTGTACCCGATCCCCCACCCACTATTTGAGTACAGATTTTGGCTCTTTTGATTTTGAACCAATTATTATTTTTCATTATGATTCATCCCAGTGAAAAGAATATAATATACTTCATGTACAGCTATTTTTCGCTTCTCTATAGTTGAATTTTTTTGTATTTATCACCTTGAATCAGAAAGCAAGATTTATGTTATTCCTGTTGGCGAACTGGAAAAAAAGGACAAATGCCTTCGCAACAAGGATGAATTTCACAAATATAAACTTTCCAGAACGAAAGGTATCGTCCTAGTATTAGACTCTGGTATTTATGTGTTATTTTATGAGCTATTGGTATCAAAATGGTAATAAGCTGTTGGTACATTGAACTAAGATAGGTGGGATTACTACTCTTGCTACCCAATATAGACTAGAGTTAGATAGACCGAGAGACCGAGTAGATGCAGCAACAAGCATACGGTAGTAGAAACTGGGGAGCTTTTTCTTGATCGATCGAATAAGCGAGAGTATTTTGAGACTCGATAAATTTTTTTTATAATGGTACAGATCAGTAGCACACACCGCAGTATCTAACGGTTTCTTTTCATCAACTTCAGAATAGATTTGTTGGGTGAAATATCTTTAATTTGAATCTTGCAGACTCTGTCACAACGTATGTATACACAAATTCTCTAAAACTTTGATCCTCTCTTATCTGGCACTCAACCATACGCTTGATATAAATACCTTCGTACGCAAAAATACACTTTTTGTAAGACCCCCCCCCCTCTTGGTGGGTACGAAATATGTAGATGGCCCTAATTATATTGATTGATAAGCCCCGATAAGACGTGAGGTTCTCAGTAACAAATTACCTCTGTTAGTTTGAGCTGTTCATAGCATAGTGATCTTGATGGTTCTAGGAACCCACTTCTATGCACTTAACCGACCTGGTTCTCTGGAGGTGCTTCTTGCTGTCGCAGTTCGTAGGAAGGTTTTCTTATTTGTATGGAGAGTTGCACCGCTGTGGTCATATCAAAAGGATGGCGACATCCCTGTGGGCTTTGAGTTTGAAAGGGTATGTATTACTGATTACTTGAGTAAGCTTTAAGGGATTTTGTTCTTACTGATATATCTTATTACTCTAGTGTCTCTAATAGAAGGGGAGAGGAATAAAAAGGGGTATTCACTTCGACCAAATATTAATAGAAGGGGGTGTGAATAGAAGGAGGGTGTTCATGTCGGCGCTAGTTGTCAATAGAAAGAGGGTGCTAATGGAAGGGGGTATGCATGTCGGCAGCTTTTCAATAGAAAAGGAGAGCTAAGAGAAGGTGGTTCATGCTGGTAAATTGTTTTATTAAAAGGTGATATAATTTTCTGCGTGTTCTGATCATAATCGATTTGTAAAATTTAATAAAAGGGGGTGTTAATAAGCAACAGAGGGGAAGGAAAATTATCCTGAAATTAATAGATGGGGGGGCCCGTTTATTAGAGACATCAGATTACAAGGCTTAAGTGATAGATATGCTTCTGAGAATAGTTGTTCCTATATAATTCGCCCTACACCGCTGTATTATTGAAAGCCTAACCTGTTTTAGACAACGTAGGCATGCACACAGAAGTAGTCTTTGAAAATTACAAGCCTTGTCATACAATATTTAGTATGTCATCTCAAGCAAATGCGACGTGAATTTATACTGATCGAGGTTCTACTACTGTGGACAATGAAAACGAGGCATGGCAGGCCTCGTTAACTCGGCAGGCCTAGTTAGCATGGCAGGCCTCGTTAACTCGGCAGGCCTAGTTAACATGGCAGGTTCAGAGGTATCTGGTGCGAGGACTTCTGAGCATTGTTCTTCAATTACAACACAATCTTACAACCATATGAAATACTTCACTTCTTCTGAAGCTTTGTGTTTAGTGTGTTAAATAGCATTTAATATTCGTAGTATTTTTCTGCTAGCCTGGTACAAATGATCTTTTCAGGAGTTCAAATTATCTGAAGTTCCGCATTTGATGAGTATTGCGATTGATGCTAACCACGATGTACTGATGTGCCTTGGGTTCAAGAATAGATTCGATCTTTTAAACATAGAAACAAGAGAACAGAAGCTGCTTCGAAAGATAGAAAATTCAAAGGTATTCTTTTTCAGGTCTCTTTGCAGGCGCTTCATTGGATTTTTAAGGTTAATTGCATTATTTGATATATTATTGTCTATCAGTTGAGTTTTAGTGCAGCAATTCTGGTATAATGGTGTTTTGACTGTAAAATTAGATACATTGATTTTTACTTGCTTCTTCCATTGTGGAACTTTTGATTTCTTGGTAAATTGTATGTAGGAAGTATAACCTGTAGTTTATGTACCAAGAATATTCCTATGTGCCACGAGTATTCTTAAATGCCAAGAAAGCTCAACGGCAAATGCCCTAAAGAGCAGACACTCTTTTTATGGTATTTTTCACTTTTATTTTCACCCTTCCCCCCTCTCTCTCCTTTTTAATTCATTTGCTTTTCTATCCCCCAAAGGCTAAAAATGTGGTATGCGGTTTTGTTTTCTTAGAATGTTAGACTAGTTTCAGCAGTTGATGTTTACGAAGATGATAATCCTGAGTTATTACTAACATATAACCGTACGTATTAACCTTGAATAAGTACCTCTGTGTAACTCATTTACCTCTTTTACTGCTCTTTCCTGTAACTGAAATTCCATCCAACAAGCCAATTATCAATGTATGCTTGCTGCTGTCAGCTTCGTCAAAAACAGGAATCAAAATTTCTTTGCATGAAAGGCTATTCAAATAGCGATTCTCTTTCGTTAAGTTTTTTTGTCTGTTTTGGCTTATGACTGAATGTAAATATAAAGTATTGTTAAACGCATTTTCCACACTTTATTTTATTTTACGGTTTTAAACCTAAGTAATGAATTTTTAATTACAGCTGCATTTATTTACTAAATTTGTGCTGTGCAATAGTCGTTTGGAGATGAAATAGCAATTTATCGTTTTTAGATTTCTCTGTCTTTCAACATTTGAATGCGACTGGTGATAAAGACGTTGAGTTTTATTGGAACTCTACTCCTCTTTCAGTTGGTACGTATCGAGAATTGTTATCGTCGGTTTCACTTCGTCAGAAAAACTTCCAAATGAGTGCTTTCTATTGCTATCAGATGTTAAAATACTTTATCATCTCCCCACCAATGATTTAAAAATCCTATATTCTATGCTTCATATTATAGTCATCTAGTTAAACCAAAAATGTAATAGCACATCAGTTTCCCAATCAACTACCAATATTATCTTGTAGTTGGAGAATAGCGACCTTTTCAATCTCTCTTTGCAGTTGTGTTTTAAAACTACCCAAAGTTTGAAGTTGAATTCTGCATATAATCCACAAATTGCTTCGGTATCATATCTGATGTCACGCTATGTCCTTCACTTCTGCTGTTGTTAGATTTTCCACTTGTTTTCTCCCTACACAATGACAGAAATGTTTTGTTTTTCAGTTTGTGCATTTCCTTATATCATCGGCTTCACATCCAATCACATTGAAATTCGGCTAGTAGTTAATGGGAACTTAGTCCACACTATTGCTATCCCCTGTATTCATTTTATCACTGGCAAGGTAAATATTTTATTATTTAATTAAGTTAGTTTATACCATATTATTACATGATATTACATATTATTGTTCATCATTTTACTACGATCTTCATACCATTTTTATTAAAATCATACAGCGTTCATTTGTTTTTCAAAGCGTCTTTCCTCTGGTAGCCACGAAGGAATCTGCCTCTTTGAGGTAGTAGGAAATGTAATGTCTTGACAGTAATTCCTTTCTTGGGAGTCACGTGATTGGTGCGTTTGGCCACCCTTTTTGGAATATATTGAGTTTGCTTTTTATAAAAAATGTTGGGCATTGGGGGTCCTTTTAACAGAAGATGGTGGTCACATGTGGGAAGTTATGCAACAAGAAAATATGCATGCAACCGCTGTGAGCACAAAAATGTTGCAAAAGGTCTTTTCGAAGAAATAAATTGAGTTGCTTTGGGTTTGTCCCATTTCTATGTGCCTGCTCTTTGGTTCACTGTAAACCTGGCATCAAATATTAGCATCGTTTGACGGCCCAATGAGCCAACAGAGTTCGGCATTGCCTGAAAAGTATTGACTGTTGTTGAAAGAAATGTTGGAAGTGTCTGGAGAAGGCTTTTGAGGAGTAGTATGCAGGGTCTAGCTTTATGGCTTTGGGGAGTTAGTGCCCACAATACTAGCAACACATTCTTTCCGATGGTGAAAGGTTTTGGCAACATTTACTTGTCTGGGGATTCCAACTCTTCCTGTTACTTTTGATTGGAGGTCCAACACTTTCTGTTTCTTTTGATTGGAGGCTTTTTTGCTGCTGAAGATTATAAGAGTACTAAAAATGATTTGTCTTACCATTGTAGTCGGATATTTACTTCAGCTCAACAAAAGATGGCAAGGATTCTGAAGTTATTGAAACGTCATTGTTAAAGAAAAGAAGAGGCACAAAAACAGAAAAGCATATTCAACCGACATCAATTTATCGTTTGACGCTGAACAGTCTGGTTGGAACACAGCTCTTTGAATCTACAGGCCTAGCTACAAACGATCAAGTATTTGCAACTCCTGCACGGTGGGTTTCAACAGACGACTCCACCGATAGCAGCCTAAATGTTCATTCTACACCATTGTCCAATCTAACAAAAGCCACCGAGGAGGAGAAAGTGAAGCTACGAAGGAAATACTCGAACGCAGCGGCTATGGCAACTCCAGTTTTGTCTCCTATTTTGAAAACAGTAATGAAGAGAATCGACTTTGGTGAAGATTATAGTG
>WIPJ01005860.1:333279-348346 GCA_018155075.1 Cassiopea andromeda
ACTTTTAAGAGACAGGCTTTTATGCATTATTTTATGCGAAGAATAACTAACTAAGATAATATTAACACCTCTGAGAGTGAAAAAGGTCCCGAGCATAATTTTTCCAAAGACCCCGAACCATTTTGTTACGCCACTGCTTGTAATAGGCAACTATGATGAGAATATGGAGAACGCAAGCTCTTTGTTAGGTCACCTACGTATATAACGTTCTTGATATGTTGTATTTATTATTTATTCTTGTATTAGGCTGTTTATATCTTTGATTTTTAGACATCCACGTAATAAGTCAAGCACATGTTTGTATCTTCAACGGTGTAGGATTTTCCAATTTTTTAAAAGCTGATCATCCAGATATACTGTCTTGATTACCGAGTGCACGATTCTTTTTTACATTAACTAAAACTCTAGATCAGTTTTTAGATACTGTTTTCTTGCATAACTTGCCAGGCCATATTTCAGTTTAGCTGTCTTGAGTAGTATTGTCCTGAAAAGTATCATATATGGTATATTTTCACTTCTGATATAGTAGCCAAGTAAAATTGGTACTTAGTATTGGCAAGGACACAGAACCGCAATCTTGGAGTAGATATTTAGCATGAGCAGATGTTCCTGTCTCAATTGACATGATTATTCTAATTACCTGCCTTTGGCTAAAGAGGTCATTTATTCGCAATTATAGTTAATTACTTGTAGGTCTTTGTAGATGTGGTGCAAAGAGGGGAGGGGCGATTTGTACGAAGCTTCAAAATGCTCATAATGTAACATGTGCTTAGCGTCCATTGGAAAGTTTGAGCAAATTCCTGTCTGACGCTCATTGTTTTTGTTGGTCATAGTCGCAGAATCCAGACAAATGTCAAGCCTCCCTCCCACAGCCTCTCTTACGTGCAACCTTCCTTGCTACACAACATCTAAATGAGGCTTCCCATGTTGTCCCTCCATTTTCTCCATCCCAAAGTACCCCATCTGCATGCATCAGAGTATTCCTCAAGCAGGAATTTTCTAGAACATTACAACTTGCCTTCCTCAAAACTGGCATAGATCTAGCAAATCTTCCTCCGGCTCACAACCGTGGCGCTGTTACTATTCTGGACTAATATGCATATGCAATCAATTCTGGGGTGAGTGGCCATATGCAATCAATTCTGGGGTGAGTGACCATATGCAATCAATTCTGGGGTGAGTGACCATATGCAATCAATTCTGGGCTGAGTGGCCAAGCGGCCCAGCCAGTTCCATTAGCTTAACTGAAGTTAAGCATGGCTGTGTACGGTCAGAAACTGGATGGGCGACCTTCCAGGTGAACGACCAAAACAGCTCACTCCGCCGCCCTTCGGAAGGGACGTTAAACTAGGGGTCCTATGCCTGGATGCGGCATGCATAGTAGGCCTAAATTAGCTGAAAAAGCTAGGTATAACAGCCTATTCAAAATAAAGTAAACAACAACAACAACAATGCTTCTGAAAGTCCCAACCTCCCCACCCCTACGTAAAATTGTGGCCCGTAATTTATCCAAGGTATTGTTTGTAGAATGAAAACCCTTAAACTTTTAGCTTTGTTTGGATGTCATTAAAAAGAGAAATTTCAACTAAAAGTTGAATTTAGATCAGAAAAGAGAAGAGGAATTTTTGCATCCGTGTGAAAGGAAGTGTTTGGGTTGAAGCAGATTTCAAAAAGCTGAGCTTTTGAGCGAAGGTTGAACAACATTCAAATTTAAAATGAGATCATTACTTTACTGAAAAATAGCTACCAAACCTCATTTTAGTCGTCTTTATTCCATTTTTTCAGTCTGCGTTTTAGTAGGCAAGTTGTTTTTTCTAAGTGTGGTGATGCTGGTACATTACGTAAACTGCATGTGTTCTATCCATCTGATTCACTCTCAGATTGAATAGCATTATTCTACATGTGAGCTCAGCTGGTTATTTCCCAGAATTCGTGATTGTTGGTATTGCATTTGAATACCGTGAGTGGTTTGAACGTAAAGTTATGTAACATAGTAAAATCTTGTGATGATTTTGTATTCCTCAAAATTCCAGCAACATTTCTTTATTTCTCTTGAATAGATTCGAAAAAACATCCCATCCTCTTATCTTACTATATCAGTTTCTATTGCACTGCGGAGTTATTGTTTTTGGGAGCCCCACCCCTCCCCCAAAAAAGGGTGCTTTAGCAGCCCAGTGAGGAATGCTTGCGTCTTATCATACTTCGTGACAAAATTGCCCTTCCTTAGAATGTTTAACGTTTTGAAGAACATAGTCTATTAAGGTATATAATGATGAAGCTTTCTGGTATTTAGTTGTGTTTGGTGGTATGTAGTTATCAGACTTTGTATATTTGCTAACTGTACGATGTATGTATATCAGACTGAGAAGCGATTTATGAGATCTTCACACTAAAGTTTTATTTTATCATGAGTGATATCTAGTTAATAGTTATACCTACTAATACCATATACTTCATTTCTGTTTACAAACTACTATAAGAAAAGATGCAAGTATGAAGCTCGAATCAATGATTGGAGTTTTAGCTACTTAATTTGTTATAGTGATCTAATATATAGCCTTTGCGGGATAATTCTGCGTTTCTTCCTTCTATAAAGAAATTGGAGATCATCAGGTCCACATTTCATGCAGCGTGGCTTTTTTATTCCAAATTAGGGGATACATTGGATACATCCCATGATCTAGCAAAGCAATTGGACTGACCTTCTAAATGTAGAAGTTTCCAACACGTAGAAAATGCAGAAGGTATTCGTGAAAATCTTGAAGGAATCTGATTCTAGAGTTCTACTGTAAATTTTAGTTCGTTTGTAGCAGAGTTGTAAGCCATATGTATCTTCGGCATTTTCTCGAGGCTAGGATGTACGTGGCGGGACGCAAAATGAAGTAAGTTTGAAGCTTTATTGTAAGAAACAGCTGGATTTTTGGTGGCATAGACAAGAAAGCAGAAATAGGGTATACGAGAAAATGTGACAACATTCTGAATTTCTTTCTGTGGGAAACGCATGGAAGTTTCTTAGCTATTACTGACTAATGTCGATTTTATTGATCAAGGACGAACTCAGTAAATTGTACCTGTAATGTCACATTTGAAGCAAATTAGTCTATCGTTTGATTTGCTAAGAACTGCATTCGATAATGGAGGTGATTATAGGTAGGCATAGTACGTATTGCGCAAGTTATGATATCATGTATATGGAAAATATTTTGAGAGCTCCTAATTTGTGCTCATCCCACTCTATTTTCATTATTTCATGGAAACAAGCCTTAAGATCGCAAATTCAAATGTCTCTTTCATGCTACCTGAACTCATTTTTACAGTTACACACAAGGGAGTAGATGGAACTCGACCATGGTAGAATGCGGACCCACGATTAATGCTCTGGGTTGTTATTAATTAAATACTTTTTTCAGCTCTAGAGACTTTCCTTTTAGGAGACAATGAATTTTCGAGTTTGATTTCTATTTAGTTATCAAAAAGTATTTGTTCATCTGCTAAGACTGAATGGTGAAATTTCCCCCAAGCTCTTCATTTTTGAGGTAGCTTGTCACCTCTCTTGACAATCTCTTTAACTTGTATGTTTGTTTTCGATTGAGCAACATCGCTTCAATCCACAATAATCAAGCATTGATTCAACACTGACCATCACTGAACATTACCGTCTCCCAGAGATGAAGCTCCAATTGCTTTATTTTCTGTAGCTATGGCTGAAAGTCTTTCATTCCATCATTTAGTGCTCTTACTTTTTGCAACTGAATGCTATTATTTCCATGCTATGTTTTTCTCCTATTTCCCATATTTATATATGCGTTATATATTTATTTATATTTCGATATCTACAAATTCCAATGCTCTATATGTAAGACCTATTCAACACATATTAACGTACTCTCAAGTGCCAAACAAACAGGGGATCCTAACAAACAGGGGGTCGGAAAAAAGTCCGAAATTTAATAAACGGGGAGTCAAAATAAATGGGGGGGTCGGAATTTGAGAAAAGGCTTTAAATGATTGTACGAGGACGAAAAGAACAAAAACAGGTTGTCAAAAAGCATAAAACTAAAATGTATACAGCAGTACGCTATTTTGCCATGAAAATTGGCCGCCAATTTTCATGGCAAAATAGTGTACTGCTGCATAAGTCAATTTCCTTAAAATTTATAAACGGGAGGTCCTTATAAGTTCTGGGTGTTGGAAAAAAATCTGAAAAATTAATAAGCGGGGGGGGACGTTTATTTGGCACGTGAGAGTATTTGATTAATATATTCTGAAATGTATTAAAGGATAACATTTGTCTTTGGTATTATATAGCTTCATTAGAAGCCTTGTTTAGACTTTACTGCTAATTTTGATTGATCTTCCTTTAGTTTTGGAGCTAAAGCAAATTCTTCTTTATGTTCTTTCTTCACTATACATGCAAAACGTTAAGCAAGTCAAACTCTTCTCAGGTTTTTCAGCATAGATGCTTACGAAAGGAAAACGAAGCACGATGGAAAATGATTCTCTTTCAAAGACCCAAAGCATGTGAGATGCTCACTGATCAGGATTGTTTATCTTCTTGAAAAATGCTCTTACCACAACGTGGGCTGACGAATACACGGTTTATGGCTGCTATAATTTGCAGACATGTTATTTACTGTAGTTATAAACAAATAGTGTTATAACCTTGAAAATCAATGTGTGGTCTTTCTAAGATTCTAACAATGATGCAACGAGTAGGGTACTGAACTACAGGCAGAAGTAGCAAATAGCTTTTTAACGTATATTTATATAGATATAAAGAAGGTAAAACTCATGAAAACTTACATTAAAATTTAGCTCTATACAGAGCAGCTGGGATTTTAAATTTTTTACTCATTTCTCAAAAGGATCTGAAAATTGTTAGACAAAAATGGATGGATACAAAACTTTTTACTATTTGCTAAATTTTAAGCCAAGCCCGGTACCCGGAGTTAGAAATGAAAGCCCCTAAGCAAACTATTTGTGCTTGTATGAAGGTGTCTTCTTTTCAGAACCCTTTCAGTTCTCCTCCAGAGTATAAAATGTGATTTATTGCACGATTTACTGTGCGAAAAACACTCCAATTCCTTCTGTTCTGTGGTTTATACAAGAACCTGGAACACCCACTAGCAGCATTTACAATGCATGCATTAACTACTCCCATGGGCTATATCTATTCATGTCACAATGTTTACGTGAGAAGGATCTAACGGCAGCGTTTTTTTAAATTTCGAGCGTTATTTTAAATTTCGAGAGCAGGCTACGTTTCTTCTAAGAAAACCAATTTTTTTATAGAAGATCTTTGAGGTAAGAAATATGCTCTTTGTATTAGTGAAATAATTTTGATATTCATAAAATATTAACCAACTAGATCCATGCACTGGCTTATGAGTTGTTGATAGTCTTCCACACTTATCAGCACGATTAAGACTTCCAGAAATTTCCCAGTTTTATCAAATTCAATATCTCGTTATTTATAAGTTTGGTTTCTAATTCGGTATTTGACACCAGTTGCATAAATTTGGGTTCAAGTGAGATATTTGAATGCTCAATGGTCTTATATACAACAGCGGCAGGAAGTATTTTAATTATGGAAGACCGTTGATAATCACTGTTTTGTACCTATCTATGTATGGAAATCTTGCAAGAGAATGAAATTAAGTGCTTTTTCATTAGTTTAAAGAATTGCACCATAGCTCTAAATACTCTTTGTATGTGTTACACTAATGCGTGACCTCTTCTTCTGACGTACAAATTAGGCATAGTCGTTTGAATTTAAATTCTTTGTAATAGTCTCGCGATTACACCATTGAAGATGTGAAAGTTGATGGGTGTATCCAACAAGCTTATCCCAATGAAAAGTTATAGAAGTAAATATCAATTGAAATATGTAGTAAGATGGCCTAAGTTGCAATGTTTTATTAAATGGTCTATTATCGAGTTTGAAGGATTGAATTTGATCTTATCAGTGCTAAACTTAAATTAGAATTCAAGAGCTGATACACCAAGATTGTATCTTCTACACTTGTAGAATCTCTTCTACGTTCATAAATACTTGTATGTCGTAGTACTTTGTTCCATCACACTATACTTGACTTGCCGTCTTACGCTTTACAGAAAGGAAATTCGACCTCAAATTTATTAATGCGAGTTCGTACTTTTTATGTATCTTTAGCATGTATATGTCAGCTTTAGGATCAACACTGATTCATTATCGACTTTCATGCTGCACAATTCGTGATGCCCAATTCACGAAGCGCGATTTACATTTTAATCAATGAATTCCTTGTTTGTAACGACATTTAGTGCGGCATCGCCAGATATGCGGACTTTTTCATCTTAATTGCCAGTTTTAATGGAAAGTAAGAACATTCTTGGTAACCTGAACAGTTCCCATTATTTAGCTAACAGGAGACAATAAAAGCGAAAAGATAATGACGTGGGTTGATTTGAGTAGTCAGTATTCAGAGCTCTATTCATCGTGGATGGTACTCAGAATTGTGGCTTCAACGAAACGAGTTTTTTAACTTCAACGGTTGATTAAACCACCCAGTACTGCATATGAGATGAAACTACTGCTATTAGTAGAAATTTGAAATTTTACATCGGGCATGTATGCATGTATATCTATCTACAAGGACTTGACAAGATCCCCGCTACAGTTGCAAAAGGGCCTGTCTATTCAATGGTTTTGCAAGTCTCTTTCCACGTTTGTTATTTCAACGTCACAGCAACCGTTGAGAGAAGAGCTTTAAATGTAAAACAACGTTTTAATGACGATTGATGGTGAGCTGTATATGAAACAGGGACGTCGGAACGACTTTCATAGTGGAAGGGCCTGGTCACTAAATTCGAGGATATGCTCGGGTAAAAGTAATGAAATATGCTATTTTGTGAAAAAAGTGGGTGGGGCCAGTTCTCCCGGCCCCCCAGATTCGACGCCCCTGTGAAAAACAGCATGTCAATGTTTTTAGTCTGGCATTCTTATATCTTTAACCACTTCACAGCTTTCCACAGCTCTATGGAATAGTTATATAGCTCTCCAGCTAGATCCGAACATCCCTTGTGAGATGTAATTGGACGTAGTGTTGCAGTTGCAACTAATGTGCTTTGTCAAATATATTGGTGTTTCGAATGTAAAAGCGTTTTAAAAGAGGTCCTGAAAGTTCAGGGCGTGACTATGAAGACTTTGTTTGAAGAATTTTAGAAACCTCAAGAACTCAAAATATGTTGTAAATGCAGCCGCAATATTTTTCAAAGCTTGAAAAGTACATCAGCACTCGTATTGCTAATACCTACAGCATTGCACAAGGGTGTGATGACGTAGAGGGTGTAGGTGGGTCACACCACCCACTTTGCAAAATCCGTTAGTAGTTTTCTGACGTGTCTAATAATAACTGGTGCAACGACCAAAGCTCTCAATGTTGATTCCTGTGATGCTAGGAAAATCTGCCAATTCATTAGTACTTTCCAGAAACCAAGCCAGTTCTCATTTATATTTCATGTCTAGGACTGTTCCCAGGGCGACAGGGAATGATGCTGGGCCCAGTGTCTTTAATAGGGAATACCCTTTATGGGGAATACCTATGTCGTTGGAAATAGTCTGACTGATGGAAGAATAATACGTTTTATCAACTCCTGTTGGTGGGAAAAGATGGAAAGCAGTGAATGACCCACTAGAAGGAATTTATAAGAACTTATAATAAGCTACCAGTTGCAATGATTGGAAATCAATTATGCGTGGGTGTCATCGTATGGGGTTGTGGCAAAATGAAAACCTACTATTTTGACCCATGCTAAGACTATTACTTCCATCTGAATGCAAGGAATGGCAGTCTCTATATCATACCAGTCTCTGTTTTGGTGTTTGAATGCTTCAATTATACTTTAGAATCAGTTTGAGGCTTCATTAGAGAAATTACCCCGCTGGGAATTTTGTTGCTCCATTGAGGTAATTAAATGTTTCCATGGGTCTATTTCACACCTTTGTTTTGAAAATTTTCCGTAGCACACGTTTCCATTCACAGTAAGAAAAGGCATTGGAAGCTTCACGTGACCTACGTTGAAACCTAGGGTACCATTAATATATCTCATCTTCAAACGATCATAACCACATCATTTGGCGTCAACTGTAAAAGGAGAAGACGCTAGTTGATAAATGGGTGTTACATCCATAGTCTGAACTAAAAACCTCTTCTTTTCAGGCACATACCTTGTTTTCGTGTTTGGGAAAGCAAAGGAGTTCAAGTATTACTCTTGGCATTCTCTGAGGCACATCTCAAGATTTGTAAGTCAAGTTCCTGTTGTATATCTAGCTAGCTTCTTCCTCTCATTTAGGATTTCTCGCAAGCTTTCTCCTTCCCATTGTTGCTTACTTTGAGCTGTAATTTTGCTTCGTCATAAAGTACAATGCAATCCCCCACCCTCCTGTAGAACAAGTCTTATCTTCTGAAGGGCTTTCATGTATATAGAATTGAAACATGAAAAATGAAAGTGAAATTGTCCTGATCACTTCAAGCTCGGACAATCGCGGACAGGAGCGACAGGTTACACAAAAGTTCTTCTTGAAGGAAGAGGAGACGATAAAAGTTTCTCATAATGGTTAGTTTTTTGTGCCAGCAACGATACACATTGCCCTCTTTGTGAAGATGTGAAGAAAAGTTAATCGCGATCATTTTCAGTGTAAAAGATAATGAAAAAGGCAACAGATTTTCCCTATCATGGAACTTTTTGCGACGATTGTGGTAAACTTGAGCGGAGATATAAGGTAAACAAAAGACATGAAAGAAGTCAATATACTGATATATCCACTACAAAATACCAATAGAAAAGGTTTTCAATTTGTGCTACGAATTTGTGAAACTTAGCCTACTCTTTTTCCGCTATCTCCAAAATAGAATGTGTTGTCCAGTCGTCTAGCTGAATGGCATTTGAAGTAATTTTGGCTACGCTTTTGTCTCTAAATTTGGGAGTTTAATTGTCCAAACTAAAGAATTATCAAAAGATGATTTACCACCCATGAAAGTCATCGCTTTATGAACTCATCCATCCGTGTTTGCAAGGTTGCAGAAATGAGCTTGATAACTCATAAGGGCAGTTTTTGCTGGCTCTTACAACGGAAACTTTCGCTTTTTGAGCGCAGCTTATTTCCTTTGGAATTCAACTTTGGGTTTTGCCTTTGGCGTAGCTGATTTCCGAAGGTCCTATATGTTTTGGTTTGGGTGCCCTAATTGAGGCCACATCGGCATTACTCCATTTTCGATTTGAGCTTTTTAACTCTGGCAAAAGGAACTGTTTTTCTCTTTGCAATCAATACTTATTATTAAAGAAATTTACATTTTTTCTCTAATATGCATCTGATATGTCATGCTGTTGTTGGTATTTAGCTCTGTTTTCGTTTAGCCAAGTTTTCATCGTCAAGTCGTAGGTGGGATGTGCAACGTTTTGAGAATCTACTATTCATGGGCACCACTTCGTTACATCTCTTTAAACCACGATTATCCTCTAATGCTCTTTGTGTCACGAACAGCATTAATTTTGGTTTTTTGAACCCATTTTGTACTTCTACATGGCTTTTCGCTCTCTTGTTTTGAATTTTTTTCTGCTTTTCAGCCTACGAAGTTTGATCATAGTCTTTCTGTTTAATTTTCACTTTAGTGCAGTAAATGGTAAAAGCCCCTATTGACCCAAAACTCAGAATTTCCTTCTTAGCAGTAGAGTTGGCATGCACAAACCCAGCTCTATCTCTTGGATCTAATCAAACTTTATATCAGATGACAACACAAATGCTTTAATAAAAACCATTTCTCAATTTTCGATAGAATGACGCAGTATTTAGCATTTTGGTGAAATCTAGGGATAAGCATTTGCGTAAATAGTTGGAGTTTGACGTTAGTAAGTTCCACTTGTACGTGAACTCAAGTTCTTTCAAATTCAAACCAAGCCATGTTTTCTCCTTCGCAGCACATTTCTATTCCATCCTTGCTGCAGTAGTAAATATGTCCTTTTCATACATACAGACTATATCTATGTATGTTTTACTTTTTTGTGCACTCTATTACTTATCATTTTGATAATGTTCTCATCGTATTTTCTATCTTATTTTTATTATTATTTTGCATTCATATTTGCTGGGAAGCCAGGTCAAAGTCATTGTTTAGAAGCAGGCATAGGTACCGACTTTTGGTTTCTTCAGGGGGCTCAAATCACAAAATTTAGAAAATAAGCAACTTTCACATGTCACATGACCATTACTTAATTTAACTTCTGATTGGTTGATCCTCAATTGGAGGGCAAGCGGCGGGAAAATATTGCATTGCGTAGTGAGCTGTTTGTTGTTATGTACGGTGAACAGCATCCATTTATCGGTGTTTGCATATTTTTTTGGTTTGTGTCATGTAAAATGTAATAAAAAAAAGTCTCGACAGTGATATTGGTGGGAACACGTTAATATCTGCGAAGAGGGATGGTATGTTGTTGCCAGTCGATCGAACGGAAGCACTGACGATTTAAGGCTGAAGACTACTCCGTACATCAACCCAAGAAAGATTGTCAAGAAGGGATACTTCCCCTCTAAGTCAGATCAGCCAATCAGAGGTAAGATTACATAATGGTCATGTGACATGTGAAAGTTGCTTATTGTCTACCATGAATACACTTTGTAATTATATAGTATATAATATAATATAATATAATATAATATAATATAATATAATATAATATAATATAATATAATATAATATAATATAATATAATATAATATACTCTGCTGAAGAAGCAAAAGAAAAAGCTAACCAAAAAAACAGAACAGATCCATAGATGTATAACAGAAGTATCAATGTTGTATCATTATCTTGGATTTCTGTAGTTTTGATAACCAAATAGTGTTCTTTCTCACAATTTTCACAGGGGGTTAGCCCCCTCGTAGCATTACCCAGAGGTGGTTCGAGCCTCCTGGTCCCCACGTAGTGGATGCCCTTGGGAGCAGGTGTCACAATTCCCATCTCTGAATTTGTATTGATAAATGCTGCATGATGCGCAGTATCCAACAATATGCGCAGTATGAGCCTTGAAAATTGAGTTAAGAAATTAGTCTTTTCAGCTTGTTCCCCAAATCAATTCACGTAGTCCAAAATGTACAAAGCTATAGAACAAGAGCATCGCAAGTATGCTGTACCATACAATTGAACGAGTTTAAATATAGACTGCTCTTGCCAGAACGCTTCAGCCTACGGGGTTTTCTGCACGTTTCATGCACTGAACGCTTTGTTCATCATTGCGTAAGTCATGCATAATGTTGGATTTTAGGCTAATAACACAAACACGTAAATAGCTCCATATCACAGCTATTTAGGGATATTTTCAGTGTTTGATACAAATTGCAGCTGCCTTTCCTAATTTTAGGTACCTCCTGATAATCGACTCTTTCAAAATTATTTTTCGATCAATATGCTTTACACTGCAGTGAGATCTGTTGAAAATTTCCTTGATCGTGCAAAAATGCTTACAAATTAGTATCTTGCTCTTCGTAGGATGTCATATCAAATTTCTGCAAAGTATACTTTGATCAGAATCCAGTGAAATAGGCTGAGCATTCCGCTGTCTTTACTCTTCTACCTGCTCAAACATAATCCTTAGCATTTGCTTTGGCAACTTTCTATGTTGGGAGCTAGATTCTATGTTGCTGATATACCTCAGGATTACAGAGAAAAGCTGCTCACAGATGTGTGTACTGCAACATGCAAATGGTTCAAGCTGCATGTTGACGGAGATGAGTGACCATTTCAAGTATGAAGCGAAAAAAACCCCATAGTTTCATTTGTGCTTTGATTGTTAAATTGCACTGCAGTTTTATCGTGGCTCAAGAAATAGGAAAGACAAGTTGCATTTTTGTTCATCAACTCCTGAGCACCTCCGCACTGTTGTCAATGTGGATACATTTCCTGGTCGTTGCGAAAAGCTAGCACTTATCTACAGAAAGGGTTTTAACACACAACGGGCAGTTTGTTATTTGCAGAGGGATTGGTTCCACAGAGAAATGATTTCTTGCCCAAAGCATCACTTTACCCAACCTTGAGGAGTTGTATTAAAATGTATTTGCACAACTTTATTCTTTAAGTAACATCGTTACATCCAATTACTTTTTCTTTGGTACCAACCTCCTCTGCAAATAATGATCCCTAAGGCCCTGGCCAAAAGACTCGATTTTTCACTCGAATTTTCTCCCAACTTTTCAACTACTCATATTTCTGCAACGCACATCAGCTGAAAATATTTACTATCACAAATATGTGCCTGCCCAATGAGATGCTACTGCGCATGCTTTCACTCGACTTCCTCGACAAGGTGGCCAAACGAGTCGATTTTCACTCAACAACAATTCTTTTGCTCGATTTTTTGACAAAGATCAAACTTCACTCAACACCACTCGACTCCACTCGACTCACTCAACAAGGTGACCAAAATTGAGTGAAAAATCGAGTCATTTAGCCAGGGCCAAACAGAGGCCTGATCTCACTGGTGAATTAGGAATTAATCATGAATAGACTACTAAGGCAGGTGTTGCGCTGCTCTGTTGGCTTTTTTGGGCATGCTTTGATTACTCCGGGCCATTAAAAAGACATAAAGACTCGCCTGTGCTGAATACCATTGTACGTCGTGTTGCATTAGTCTCTCGGGCACGTGTGGCGAAGAGGATGGCTATTGTAACTTGTAGTCGTTCTTTTGTCCCTTAATTATCCTAATTTGAAAATACTACCATAGAAATTAATAAATTTCTTCTGGTATTTCTAATCCACAACAATGATAACAGATGGCTGAGAGGCTGACTTTGAACATTTTTAGATAGCATTAGATAAGATTGTATTTTGATATGTTCAAAATACTCTTGATTGTGGATATTTAAGAATGACTCCATTTGCTGATGGCTATCATTTCATTCTTTTTGGCACGAATCATCATTCTAGTCATTTTTATTGTTCACATGCTTAAAGGGTATTTGAAAAGTGCTCATAGTGCAATTCCGCCTGAAAATCAAAGGAGTATATTGAAAAATCTGTGATGTTTTACGTTATCATAAAATAAAGCAAGAATAGTCTGTTGATACTACAGAACTTTACCACAACACGAAAAAGCGGCAACATTCTTTTGACTTAACCGAAATATATCCATATATATTTCGGTTAGCCTTTAGGTCACTATCCGACGTTTTCATACTCTGATGAGTGTCGGACGGAAAAAACAGCTTTTAAGTATGTCAAAAGAATGTTGCCGCTTTTCCGTGCTGTAATAAAGCAAGAGCAGAACCATAAAATCTAAAATTGCTCTTAGATCCTAATTTTGTAAGAAAAGAGTGTAGCAGTTGATACTCTTTGCCGAAAAGCAAAAGTTTGGACAATAACGAGAGCGTATAGATAAACCTTCCTCTGTAGTTCTTTAGTTATATATGATGCATCTTGCAATCTAAAGAATAAAAGAATAAAAGTGCTTATTTTTTGTAAAGTTGTAGAACTTCTCCTGAGATAGAAAGATAACAGGACTCAGTGCAATCAGGAAACTTTATATTCTATTTCCTCTGATGCTAAGTATTTAAAACGCAGTTGCAAGTGAAATCTTCTTTAAAATATTGTTGATATACCCTTTTCTTGGGTTAAAGCCCTCTCTTCGTAAATTCCTACTAGTTTCCAGCTTTGTTTTCTACATAGACTTTGCTCCTACTATCAAACTGGTCCGAATCTCAAGTGCTCGACGATAAATATATGAATTCTATTACTTTCTTTTTATTATAAAATTATTTTTATGGCACTTTGTACTGTTGCTACATAAACTGTCCTTTGACCTTGACTCTGGTATGAAACATTTGAACTATTTAACTTTCTACTTGCTTAGAAAACTTGTTTATGGTGAAATTAGTTCGACTATCACAAATCGCTTTTTCCTGCACCATGTTTCTGACCTCCCAGTAGTGAAAAGCTCATGTTTTGGCTAATTATCTCTCCTTCCAGTTGAGAGGATTGCCTATTTTTCTTATCTTGTCAATGTCAAAGTATATTAATTTTCTCTGGCCTCCATGCAAAATTTTATCAGCTCAATAGTATACGTTGTTTCGTACGTCTTTATCTTATCCTAATTTTTAATCATTAGAATTGTCCAATTTGTAGATGCTACAGATGATAACATCTCTATTGCTAATCTAACCATAATTCTCCTACAGGATGTGACTATTTTTTCTCTTTATAAACAAGCTTGAATGATTGAAAAGATAAGTAATTATGTTATCTGATGTTAGGTAGATGAGAACTGAAAACTGACTCAGTCCTCAGAATTGCATCCAATTGGAACGGACAACAACACGCTTTCTGAGCATTTCTCTTTTGCATTCCGTCTACCAATTAAATTCTAAGTCTTACTGTTTGAAATATCCATTTGCTATTTGTCTTATACACATTTTTGAGCAAAACTGATCCTATCAACCAATTCTTTTATATCTAATATTATGTATAAGCGGATTATAAAAGATCGCAAATGGAAGTCTAGTTTTGTTTTCACCAAAGCCTCGCAAGTAGAGTTGTCTTGGAGAATGTAGCTCATCCTAGAAACTGCAGTTTGTAGTTGTGTTTTCATGAATTTACCTGCAATTTAGCTCACTTCACCCTTGCTTTTTTCTTAACCTCGTCGCTTTTCTTTTAATCCTGCATTGCAGGTAAGGCTGCAGACATTGGAACCTGTGTCTCCATGGTTCCTTGTTGTAACAACGCAGCACTTAAGGCAATCTTTTTCCTTTCGATCAATTTCATTTCATTCGAAAATACACCACTCCATGTAAACGCTTTTCCTTCCATCTAGCATTTCTTCTTGTGCTACAACAGTTTGGATACTCTTTGCATGAAGGAAGTAAGATATCAAGTATTCATGACATTATTTGATACTTAAGAATTAAAGAATACTGAAATTCCAGAGACCACGTGGATTATTCATTATGAAGTAAAATAATTCATAACTTCATTTGAAACCCACCTCACATCACATCGCATTACTTATGTATGCTCTCGAGGCTTTGTGGCTACATGAA
>WIPJ01005860.1:394205-409413 GCA_018155075.1 Cassiopea andromeda
GCTTTAAATGATTATAAAAGGACGGAAAGAATAAAAGCTGGTTGTCATAGAGCATAAAACTAAAAAATATACAACATTACGCAACCTTGCCATGAATTTGGGCGTAAATAGTACTAACAAAGAAAGTAAATGAAATAAGGGGTTCGTAAAGAAAGTCAATTTCCTTAAAATTAATAAACGGGGGGTCCTACCAAGGTTGGAAACAAAAAAAGTAATTAGCGGGGGGGCGTTTATTTGGCACCTGAGAGTAGGCATATTTAGTAAGCTACTTGATATGTACATTTGAAAGCAATGAAGTTACTTAGGCAGATATAGGTTTGTATCTACAAAAGCTACTAGAGTGCCTTATTTCTCGATTTTACCTCCGTTTCCCCCAATTCCTTAGGGCTTGGAGGGTGCCTTTGAGAAAATCGTAGTTCTGGCACGAGCATTTAGGACCGGATGCCCTTCCTGACGTCACCAATGGCCTGCGTTGGGCCTCGAACCCAGGACCATGATGGTCTGAGTCGAGTGCATTACAGCTAGGCCACGGCTACTCCTAGAGTGCCTTAAACTCTCTTTTTAGAACCATACGAGTAAATTGGGGGGCGTAAGCTCAACATGCTTTAGATTTTTCCAATCTGTGCGTGAAACTGTGCTTAAAGTATGCTTAATTTCAAAACGTTGCTCCTCGTGTCTATCACTCTTAAAAGATTATTTCATGCAAAATGTTGTCTCCTATCACGTAACCTCATCCTTTGTGTAACACTGATTTTTGCACTTGATTTGGGAAGAAATGGAAGTAAGGAAACAATTTCCGAGACTGGGAAATATGTTTAGTACTGTACATGCTTTTATAAGCATGATGCTTATAAAAAAATGAGTGTATTTGTGGCTTTTCTCATCACCTGCTGTGGAGTGCCTAATAGACGAGGGGGTTGGAATAACCGAGAGGGTTGGAAAAATCCCAAAACGCTAATCTGTTTGAGGAGGTTGAAATAAACGAGGAAGGGTGTGGAAAATAACCAAAACTGATCTAAAACTGCAATGGTTCCTTACTACAAATTTATGTCAAAGTAATACTACAAAGTTTATAGAATGAAACAAAGCTAACCAATACAACATATACGATCAGCGTAATTTTCTTTAATGATAGTTTGAAATTGCAGGTCAAAGCAACTCCGCCAAAAATGCTCTATTAGGCACTCAATAGTAGGCTAAACGAGACTGCTATATGAAAACGAGACTGCTATATAAAAACAATATAGCTACGTTTTTACCAACTCATATCTGAACAGCAAATGCTTCATTTTGCTTTCTCTTTGTGAGATAGACCTTCGCGAGGTTCTATTTAAACTTGTGACGCTATGGATACTACGGGCAACACCACTCTAATAACTATTGTAGGTTAATATTTTGTAACAATT
This sequence comes from Cassiopea andromeda, assembly GCA_018155075.1. NCBI lineage: Eukaryota > Metazoa > Cnidaria > Scyphozoa > Rhizostomeae > Cassiopeidae > Cassiopea > Cassiopea andromeda. The sequence continues at coordinate 395,612 of WIPJ01005860.1, forward strand.
GTTGCTATCCAGTCTCTATGCTAAGTGAAAGTCTTTACATACCAAAAAATTCATTGAAAGTGCATCTTGGCATCGCATTGGAACGCAATTGCTCCTATTAATGTCATCAATAAGTTTCCACATTTGTTATCAATCGTCAAGACCTCAAATTACCAAAATATAATTGACATAGATCCCCTTCAATTGGCTCAATAGGTTCAATAGGAACATCACTTGAAGCTGACAACGCTTATACGTTTGTCAACACTCTTCATTTGTTAATACTCTTTAATCAAACTCTTCATTTGTGACAGAGTAAAACATCTTGGCCCGTCGTCATGTATTACAGCTTAAAGAGCGTTACTTATTATCGTCTCTATTGACAACAGCCTTGCCATCAAGTATGACTCCTGATTTGCAACTGGATAATTGAAAGTGAAAACGACAAGACTCGCTAATGAAAACGAAGGATTTGCTTTTGACTTTCAATAAACTTCGGTTTCTGTTGATCTTCTGATATTCGTTCACTATCTTCACTATCTTGCCATCTTCATACATACTTTATACTAGGTCTCTTACACACCAATGAAAAATGCCTCTTGAAATGCGTTTTAAAATTTAAAGTGCTTGATTTATTGTCATCAATTATCAAAATCTCCAATCGATATTCCTCCGCTAGCAATTTTTCTGATTGACAAAACTTCCGGACTGGTCCTCAATTGTTAAAATTTTAACAAGAATTGCTTCTTGCCATCGCTTTCATATGAAAATGCTTAAATTCACATACTGCATTTATTCCAACGTTCAAACGTAACAAGAACCTTAACTTGTTTCGTTGCTCGACTCAGATGTTGCAAGGTACGATCTTGAATTCCACCTCAGTGCACTGGAAATCACTTGTTAGAAGTCTCACCAATCCAATTATTTCATGTCCCATCAATAAAACACATTGTTAGTTTGAATGGGCCGTCAACACGCTCCATACATTCGTGTACGTATTTCAAAACGCTGCGCAATAAATTTCAACAATCAGCATCAACCACTCATTTCAAAGTAAATAATGCAAAATTTTCATGTCCCTACATGACGATATTGAGTCTGAACCGTTGCATTGCTTGTAATTATGTCAATTTCACGGCATTTCATTAATTGTTATAGACCGTGCGCACAAAACGCAAATACGCATTGAAGTTGAAAATTTGATGAGAAAATGTCTTTCCATGAGGCCAGGCCTTCACATAGTAATGTTAAACAAACTAATGTCATCCAATAGCAACAATTAATATTGAGTATAATAGTTTTGATGCAATGCGAAAATCAAGACGTCTTTTTTACGCTTACCCTAAAAACTTGAACAATATTGCATAGCTCATCTTAGTTCAGAAATTCATTTCCACCGAATAACTATTTGGTACCTTGAAAAAAGTTAAATGTTTAAATTGATACTTCTTTTCAAAAGCAGTGCAATTTACTGTTTCCTGAGTACCATGGATGAGCTGAAATAACAGAAATAGTCGTCAAAAGAGCAAAAAAGAAAAACAAACCTAGAGAAAAACGAGTGTTGGGAAAGATAATCTAATCAGATAATCAAGTTTTTTAATTCCGTAAATTAAATAAATCAACTCAAATAAAATCATCAAGTCAAACAAATGAATCAAATTGAACTCACATCAAACAAATTAAAATCGACGAATCAACTCAAATCAACATACCTTATATGGACATATCAACTTCACACTTGAAGAACACTGTATCATCTTTGACATAGCCTTGAGTATCTAGGAGGCTGAGTGACATGAACAATGGACACCCTGAAGCGATATTCATTGATTTCTTGGGTCGTTGGAATGATGAACTGGTAGGATCTGGCTTGAATGATTCTACTGTATCCTTCTCACGGTCTTGATCCAACATCATCAATTTCACTCTGTGCTTGAATGGCCAAGGTAACAGGGCGTCGTACTTTCCCATGCAAATCACAAAGAATAAACTGATGTGTGTTCCCTTTCCCATACCGTCACCATTAAGATACGCCCGGAGGCGCATCTTGTAACCATGGGGACCTGTGTAAAAGAAAGGGCTGTAAAGAGAGTTACTCTTACCCACAATTGCATCATGTCGTTTCTTCATAAAATTTGTTATCGACCATACGAGCACACCATTATAGTTGGCATTTTCCAGTTCATCAAATCTCTCGTTGAGGTCTGCCATATTTACTGCAATATTCCTTTGCACATCATCTGCAGTGGCAAACTTCTTCTCTAGCATTTTCAACGAATCCTTCAGGGCATCAAAGTTACGACTCAGCCTTTCAAACTTCTCATCAAACTGCAAACTAATTGCTGTTATCCTATCATTAATCTCGTGCATTTCCTTTGACAGTGAGTTGTCTTGTCGGCTGGAGCTTGGCAGGTCACTTGGCAAACTTGCGAACATTTGGTCACTGCTCTGCTGTGCGGATGAATCCGACACGATCTTTCTGACTCTCTTACTTGATACCTGAGAAGCTGGTCCCAGGGCATGTGTGTACTTCTGCACTTCAGTTATTGTGTCAGTAATATCTTCCACATCCATCAAATCCAGTGCAGCACCACTGCCACCCGCAGCACCACTTACACCTGCAGCACCACTTACACTTGCAGCACCTGTAAAGGAACTCAGCAGTTAGGAACATGAATCCAATAAATTTAAGCAACTAATGTACTTAAGGTGGTGGTATAGAAACTAATCAAAGGGCTCGCAGAATCCAGCATCTGGATATTTGACTAGCAAAGAGGAGACGAACACTTTTTATGGCAAGGCATGTCAATACTTCCAAATGGCTTTGCCTTTCACTAAAGAATTTCCCCGCTGCAGAAAGTTCCAAACAGTTTAAACTCATAGTGCCATATGACAATCATTACGAAATTCAGAATTTCACAGTCTACTACTTCCAAGATAGAATAGATTGCAGCTAATAAAAGCCTATTTGTATGTGGTTGGACAAAATCAAATTTTTCACAGAACTGCTAAGAAAATTCTAGAACTAAATCAGATCTAAAATTAACAAATTTTGACTACTCAGCCTGAGCCATGATTCTTATCAACAAAAATCTTGCATCTTCAAATAACTCGGAAATTTTCAAAATTAGTGAAAAGTTCTGATAATGAAATGATAACAATAAAATTTTCAACAATTTGAAATTTTATAGGCACAAACATAGCTCATATTGACGTTCAGCTAATTATGGTTTGGAGAGTAATGATGATGCAAGTACCTGGCAGTGCCAATTAGAATTGGGACAACACAGAGTGATATCAGATGATTTGAATAAATAGCAGGAAGGGGATACCATGGACCGAGGAATGGATCAGAGGCAAAGGAAAGATGTTGTTTGGCTAGCTTGAAAAGTAATTAGAATCTAGTGCAAGAAATTTGAGAGGTATGTTACATGAAAACTGGCAACGAATCTTTGGTAAAATATCTATGTTGGATTCACTACACGAACCTGATTCCAGCAGCTGTGACAATTTTTGGCCTAACTCAACAGTAAACGTGTACAGGTAAGTTATGTGATTGAGTTGCGCATTTTCCATGTGTTTGCGTTTGTCATTTTTCTTCATTGGCTGCAAACATAAACAATATTAGTTTCCTCCAAGACCACGTGGAAAATAGAGGTGTGTAAATCCGATCCGAAACCAATCCGAATCTTTCGGATTTCGGAACAAAAAATCTCTATTTCGGATCGGAATGGAAAACTTGTTTCAAAGTCGGATTAGTTCGGATTGGATGTCGATTATCAAATCGAAATAAGGTATATTATTCATGACAAAACTAATTATTAGTAACAGGCAATATATTGCGTGATGGGGTTCCGATATGTAAATGTAGATAAGTCTTCAACAGGGTTTATACTCATCCTGCCTAATATATTTCCTGACTTTTCCTGGCGTCTTTTCTTGAAAATGAAGGTATCTTTCCTGACCGCATATCAGGAATAAATAATATTTTCCTGACCAGCTGGGGTTGTAAATGATGTCACTGATCCATTTTCTTAAAGTAAGTCATTGGACGAGTTTTGCCAGTTTTTGTAAGAAAAGGTGCCTCTCTGGTCAATTGTTTTCTCAATCAAGAAACAAATATGAAAACCTTGACAATTCAGAAACTCTTTGTAAACGTCAATATGCCCAATAACTTCAATGACTACCAATGATACAAAGGATACATGAACAGATGTCAGTTTGTATTACATCAATGACGAATTGCACAATCACGTCTTCCACCTACACTCTGAAAATGACCAGCATCCGCATCATACATGCATGAACGGTGCTATAAAATTCTCAACAGAAAACCGTCTACCTTTCAATTGTTTTCTGGTAATAACGAGCAATTTCAACTAACTCATGAAAATGGCACTGTGACGGGTAATATATTCTTCCTTTTTCGAAACAACTACAAAGGGACGTAGCTTCAGAATTTCTTCGGGGTATCCGAGATTTTTACCCTACAAAATTGTACATTGCCCTGCGAAAAGGAGATCTATCTTATGCCGAAAAACATAGAAGAAACCTATGCTGTAGAAATAAATATAAGATAAAATATTGCTTATGCCAAGTTTGAAAGTTCTTATTTGATTAGTCATTCCATAAAAAATGAAAATGTATCCCAGATACACGTCTTTTTTTTAATAAGAAAAATTTTTTTGGCTCAGTACTGAAACTTTCCTAACTTTCTCACGATTCCAGTATCAAGCCTCTTAAGATTTTCCTAGCAAAAATTTTTGACTTCTAATGTTTTGTGCATGCAAACTAATGGAAAGCGAAAAGTTTAATCCCCATGTCCTCCCTGGTATTTACCCCCCTGCAGCTACATCTGAAACAATGGAAAATCTAAACAATCGAGTAATGTATGCAAGACGACGTCTTTACACGAATTATCAAATGAAAATCTGCAATCCGGATTCGCATTCTGCATGACTGAATTGCATTCTCACTTCCATGAATGACATTTTGAAATGACTTTTCCTGACTCCCCTTAAAAACATACTTTTTTCCTGATTTTTCCTGACTGTATGGACCCTTTTCAAGCATAAGCAAGTGACCTAACATCTTGCATTAAAGAGATCTTGTCCATCCACAAAATACCAGTTCTTTTCAATATTGCAATAACTCTTTATCATTTTGAGGGGACATGCTCTTGAACTGGCTTCTAGATGCCATGAAAGACGTCAACAGCACAAAAAGTTATGAAAATAATAGAAACCTGGGCGGACTCTCTATCGTACTCTCTCCAGATACCTAGGCACAGGATGATATAATCGTATCTCTCCTAGCATGCTAGATATTGAGGCACAGGACTGTGCATTATAAAAGGAGAATGTCATACCCATCAAAATACGTGAGCTTCTAAGGCTCAATATAGTTAGCGTGCATAAGCTACAAAGCTATTTTTGCGAACTTTAAGTAAACCATTATTATTTTCGGATCAGATCGGATTCGGACGATAAAATTTCGGATCGGATCGGATTCGGATCAGAAAAGCTCTGATCGGATCGGATGTTAAAAAATAAGCCAATTCTCGGATATTAAATGCTTAATCCGATCTGATGCACACCTCTAGTGAAAAAACCACGTGTTACTACTGAAAAGAAAGGTGAGACTAGGAAGATACAGAGTCTGTACGCTCACAAGTATATAAAAAAGAACCATAAAAGTAACCAATCAGAAAGGAGCAAAACTGCAATGATTGTAATAAATATGGAGGCTCTATCAACCCCACACATCTTCCATAGACAAAGCCTTATAGATGATAGATGGTAGATTTATATCTACATATACTTGTATATATTCATATATGTTTAAATATATCTCATTCGATATGAAGTTTATATCAGGCTCAAGTATCTACATCATAAGACACTCATTTTCCATCACATTCCTTATCTTCTTCGTGAAGATGGAAGGAAAACACATCGATTAATTTGAAATCTAGTAATGCGTAAATGGAGTCTGAAGAGACTAAAATACACTATACCCTTGTTGCAGCACAACCTATCTTGGCAAATGGGCACGGTGCTGGTGCTTCATTACATTCACGTTCCAAATGCGCAACCAACTACGAAAAAACATGGCATCTTATAAAGCTACAACACGAAATTGTAAAAGTACTAAAACATCACAGAAACAATGTTTCGCAAATGAATAGCCTCTTTCTAGATCATCGAATGCTATTGGGATAAGTCAATGGACTTCTATCATGTAATTTCACAGCATTTTCAATACTGTAAACAACAGGACAAGTTCAACTGAGTTGCAACTGAGCTGCAATCTTTTCAAGTTCAACTAAGTTGCAACTGAGCTGCAATCTTTTCAAGTTCAACTGAGCTGTAATTCGCACTAAGCAAAACTAAGCTTTAAACACACGAGCCAGAAGAATAACTTCACTAGTAATGCTATATCGAGCCAAATTTAAGAAAAACCTTTCTTATATATCATCAATTAAAACAGCATCTAAGGAAACTTTTAACTTGTTTCATCACGATCAAATACAGCGTGAAAGGGCATAATCTTATCTGGTCCCAAATTTGAATGATGCTTCCAACTGAACATATAGCGTACAAAATTTGATACAAAAAACAAGCTGTCTGGCAAACTTCACAAGAAGGTCTATGTTTGCAAAAAAGAATACATGAAAAGATAGAAACTCACTTGATTAAAACATTATGATGATAAAAGCTAATTTATAAGGGGAAATCAAGTCTACCTGTCCTCTAAATATGTCCTTTCCACAATGACTACATTTTATTTTGGTTCCAGGGCAAGTAGTCTGTTGATGCTTCTGTAAAATTAACAAAAAATTAAATACAATAAGTTTGATGAGCTAAGGAAATTGTCATTGAAGAATTACGTGTCACTGTTGACACAGCAATACGTCATCAAAATTCGAATACATTGTGGGGAACTACAATCAATCTCTAGCAGGTTTCTAGTCCAATAGGAAACCTCTCATCCAGTAGAAGCCTTTCATCCAATCGAAGCTTCTCATCATGACATGGAAACATCATTGAAAACAAAATCTAGTGCTAACAAAAGGCCATCATATGAATGGAACTAAATAATACAAGGAAACAAAATACACAATTTATTCATATTGATGTTTGGTAGCTCACTTTTGCAGGCAAATTTTACACATTAAATCCATTAATTACCAGCCAAAACAATTTCTCATAACATTGCAAATTAAGATATAAGATGCTACCAAAGATAGTTGAAAAGTTCTCACTACTTACCCTGAGGGTTGAAATCTTAACACTTTCACCGCAGTCTTTGCATCTCTCCGATCTTTGATCACATTGACTTAAATGCTCTTGTAAACGAGCTCTGGGGATGTCTTTTCCGCAAAAGTCACAAGGCACATTGATATAATCGCAGCGGCTCACATGCTCCTAAACATTCGATCAATCAAGGACTTCAAGCCACGATAAATTTTGTTGATATGTAGAGTAATGGTCAGAAAAAACTCTCACTCTCTCAAGTACATATCATATTCATTGTACCGTTAGGTTGAGAAAATTTTTTGCTGACAGCAACACCAAACATTAAAGTGAAGGCTTCGTTAAAATGAATTGTAAACAATATGCGATTCTAAGCAAATGTTTAGTGTGAAAACGATATTAAACTGTCCATCGAAAATGTAAACGGAGACCATGAAGATGCACGCAGCTTAATGTTGCAGGACTTCAGCCCTGATCCAAAATTTACCGAGTTCCGGAATACTTGACTTCCTTTGCTTCGTTTCAATTCAAGTGAAAACCACTCAATCTCTACCTTAGACCAGGATAAGGACACCAGCTGGTCTCCTAGCAACCTTCTAAGCTTACTTTCCAGGTATTGGTGACTTTCTTCGCATCGTAAACCATCTACCAGCCCTCCTCACTAAAATCTAAGTCTTCGAGTGTGGCTCCTTTGGAGACTCATTACTCTACGTTTGGTATAACATCATAAATACGTGTTTTCAACTCTATCTAGCAAGCATAAAAGCACTAAACTCTATCGTCTGAATGAAATTATGTCATAAATAGGAGTCAAGACCATGGGTGGCAAGACTCCTTTCAAAGGTAATTAGGTAAGATTACTAATTCAGCTTGGACATACTTCATACTCTCTGACAAGGCCAATCCACAAGCATCCTGCTCGCCAAAATGAACATTTGCATCTTAAGTTTAATATCTCTCGCTCTACAAATCGATCTGGAAAGACCTAGCAAAGAAAGGCAAGACAAAAAGTTACTATATATGATCATTTAACTAATAAACATACACTAATAAGCATAACTATACATATACATACATATTCCCCTCAAAAATACAGCTATCAATGATACCCAATGAAATTCCAGGAGCAAACACCTTCTAAATTTTCATTCTTTTCATTCAAGCCTTAATAACTACCCAAGGAAGTTCTAACAGGATAACCTGGAACTCTAAAGACTTCTGAGTTGACAAGAAAGTCAGAATAGCATCTAAGAACGACCAAAGCAAGCCCCTGGACAATAGGGTTAGGTAGGGGGGGAGGAGACACTGCCACCAATAATTTACTTAGGTTGTATATAGAGGTGCTCTCTACTGTCATTTTTAATCGCTGCACAATTGAGATCTACATCCATGTCCCTAAATCCAGTTAATTTGTCTAGTGGCACTGGGCTCTTACTATCGCATCTATATCAATATGCGGTGACATTGCTATCAAGTGCTCTTCAATATTTTAATCAACGTATATGTGACATCCTTATCTATGCCCCAAAATCCAGTTTAGTTGCCTACAGTCATGATAAAGGCGCACTTGTCTATTGCAACAATAGGCTTTGGTTGAATTATCTAGAATTGAGTTTTGGTAAATTTTTTAGCTCAAGCAACACTGACTCGATTGTTTCTCTCTTTCAATGGCTGCATAAGCCTGCAACTTGCAACCTACACCCTGCCCCCCAAACTGCGGCGCACAGCCTTCAAAATAGGGCAAGACATCCATTTCATGAACCACCAAGCTATATGCTATTTAACATCGCAATCTTAAATGTGGGGAGAGTCGCAAAGCAGCTCAGCCAGAGTCCATTAAATGGAAAGTTAAGCTTGGCTGCATTAGGTCTGCAACTGAATGGGCGGCTTTCCAAACAAACGACCGAAACGACTCACTCCATCGCCCTTCGAAAGGGACACTAAACTAAAGGTTCTTTGCCACGGTGTGGTATGCACAGTAGGCCTAAATTAGCTGACAAAACTATGTGTAACAGCCTATTCAAAATAAAGTGAGAAAAAACAAACACAAATCTCAGCAATTACTGCCAGATGATATATTGCAATCATATTTCTTGCTGCAGGAAACATTTGGTATTGAATTTTATCCCTTCGCCTGCGAATGATCACCTTCATCTCCAAACAGCTTCACGTACTCTTAGGTGCCCGATTGCCGTTGGGGGTCGGAACAAGCGACGGGAGGGGAGGTGTAAAAATGCTTTAAAAAATCTAAGACGATACTGCTATGAAGCACTCTATGCTTATATATCAGGTATCTATGGTCGTGAGAATGTGAGCAGCACAAAATTATATTGCTAATAGACTATAAGATTTGCTCAAAATATCATTTTCGAACATGCTTTGACAAATTTGTGTGTAATCACTAATAAGTAGAAGGGAAACTAATAAGAGCGAGGGGTGGTTGGAAAAATTTTCTAAAATTAATTAGCGGGGGGATGGTAATTATCAATAGCAGTCAAACCAGCAATCATTTTTATTGTACAAGTCATTAGAAACTATATTTAAAAATAAAGCTATTATGATTCTGTTACGCTGTTATACTCTCATTGCAAATTTGACAAACTGGGTTGGTTAGAAATTTTCTATGGAGATGTGACTTTCAAACTAAGAGTGATTCATTTTGTGCTAGCATCTCCAAGAGAAAGTTTTGTAACGAGTGAATCTCATAGATTCAAAAAAGGCCAAAAGAATAGCAAAGTTAAAAAGCACAAGAATGTTTTCAAAATAAAAAATGACCATCAAATGTAAAATTGGTATTGATGACATTAATTAGGCTGGTGAAAGTGACAATAATGGTGATATTTTCTAAGTTTGCATTGAAATTTTCAAAAAAATAGAGTCTTGGATGATGTCTTTTACTCAAATATAGTTTTGCTAAATGTGTAAAAAATTGTGGTGTTACTGACAAAGTTCTAAATTCACTCCGTCCCAGTTTGCCCCATATGAATAGTATCATATTTGAGTCTTTGGCTTCCATTATCTTGCATATTTCTGAGTTTGGCTGTTTACAGCTTAAACGTTTTTTTCTATAAGAAAGTGGTTTATAAGAAACTACTACTCAGCTGCTCAAAAAGTTAAGAAAGTTCAGTACTGAATTTTTGAGACTTAAGAAGTTTCTTTGGTGTCTATCTATTTAGAATTGTCTGTGTACAAAATGTCATGTATGTGATGTTGACTATCCTCTTAACAGTTTAACTTCTGTTATTTACTAATTTCTGTTATTTACCATAATTTCAAGTGAACATGGAGCTTTTTCACTTTCCATTAATGTGCATGCGCAAAACAATGGAACTAACAAAATCTTTGCTAAGAAGGTCTTAAGGAAGCTTTGATACTTTAATCGTGAAAACGTTAAGAAAGTTTCAATACTGGACCAAAAAAACTTTCGTACAAAAAAGCGTGTAACGCTATAACGCCTAAGAGTACTCGCAATTGTACGGGCGCTGCGAGACATTTTTGCAACGGGGCCTTGAACAAATGTACAGTCGCTGTCAAAATTAAAGTTTGAATTACGCTGCAATGGTTTTAGCTATAAATTTCGCAACCGTTGCGAAACTTTTCGCTGGTCTGACTCATTCACGACTTAAGACAGCTATTGTGAAGTCCGCAAACATGAAAGATGTACTATATGCTGTTAGATCAGCAGGTAAAAATATCCATTTGGTACATGACTACGAGTTCTTATCTCTTGATGTTTCAATCTGGGGAAAATCCCCGGTGGTTGTTAAGAATGAGGGAGTCTTTCCTACACAACTCCAATAGGCTGGGACGTAGCGACCCGGGGGCGTAACACACCCCCAACTTTCAGAACACACCCCCAACTTGAGAAAACTCAGGGTAAATTGGGTCATTCCATTGTCTTATGCTGGGTTTACATTGTAGATTTTCGTCTATAGATTCGGAAAGTCATCGACAAAACGAAGAATGTCATCAAGTGCAAACAGGGACGCCGCATGCAAAGAAAATCGATGATTCACTTTTCGATGTAGTAGAACATGTTCTACTTCTCGTAGATTTTTGTCGATAGATCGTTAGAACTTCATTTTCGTTCGTCTGTTTTCTTATATTTCAATATCTAAGCGCAGGTTAATGTTTCTAGCATCTCTTTTTTTCTTTTTACTACATCAGGTACTGCGCGCAAATAGTTTTCCAACATTCGTTTCTGTAGAAAAGTGTCTACCCGACTTCTCCCTTTTTGTCGATAGCATTAATCGGGTAATTTTTTAAGGGTTGATGGCTACGCAATACTTGTACAACAGTTGAAAGAACATACTGTTAAAGGAAGAATCTACTGTATTTGCAAAAACCAATCTGAAAATAGCGCGCCTTCTAGTCTGGGGTGATTTCTAGGGGGGTTCAGGGGGCGAAGTCACACCCAAAATATGGGCGTGGTTTCACCCAGAGCTCCCTTGCTAAAATTTTTAGAAATCACCACTGGGCTTAGCCTTCCTGCCCCTATCGCTTGTAAATAGCCAAAGGACATTGCTGTAAGACATTGGAATAAGAAGTGATCGGTGACACTAGAACAGGTGAACTCAAGATAAATTCAAATAAATTCAGCAATACACCCCCTATCAAAGAGCTTTTGCAACGTCCCTGCCAATAGGCCTATATTTTATTAGCCGAGAATTTGCGATCTCCATGCTAGTAATTTCAGTGTTACTTAATGAGTTTTCGTAATCAAACTTTCCAAATGTATGCAATCAAAAGCCGAGCATAATTCCTATTCGGCTTTTCGACATCTTGGAACTGAGAATAGCAATTTTCTCAAAATTCCTATAAACGAACAGGATTTCATTACCCTTGAATCAGCTTCAGATAGTTTTGCAAACTTTTCTCAAATTGAAAATCCATTTACATACAAAGCTACCCCTAGAAGTACCCTATAAAGCTACCCTAGTAAACAACGGAAGATTTTGTGGGCACTAGGCCTATTCTTTGATGTCAAGGCTTTAACTTGATTGCATAATACCTTCTACAAGCACAAGTTTCTTTGTAAGAAAGTTGTTCATAAGCAAGAAGTGCATGACCGATCAAAAAAGTAAAGAGAGTTCAATTTTTCCCGCCAAAAATAATAGATTTCTTGCTAATAAGACTCTAGAACAAGTGAAATGAGAGTTACGTCCTCTTCATTCTGATTGGCTGATGCCCTGTGGTGGGCACAAATCCTTCGATCGTGTTGAATAAGTCTAAAGTATGGTAACAACTTGCTCAATTTGTGGATTTCGGGCCAAGAAATGTTCGGGAATAAAGCTACTCCGACTTATGAAAGCACCGAAGGTTTTTGAAACTCTTCTTCAAAACATGAGTGTATTTCATTGATAAATTCGTCAAAAAAACCATTCAGGAAGGTGAAGTACAGAGGAGCAAAGGCAACGGTAAGTATTTGGCAGAATGTTCTATTCTAGAAAAAGAAAGCTGTGAGAAATTTAAAAATATGCTTACATTGACTGATTAGTAAATCTTACCAGTTAGTATCAAGGAAATTTTCATCGGGCATAGACATTTTTCCAAGTGTTTACAGCAAGGTTGAAATACTTTCTAACGCGTCAACACACAATGGTGCTGATCATCAAGAAATAGTAAGTGCAAATAACAGCTATTTTGTGCCTCAATTTTCAAGTTTCCCTATTGAAACACAAACTGACAGCCGTTTCTCTTCAGGCCTATATTGTACGACGTATTTGGCATGTGTTGAACTTGACTTGATTATAAAGGATTGTTGTTTTGCAGTCGATTTCAGTGAATAAATACTACAGATTTGGTCGAATATAACTATTGTCAAAAGCCGTATTTTGCATACGTCAAATACAAGAAATGAGTTCGACACAAGTGAAATAAGGTGCAGGATCTTGGCCGAGGTAATTTCTGAATTTAACTCAGTTGAGTTCGAAACAAGTACGCCGTATAATGTAGGCCGTAGATTGCAGTTCTCTACGATAACTTCGACGAAGTAGCTTATAACCTCTGACATCGGAACTTTTGCATCGTTGGAAATTTCAATGGTGAATTCTCTGCCTGTTGCATCTTACAATTTTTCTGTATTATTTTCAAATACTCTTGTGTGAGTTAGGCTTTTGTTTTGCCCACCAAAGAGCATCAGCCAATCAGAATCAAGGTGATGTACTCTCGTGTCACGTGTTCTAGAGTCCTATTCATGAGAACAAAATACGACCATATCAGGAAATTGTAGACAATCGACTTGAAGTCATGCCTGGAACACGTCTACGCACGCAAGTCAAAGGGGAATAACCTTGGCCGCAAATTACGCGAAGGTTTTTCCCCTTATAAAGCGAAGGTTTTTCCCATTTGACTAAGTCACAATGGCTAAAGCTATTTGGTTCACGGAATAACGCATGCCACATTTTCCGCGAAGAGAAGTCAACTAACAGCAATAGATGACGAAGAAGTGAAAGAAAGCATAAGAGGCGTCAAGATAGAACCATTTTGGCCAGAAAATAGGAATCAGAACATATAGAGTGGCGAAGATGATGAAAACGAAGTGAAATAAATTGTCATATCGTCCAC
>WIPJ01005874.1:0-12462 GCA_018155075.1 Cassiopea andromeda
ATGACATCGCAGCAGTAATACCGTCCTAGCTCCTACCACTAAAATGTGGCAGGAGAACGGTTGTTTTTTTCCATTGTGAGGTAGTACAGGCACAAAGACGTGCGTGCTGAAACACTCTTTTGTTTGAGCCTCTACCAGCTCCTACCATCTCAGATGGTAGGAGTTGAGTTCAAAACAAAGATATTCTTTGGTAACCAATTAAAATGATTTCATAAAGGGTAAAACAAAAGCTGTGTTGAATGAGTTCGCTATGAAATAACGAGCTAACGGGTTGGGAAATGTTACCTTCGCTTGAAAATTAAATTTTAGCCACTTTTCAAAAAATTTGATTTTATTGAAATATTTTAGTCCTACTGGGTAGGACAGGCAGGACCTCTAACTTCGCCACTGAGTGTCGGACGAAAAAAGCTTTCAGTATGTGAAAAGATCGTTGCCGCTTTTTCGTCCTGTAGCACAGAGATAATAGAAATCTGTCCATTTACTAGAAATAATTGCTCAATGAGAGTAAAACTGGTCATCGTCACTTTGATCAGTGTGTGAAAACGAACTGGAGCAGTGATTTTCATTTTTATTCCTTCTAGAAGATGCAGTTGGCCTTTCCATGTTTTGCATACTTGTGAAACTTGAAACGTCATCTACTATTTGATGAGTCGAGTTCATACTTGTAATTTGTGGTTGGAATACTAGAATGTTTATTCCTTGCAGCTGTCTTGCAGGTACTTGCAATACGCTTTGCCACATTTGCATTTGCATCTGGCATTCCATCGTATCAATTTTGGATTGCTCCAGCTTTTTCTCATGCTCCATGCTTCTTTCATTCTCCTCTCAGAAGTAGGCATGAAGACTTTCTGTGGTGTCTTTTGCAGTGAAATTGTTGAATACCATCAATGCATCTTTTAGCAAGCTATCTGCCATTTCCTTCTATGTTGTTTTTCTTGGCACTGGAACTTGCTGATATTTCATTGCTTCTTTAGCTGCACTGCTGACTGATGAGAACCTATTTGAAAAACTTGGGGTTTCAGGATCAGGACTACTGTCAAGTTCCCCAATGATCTTCTCAAATGGTGGTTCTATGCCCTTGTCTGGGTTGCAAGAATCTCTTGATTCAATGAAAAGTTATAATTTCTTGAACCAAGTGCAATATCCTTTAATAATAAGAAAATTGTTGCTGTCAGATGCAGTTCTTCTGGTCATCGCTGCCTATTGACACGTTGAGACGCAAGCCTTAAATTTCACTGTTATTTGAGCAACAGTGAAAGGAAAACTCTCTTGCGTGTCAGCAAGGCCACCACTTACATCCTTCAAAACTTCAGAATAGATCTCAGAGTTTTTAATTGCATTACTGTTAGTAGATATATGAACTTCTTTCTATATATTCACTATTGCAAATGACACCTACCAATTCATTTATGCAGGCATCTGGCCAAACTGATTAGCATCCATGCTACTTTTTCTGCTTTTGTTAAGGTGCAGAATCTACAATGCTTCAGCGTCTTCCTCTGCAGTATCTTCCTCTTCATATTGCAACATGAAATTTTCAAGGCTTTCATACTCAGACTGCCACTGTCATGCCTGTGACAGACCCTAAAGATTCTCTTCCCTCTGATGTGCAACAATTAGTTATATTTTCTCCAGAAGCTGCTATTCTGATAAACTCAGGTTGGAAAAGTTTGGCGCACTTTTAGAAGCAACGTATGCACGAATTGTCTGAATTAGTAGGAATCTGAAGTAATCCGAATACATCCTAGACTTCATTTAATTCACTGCGGCATAAACGCCTTCGAACCAACTCGAATTTATAATGAAATTAATATTTAAATGGAGCAAGCTTGCCGAGCTACTGCCAAATTTAACTCACACTTAGACCCTTATGGGCTCTTGAATTTACTTCACTGCAGCAGCCATTAGGTGAGTGAACAAGGCCTTACACATACAAAATAGCCACATTTGCAATGAAATTAAGCAGTCATTGGCTTTTTTCAATCCAACAATGTAGAATGAGAAAAATCAATTGTCACAAGAATATGATTAATTTATGTTTCTGATATCTATTAGCTACCAAAATCTAAAAAGGTCAAGATATGGATCGACTTAAGTCACTGACAAGTTGAGTTGAGATCAAAATTGCAAACCCTCCAATGGCTAGGCTCATATATGTTGAGCCATTGGATCAAAATTGCAAACCCTTCAATGGCTAGGCTCATATATGTTCAGCCATTGGATCAAAATGCAAACCCTCCAATGGCTAGGCTCATTTATTTTCAGCCATTGGGTGGTTTTGGGAGTGCCTTGCAGCCAACTAGAGAAAGATTAACCAATTGATATCAATTCTAAGTTGAAGTTAGAAATTCCAGAGGTACAAGTAGCTGACAGCATGGGGGAAATGGAACCAATTGCTCTATTGCTCAATTGCTCAATATGCTCAAACCAGGCATTGATTCTATAATTCTAGTAAACAATGGTTAATAGGTCCTAATTGGTCACACTTGAGGCCAATTAGACGCATCCTAAAATATGTTACCCCATCTGGATATATAGTTCGGTTAACCTTTAGGTCACTATCCGATGTTTTCATACTCTGATGAGTTTCGGACGAAAAAAGCTTTCAGTATGTGAAAAGAATGTTGCCGCTTGTTCGTGCTGTGGAAGTACAATAACGGTCTGGAAGTGTATGTTCTTTCTTTGTAGATCTTCCTAAGTCGCAAGTATCTGCAGTAAAAATATAGTCGAAATTCAAAATTCTATATCTTTCTAGAAAAGTGGGGGGGCAATGAAAAGGCCAAGAAAAAATATCTGTAGGGCCCTTTCCCCCTGGTCCCCCCTTAGAACAGGCATTGATAAGGAACTGCTTGGATCCATGGTTGGAGAAAATTCAAAATCTCGTGTTGAAAATAATTATCCGTCGGAACTCTTAACCGTAAACAAATGCTGAGGAATCTCATTTGTACCTGGACAGCCCAAACTTTCTGTATAAATTTCCATCGGGCAACATTTCTCTCCATGTTCACACTAGTTACTTTTGCCAATTCCATCTCTTTCAGTTGTACTGCCAATGAAACTTCCCGACTCTGTCAATAGGTCAACTTTCCAAAGCTGAAGGTACTACGTAGCTTTCATATAAAATGGCTTTAGTCTGTCAGGCACTTCTGTGTTTTGCGATTCCCTAACTTCAGCATCACTTTCTTTTGATTTCCCCTTGTTGCATTTGAAACACAAACAACGTTCAGAATAATCAAACAATATATTTCCAGTTCTATTTCGATGTATTTATGCCTTTGCAATACTGCTGGCCCGCCGTTAGGTCACAGAAACAAGTAAAATGTTCACTACTTAAGTAGTCACTCGTAGAGATTGTCATTTTGCACGTGATGATGTTAATGCAACAACAACTTCATTCTTACGAAAAAAGGTGAGAATGGCGGCGTAGCACGAGATCGATTTTGACTAGAAACAACTGGGAATATCAGCGGAAGTACGCAAGTGAGAACAAAACACTTTAGATTATGGGGTTTTAAGAAATTCTCTACAACATATCAAATTTTTGTTTTTCCCCGAACTTCCCCTTTAATGTACTGAGCTACCCAATTGGAAACTATACCCCGATGTGACAAATAATGTTTACAAAGGGCATTTTGACGTGCTAGAATGAGTGCTAAGAGTTAATGTTTCCCCAACACTATATTGTTTAGGGTACCTTAATTTCTGCTCTTTTTAATAATGACTATTGTTGTAGATTTTCACAAGTAATATCCTTATTATTAATAATTACGGTAATTGTTAGAAAACTAGGACTTTACATTTAGCTGTTGGGAAAGGGGACGCTATCAAGTTGTTTAGCAATCTAACCAGAAATAGTCAGGCTGTCAATTATAGTAGTGCAGTAGTTCACAGGCTTTCATACTCCTGATTAAGGGAGATTAAAGGCGAGCTGCAAGCCAAAACGGTTTTTTTGATATATGAAAGATAATAGTATGTTGAAATGTAGATAGCACTTGAAATTTTTGAAACATTCTGTCCTGTTTTGAAGTTATAAGTGTTTTAACACCAAAAACGAGAACTTTTTCCAATGATTCGGGAGCGTTTCCGAGTACTTCACGAAAGGGCTTGAAGTCTTTAATACTATATTTTTCGTTCCCGCTTGTGAAATACAGTAGCAAAGCCAAGATAGATTTCGAAAAGTATATGTTTCATTCCCTTTTCAATGGTACAATAAATCCAACTGGATTCTGAATTATTATGCTGCCGTGGAACCAAATCATATTATAAGACCATTCATGATCGAGCCTGTTGTTCATCACAACGCAGACGGGCCTATTAGTAACTGGAGTTGCTCTGACTCATCACAAGACGAAACTGACTTTAATATGGACAGAAACTGGGAACACATATTGATTGTTTTATTTCTATTATACTTTACTTTTTCTATAAAGTATTATTTTATCAATTTCTAACATTTACATCTTTGTTCCTCTCATTGTCATACAGTTTCCAACTAGGTGTCGATGTGTAGTATCAATGTCTACACCGATAACACCAATGCCTAGTTCAAAACAACTTTCAAGCCAAGCCAAACAAGGATATAGAAGTTGGAAATCGATAAAATAATACTTTATAGAAAAGGCAAAGGATAATAAAAATATATAAACCAATCCGTGTTTCCAGTGTCTCTCCATGTTAAAGTCGTCTTCCTCTGGTGATGAGTCAGAGGAACTCCGATTACTATTAGGCCCGCCTGAGTTCTGACGAACAACAGGTTCGAACATATATGTTTCGATAATACGATTTGGTTTCGGCAGTTGTTCATATCGTTTCTTTAGAAATACATGTGGCTTGAAAGGACAGCCAAACTTACTTGCCAAGTATGTCAGTTTCCTTTCAGTTTGTACTTCATTTTGAGGGGTGAAAATCAAACAGGAGCGGTATACCATCTGCCTATAATTTTCGTTTGACTTGAATGCCAATGATTTGTATAGACTCAGGATTTCTTTCGCAGCAGGGTGACTTGAAATGATCATGGCATAATCTGAAAATCCTTACTGGACCTCAATTTTGCACGCCATCGTTCAATATTTTTATTCAACAACCTGCATAGCTCAGCATCTTTGAGAAAGGAGAATAAGCACTTTCATATTCCAGTGAAATTATATGCTGCACATTCAACCATATTCTTAAAACTCTATAGCCCAGACAGATAACTTGACTAAAATATATTTGATTCGTACTGGCGTTCTGGTATAAATAGCAGTCTTGCGTACGTAACTCTCTTTTACCACAGCACGAAAAAGCGGCAACATAATTTTGACATACTGAAAGTTTTTTTCGTCCGACACTCATCAGAGTATGAAAACGTCGGATAATGACCTAAAGGTAAACCGAAATATATATCCAGATACAGTAAATCTAATTGGCCCCAAGTGTGACCAATTAGGACCTAATAGCATATTTTACGTAAAGAGTCCTAATGAGAATGTAAACTCTTTTTGTTTACACAAGACTGGGTTTTGAGTCTTGATGTAAACCGATTCCAAAACACTTAAATGAAAAGACGATCTTGCTTGCCCAATGATCCGAAAATTGTCGTCTGTATATGTTTTGGCGCATTCTGGATTTCCAATAAGGTGTTGCCCTATGGCCGACTCACAATTAATGTTAGAATTGTTCTTTTTACACATACGAGGTGGCTGCTCTCTTACAGTATTACTTTTCTTCCTGATGCTCGCGGGGACATGCTGTTTTATTCTGTCTGCTAGTCTCTGCGTAGTGCGTCCTACGTACCGAGCTTCACATCGGCACGAACATTCATAAACAACACAACTTTTTTGAGTGGTAGGAACGCAATCTTTTTTTGCAGATGGTAGCATAACTCTAGTGTTGTAAACCACACGGGGCTTCACAGCATAGTAACAAGATGCAATGCCTTTACTGATTTGATTTTCAAACTTTGATGAAACATTACCAATCCAGGGCAATTTACGTATACCGAGCACTTCTCTGGAACAATTGGTTTTTCTGCTGCAAAGCTGGCTAATTTTTGGTTAATACAAGAAAGTAGAACATCTGCTGGATATCCGTTGTCGATAAGCAGTTGTTTTATTTTATCGAGCTCTGGGCCTAATTTAGTTTTAGAGCAAATCATAAGTGCCCTGTGAACTAAGGTTTTAATAAGGCTAATCTTTCTTGTCCTTGGGCTGAAGGAATTCCAACGGATGTATTGCCCAGTAAACGTTCGTTTCCTGGAAATGCTGGTAAGAAATCCAGTGCCCTCTTTCTCTACCAAAACATCTAGAAAATGTAAGGAGTTGTTTTGCTCCTTCTCTATTGTGAACTTTTGAGCTGGATATAGTGAGTTCAATTTTTCTTGAAAATGGTCACAATCCAGCTCGGAACCAAAGATGACAAAACTATCGTCCACATACGGAAAGTAGACACCTGGTTTTGCGGTGTTGTCAAGAAGTCTACTGTCATGAAAGCCAACAAAGATGTTTGCCAATGCCGGACCCAAGGGGCTGCCCATTGCCACACCGTCTAACTGTTTATACATCTGGTTGTTGAAACTAAATTCAACTCCACGTGTAGCAATTAGCATTAGTTCCCTGAATGTGTCCTCAGGGAATGGCGGGCAATCAAGGTGCCCTCGATACAAAGCATTAGCACAAATCTCTATGGTCTCATCCAATGGGACGTTTGTAAATAGACTGCTGATGTCAAAAGATGTTATGTGGCCGCTTTTTCGTGCTGTGGTAAATTTCTGCAGTATCAACAGACTATTAACTCTCTTTTCGAGAAATTAAACATGGTATCTATGACGTCACGCGAAATATTCGCGGACAATGACCGAGTACTCAGTGAGGCGCTATAGCTATTTCAAAACTAGAACTGCATAAGAACGCGCTGTTATTGGCAAAAACGAAGGTGGTATTCGAAATTAGCGTATCGTTTTCTACAATATATCAAATCAAGAAATGATATACAAGGGTGGAAAAAACAAACAGGTTTTCATAAAACATAAAACTAAAATATGTGCAGCAGCACTCTATTGTGCCTTGAGAATTGGGCATAAATAGTACCAACAAGGAAATGAAATGACAAGAAATGAAATGAAATGAGGGGTTTGTAAAAGAAGTTAATTTCATTTACATTAATAAATGGGGGGTCCTAATAGGGTCTGGGGTGACTTGGAAAAAAACTGAAAAATTAATCAGTGGGAGGCGTTTATTTGGCACCTGAAAGTAAAAGGACGGAAAGAACAAAAACAGGTTGTCATAAAGGATAAAACTAGTATTTGTATAGCAGTACGCTATTTTCCCATGAAAATTGAATGTAAATAGTGCTAACAAAGAAAGGAAATGAAATGAGGGGTTTGTAAAGAAGGTCAATTTCCTTAAAATTAATAAATGGGGGTCCTAATAAGATCCACGGGGCTATTCAAAAGTCGTACCTGAGAGTATAGAAATTTTTAAATTTTTTTTTCATTTCCAGAGGCCTGCATGCAATCAGATAGTGGTGAGTTTATTTCCTCATATCCTCCATACAGCCTTATGTATCATAATAGTTTTTATTGCTTTCAATCAATCATAATGAGCACGAATATTTTCTAATTAGTGGCCAATTTACAGGCATGTACTCAGCATACTATACTGTTTGACATAATGAAAATTTTCAATTGGAAAGGTGAAGTATTGTTTAATGTATTTTCAAGCTTGCACATAGTAATACTACTATGTGTTTATATTACTATGTTTATATTATATTATATTATATTATATTATATTATATTATATTATATTATATTATATTATATTATATTATATTATATTATATTATACTATGTGTTTATATTATGTTTATACTACTATGTTTATGCTTTCTGTATCATTTTTAGTTATTTGTAGCGTGTTAATTGGAAAGTCTTTTTTATTGTCCAAGCGTAACTGTTATCTGTTTCAACTTGGCTACATGCTTCAAAATTCCATTTTTATGTATCTCGCTTCGTTTCTACAGTTCTTAATAAGCAAAAAATGCAAATCCAATTGAAAAAATCTTGCGTCTTTTAGAATTCATTCCTTTTCCAAGTGAAATCACAAGAGAAGTAACTATACTCCTGACTGTAATTAGGGGTGATTCCAGAACCTTAAATAGTAGCCAAGAAGTAACTAACATAATCGAATTTGTACTAGCTATTCAGTTTTATTTGGCAAAGTAAGCATCGATGCTTTCCCTGTTTAAAATTCTGTGGCAAACTGCCATTGTGTGTCATCCTTATTGCACAATGCAGTGAATAGTAGGAAATTGAATGATGAAGTAAGCTAAGTCAAAACAAGTTATGGCCTCGTTCACTTTCAGGTGCCTAATAAGCGTCCTCCCCGCTTATTACTTTTTCGATTTATTTCCAACCCCCCCGGACCGCCCTGTTTAATAATTTTCAAGAAATTGAATTTTTTGCAAACTCTTCAATTCATTTCCTTTCTTTGTTAGTACTATTTACGCCTAATTTCCATGTCAAACTAGCATGCTTCTCTAAATATTTTAATTTACCCTTTATGACAACCTATTTTTCTTTTGTCCATCGCTTTATAACAATTTCAAGCCGTTTCTCAAATTCCACCCCCTCCATTTTTTTGACCCTGTTTTTATTAAATTTTGGAAGTCTTTCTGACCCCCCTCCTGTTTATCGGGACCCCCTATTTATTTGGCACTTGAGAGTATACACTTTCCTATATTACATCACAGTTAATATCATCAGATTCTATTATTTTATACTTCAACTCAAATTTGAAATTCAAAAGGCAGATTTTATTTGAGAGCATTTCCATACCAGTCTTAGGCTGCATGTCACTCTCAGGAATATTCCTATGAATGGCTCCTTCTATCATCACATATTTCTTTGTATGACCATAGAATCTGATCAAACATTGCACACATTTTCTAATTGCAGTTCGTGCCATGTCTCTCTATACACTTTCTCACATTACCAAAGATTTATTTCTTTCCAAGGTAACTTAAAGTCGAGGTACAAAAGCATGTATCAAACGCACCCAATTCACATAGCAGACCAAAGGGGCAGAGTAGACTTAGTTGAAATTGATCTTGACGAATTTGCTGTTAAGTTGAAGATATGCTATGACTCACCACCTGGAGACACATTAAGAGATGAGGTTAGACGACATTTTTCAACTCTTAGAAGTGTGCAAGGTTATGATATTGATGTGGCCCATTTGATTGATAAAAACAATCGTGTAACGTTCATTCGTGGAATTGCTGGTATGGGAAAATCAGTTCTTTCAAAGCAGGTGGCATGCGGTTGGGCAGATGGTAGCATGTATACAGACTACACGGGTTGTATTTTCTTAGAATGCAGAGACATAAATTTCTTCCATTCAACTAAAGGAGCTAAATTCAAGGTGTATGAACTACTGGATGAATTCATAAAGGAGAACTTCAAGTTTGATCTAGGAGATGGGGAAGGAGTGTTCTTTGTGATAGATGGTCTAGATGAACTTTACGACATCAATTCCAATGATTCCATCATTAAGCAACTACTTTGTCGCAAGATTTATCGTTCTTCAAAGGTCATAATAACAGGAAGACCTCATATTGAAAGCAAGTTGAAAGGATATGGTGAAGTAGGAGGTGTACGAAAATTAGAGATTCAAGGACTCAAAGACAAGCATATTGAGGAATATATTAGAAGATTCCCTTCTCCCCAAGGAGTTACTGTGGATATAAGCAATGCTAAAGATTCTTCAGGAAGATATTTTCCAATCATTCATGTCCCTCAATTCTTGAATACATTCTGTTGTGTTGCCAGTTTACTGAAAGGCCAACCAATTCGCAATGCAGCAGAGCTTTATTGTTGGACAGTTTATTTGTTGTTGACGCAACATGCTGACAAACAAGAGACCAATGGGACAAATACTGTTTCTGAGATTTTTTGTCAATACTCACAAGAGTTGTTGATCTTGGGTAAAGTGTGCTACAAACTGCTATGTGAGAACAAAATCATTATGCGTAAAGAGGATATTGACTCTCTGCTCCCTGACTGTGTAAAGGGGAAGAACTTTATCAATAGCCTGTTTGTTGACGCATCAGATAACTTTACGAAAAAACTTCAATTCAAACATCTTACTTTGATGGAATTTCTCTCAGCTGTTTATGTATGTAGCATCCAAAATCACATGGAGGTTATTCAAGAAAATTTGAAGAAAGGGTTCCTGGAACTAGTAGTTTTTGCTTGCCAACTTATTTTAGGATTCAGATATGATGGAATAATTAAGGAACTCCTAAGGGTAAATAGTTCAAAGTTCGAAGAGTTGGCTGGAAATGAATTTTTTACCGAAGTACTAGCATTGCTAAGAAAATGCCAAGAAGATGAATTGGTAGTACTAACAACATCGCTTGACATAATTATTTTGTTTCTCAGCAAGGATGGTTACAATAGAGACTTTGTAGTATCAGAAACCGTTAGTACATTACAGATGAAGGACGTAAATTTATATGAAGAGAACAGTAGAAAGTTAAATGAGATCATTGAACATCTGGAAAAGAAATGTCATTTGAAAGAAAGTGAATTACAGTTAGCATTCCATGATACTACTGTTGGATTGCTCCATGTTAATGCAGTTAATCAAATAAAGCACGGGAAATATTTTGGGCATGTTGATCTTTTCATATGGCACGATATGGAACTGTCTGTGAATGTGGCCCGTCGTGAATTCGAAGCATTGGGTAGCGGAAAATGTAAAAGGGTAAGGATTAAAGACTGCAAGCTAGAAGATGATGAGATTGAACGTAGGTCTTCCAATGTCATACTCGATAGATTGGTGATTATGGGATGCACCCTGAAAAATGCTAAAAGTTTGATTAATGCATTTCTCTGGGCAACATCATCACAGTCATCATCATGTGAAATTCTGGAATTTTTTGAACTTGAAGTTGAAGATGGATGGTGGACCGAATTTGTGACAGCAATTGAAGAAGAGAAGAACACCCACGGGCATATAAGATTGAGAGAGTTGTATATTGACGATTGCACTACTAACATGAGTAAAGATTTGCAACTGAGGGTAAGGAGATTTGAAGTTTTCACAAATATAAGCAAATTTTATAGCAATTTAAATCATTGGCTAGTGTCATTAAAATTTAAATTCAATGATTTCGTAAAAGCATATCAAAACTATATTTGTTCACCACTTCCATGCATGTTACAAATGAGAAGTTTTGCATCATTCAATAACTGGAGTTTCGTAATAGTGATTTATGGCAATGAGTTTATTAGTGGAATGTTGTTTATGGAAGATTTGACTCTATTTCAACCATCCTTACAGGTAGTGAGATGTGGCATTACACTTGTTATTGATGGTCAATATAACAATCCTCTTTTTGAGCCAGTAAGTTTTCCTAATTTTCATTAGCTGTCATTCCTAACTGAGGAAAAGTATCTCATTGCTCACTTTTGCGTTATTATTTACATTCTTCAAAGTTATTATAGAATCAATGCCTGGTTTGAGCATATTGAGCAATTGAGCAATAGAGCAATTGGTTCCATTTCCCCCATGCTGTCAGCTACTTGTACCTCTGGAATTTCTAACTTCAACTTAGAATTGATATCAATTGGTTAATCTTTCTCTAGTTAGCTGCAAGGCACTCCCAAAACCACCCAATGGCTGAAAATAAATGAGCCTAGCCATTGGAGGGTTTGCATTTTGATCCAATGGCTGAACATATATGAGCCTAGCCATTGAAGGGTTTGCAATTTTGATCCAATGGCTCAACATATATGAGCCTAGCCATTGGAGGGTTTGCAATTTTGATCTCAACTCACCTTATCAGTGACTTAAGTCGATCCATATCTTGACCTTTTTAGATTTTGGTAGCTAATAGATATCAGAAACATAAATTAATCATATTCTTGTGACAATTGATTTTTCTCATTCTACATTGTTGGATTGAAAAAGCCAATGACTGCTTAATTTCATTGCAAATGTGACTATTTTGTATGTGTAAGGCCTTGTTCACTCACCTAATGGCTGCCGCAGTGAAGTAAATTCAAGAGCCCATAAGGGTCTAAGTGTGAGTTAAATTTGGCAGTAGCTCGGCAAGCTTGCTCCATTTAAATATTAATTTCATTATAAATTCGAGTTGGTTCAAAGGCGTTTATGCCGCAGTGAATTAAATGAAGTCTAGGATGTATTCGGATTACTTCAGATTCCTACCAATTCAGACAATTCGTGCATACGTTGCTTCTAAAAGTGCGCCAAACTTTTCCAACCTGAGTTTATCAGAATAGCAGCTTCTGGAGAAAATATAACTAATTGTTGCACATCAGAGGGAAGAGAATCTTTAGGGTCTGTCACAGGCACGACAGTGGCAGTCTGAGTATGAAAGCCTTGAAAATTTCATGTTGCAATATGAAGAGGAAGATACTGCAGAGGAAGACGCTGAAGCATTGTAGATTCTGCACCT
>WIPJ01005875.1:11953-34147 GCA_018155075.1 Cassiopea andromeda
TGGCCTTGCTGACACACAAGAGAGTTTTCCTTTCACTGTTGCTCAAATAACAGTGAAATTTAAGGCTTGCGTCTCAACGTGTCAATAGGCAGCGATGACCAGAAGAACTGCATCTGACAGCAACAATTTTCTTATTATTAAAGGATATTGCACTTGGTTCAAGAAATTATAACCTTTCATTGAATCAAGAGATTCTTGCAACCCAAACAAGGGCATAGAACCACCATTTGAGAAGATCAGTGGGGAAGTTGACAGTAGCCCTGATCCTGAAACCCCAAGTTTTTCAAATAGGTTCTCATCAGTCAGCAGAAAAACAACATAGAAGGAAATGGCAGATAGCTTGCTAAAAGATGCATTGATGGTGTTAAACAATTTCACTGTAAAAGACTCCACAGAAAGTCTCCTTGCCTACTTCTGAGAGGAGAATGAAAGAAGTACGGAGCATGAGAAAGAGCTGGGGCAATCCAACATTGATACGATGGAATGCCAGATGCAAATGTGGCAAAGTGTATTGCAAGTACCTGCAGGACGGCTGCAAGGAATAAACATTCTAGTATTCCAACCACAAATTACAAGTATGAACTCGACTCATCAAATAGTAGATGACCTTTCACGTTTCACAAGTATGCAAAACATGGAAAGTCAAACTGCATCTTCTAGAGGGAATAAAAATGAAAATCACTGCTCCAGTTCGTTTTCATACACTAATCAAAGTGACGATGACCAGTTTTACTCTCATTGAGCAATTATTTCTAGTAAATGGACAGATTTCTATCATCTCTGTGCCACAGGACGAAAAAGCGGCAACATTCTTAAAAGCTTTCTTCGTCCGACACTCATCAGAGTATGAAAACATCGGATAGTGACCTAAAGGTTAACCGACATATATATCCAGATGCGGTTACATGTGATAGGATGCGTCTAATTGGTCTCAAGTGTGACCAATTAGGACCTATTAACCATTGTTTACTTGAAGAATCCCAATGAGAAAACGAACTCTTTTTGTCTACACAAGACTGGGTTTTGAGTCTTGATGTAAACAGATTCCAAAACACTTAGATGAAAAGACACTTGATCCTGCTTGCCCAATGATCCGAGAATTGTTGTGTGTATATGTTTTGGCGCATTCTGGATGTGCAATAAGGTGTTGTCCTGTGGCCGACTCACAATTAATTTTAGACTTTTTGTTTCTTCATAAACAAGGTGGCTGCTCTGGACAGTTTGGATCTTGCACTTTTTTCGGTGGCTGCCTCAACTTCCCAAACTGTTTCCACAAGCTCCTTTACCTTTTTTTGACTTCTGTTGAGGGTAAAATTGTAGAGACGTCTATCTTGTTGTGCTCTGGATTTTGCAAGAGCCAGTAGCTCAAGGCGACCATGGAAGTTTTGCTGCAGAAAAATGTTTGCCACCTCAGTATTGAACCGGTGTTTCCCCTTTTTGCAGCCTTTTCCTGCCCTTACCTTGATAGCACTGGCAGTTCTTGGCTCTACTACACTTGTTGGGTGGTTTGAGCTTGCTAAGACAGCTTAGTCTTCCTTTGTGACATATTTGTAAGCCGAGTAATACCCAGGATGATCTGAGAAGTTCACGACGATGTTGTAGTTGTCTTGGATGCATTTGTTTACTTTCATCCATCTCTGTGCTCTATCTAATAATGCATCAATGTGGAAGTGGTAGATATCATTTTTATGCTGCTCTGTGCTACAGGCCCAGTGACGTACTACTGATTTAGTAGCAGACTGGAATGATTGCACTATTGTAGAAGAGAACTTTTCTTTGTCAAATAGACTAGTGTCAGCATTACTGTATGTAGTCAAACATGCCTTCTTCACACTATTGCTGGGTAGTATTGAGGAGGTTTGCTTGCCTTGGTAACTTGACAGAGTGTTATAAGTTTTGTGATAGTTGTTTCTAGTGTTTCACAGTATGAAGAACCTTACTATTTTGAATATTGATTTTAAACCGCCCACTCTTTAGCCTCGATCTAGTGAGAGGGAGGATGTCCGTACCGTTTCAGATAGCAAAGGTTGTCATTGGAAACAGCTATTTTTCACTCAAAATTTGCCTTTTAACAGGCCAAAGACACCTTCCACCACCATTGAATCACGACTCAACTGATAGTTAAATTACTATTGTTGTGGGGTGGGAACAGTATCAGCTTATGGCTTCAACCAGATGTGAAAGGGGAAATCTGAGCAACCAATAATCATTGGTTTAACAGCACTTTCACTCCTGTTTTTCAATGTTGGAATGGTGTTTCTTTTCATCGCCTTAGCATATAGCCAATTGGATTGTAAAATTATAGCATCATGGCTATTCTCCCAGGAAAGCTGCTTGCAGCTCAAATAAATCTCTTTCTTGAATCAACCAGTGCCATTAGGACAATGGAAGAACGTTTTTAAAATTTTTGTACTCCTTTGCCTTCTCCTGGCCACCTCTTGGACATTTTATTGGCAGGTGAAAGCCATCCATAGCACCAAAGCAAGATGGGTATTGCCATTTTTCTTCAAATTAGTCCAAAGCTTTTTCTATCTTCTCTGAATTAGTTGGAAAGTTATTGGTTACAAATTTTTCCCAAAGACGATTGACAATGATGCTAGACACTTCTTTGACAATCTCGCAAACTGTGGATGTTCCTAAGCCAATCAGTTCTCCAATATGGTGCATGTACTACCCTCTAGTAAGTCTATAGAGGCATGCAGCCAGTCTACTTTCAGGGAGGATTGGAACTTCCGCTTCTGCCAGACGCTGCAGGTCTTCTTTTAGGCAAGAATGAATAGAAATGTACCCTTAGAATGCGAAAATTCATCCTGAATCTGATATCATCGGAACAGTTCCAAATATTTCCTCACCACCCCTGGACCAGGCAATCCTCTACAGGCACGAATTGCCCGAATGGCTACAGTTTGTAGTTTGGTTAGAAGCAAAATTACTTGAAACCAGGAGCATATTACCATCTTCCTTTTCCGTGGTAATTCAAGTAAAAGTAAATTCGTCAATTTTCATCGATTTTCTTGCTCTTTCCGATTCTTTTTTGTTTGCAGAATCAAACTTTTTGCTAGCACAATTGTATTTCTCGTTCGTTCTGCCATTTTGAAATGATAAAGAGGGTACAAAAACAGTGAACAGAGATCATGCTGTGATTTAATGTTCAAAATTTTAATTAGATGTCTGAACCACATGTCAGTAAGCATGCACTATACCTGCACTAGTTTTGCAGTCTATTTAATTCGCTGCGGCAGTAATACAGCGTATGAACTGGGCCTAAGTCCACTGGATCGGAGGAGCATTACATTGATGTATTCACCCAATTGAAGATCATCATGTTTCAGTCATAAGCATTCTCTAAAACCATAGCATAAGTCTTGATTAGCTTTAATTTTGTAGATTATGGTGACTCAATTGATAGTGCAAATGATTGATACCCACACGCAAACATATATTAAGGCCCTGTTACATGCTAAATGTTCAACTATAATCTGTCACAATAAAGAGCAATCTTTGCCTTTTGTTAGATATTCAGAGTAGCACCAAATGAAATTGTTTTTATTCACGGGATGTTTTACTCCGTTAGTATGCAAAGTAGATGGCAGATCAGATGGCAGACACCGTGTAACTGGGCCTTTAGAAGTGAGAGCAATTGAAATTAATAGGCAAGAGCAACTTCAGAAATTGGGCGTAGAATTCCTTTCTTATAATTTTGACTATTTCTATTGATTGTCGTTAAAGGACGAAGGCCCAATTTCTGTTAACTTTGAAATACAATGTTAGTCTACAAGCCAGGAATGTGCCTTGTCACTTCCAGTTGGGATGGGGGCGTTCTCACAATTTAACCACCTACAATGACTAAAGAAGAAGGCCACGAAAAACACTATATTAATGGATGCTAAATCTACTGCAGCATGATCAACTTTCTTAGAGATTCGTGCATGGTTTGTGACGTCACCCTATGCCCCCAAAAGAGCACATCACTGGTGGAAGAATTACTTGTTCACCATCATAGGATAATCAAAACATTACACCATTATTTAACCCTATGATTTTGTTCTAGGCAAATGGATCTTGTTGTTCCTGTATGTGCCTGTGAATGGTTTTTGCAAGATCATATATTTTTCAATATTTTCCCGGATTTTGCAATCTTTACTAGTATTACTAAAGCGATATTTATTCATTAGGTTAATTAATTTGAAGTAATTTTTTATTCTTGATTGCTTGTTGTATGAATGTTTAATTAATGGTAAACTACCCTCATCCATTTCGTGCTGCCAAACACGTCATAATGATGAAAGCGAAGAGATATTGAGAAAACTTTTCTCTTCTTTCAATTGAGGTCTATTTGATCTCCTACCCCTTAAAAAATATATATTATGAATGTATAAATATATATATTATAAATGTATAAATATATATATATATATATGAATAAATATAAATATATAAATATATATATTATTATATATATTATATATATTATATTAATATATATATTTCATTTTATTGCAATGCATTTCTACTACCTATGATGTAAGCAGATGTGGACCTTGCACAATTCCTTTTCAAATATCGAGGAATCCAACTGCCTTGCAGTTTTTAGTGTAAGACAAATATTTGAAGGTATAGGGACCTCTCATTTACAGAAAGAGGTATAGGGACCTTCCACATACATGACCATTTCTACTTTCAAATTTAACAGCCAAAGCATGATTTTTTCGTCTGTTTAGACCGATTACCAGATTGATAGTCGAAATTCCAAAGTTATTGCTTAGAAAATTGCAATATTCAGAATTTTCAAATTTCAACTCACAAGATTCAATTATTTGTACTGACTTGATAGACCTATATGAACTATAGTTGTTATTGAAATTATGAGCAGGATATTAGCTCGACAACTGGAATCACGTGTAGAAAAATCGTAATTTGTTATAACATTCCATGTTATTTTCATATGTTACAGATTGTTTTGATAGGGCTGGTGCCAGTAGGGGTTAGATTACTGTTTGCCCCTTGCTGGAGTACACTAGCCTCCATTGGATGTTTATGTATTTTTTCAGAGTCATACTCTTATGTGCAAAATTGCGTGTCCCAACTAATTAAGTTTTTGACCTTTTCTTATGTTCCTCCTTACTAGGAGCCCCGCTTATTAATTTTGCATATAAAGTTTTCAAAACATCATCAAAACAGATATTTTGAACAAACCTTCCTCAATTTCAGCAATTGCTTGTGCTTGTCACATTTTTACATCCGTTGACACCTAGTTGATGAACATAAAGAGCTTTATAGCCGTATTATCGTAAAGTTTAAAACGTTTATTCCACTGCCCACTTAATCTGACCTCCCCACCTATAACATTATTATAATATTTCGAACCACCCCTCGCTCTTGTTCCGGCTCCCTTCTGAGAAACATGCATTCAAACGTAATAGCAGCTATGCCTCATAAGATTTATTGCAACTGTGGATGTTGAAATTCTTTGATTGCATCCGAATTTTAAGCCTCTAATACAATGCATATTCAGAAAGCTGCTTAGCAGACGATCATGATTAATTCCGTTGTGATCAGAATACAAAGCCTTATCAATATTTCATTTCGGTGTGACAGTTTGGTTGCGTTGTATTAAATGCCGGAGTTAGATGATAGCAAACTGATTTTGTTTTTAGAATAGTACATGTGGTTTTTGAATTATAATTGAGAAAGTCTATATGTATGCCTTTTTTATCATTTTCTTGGAGACTTTAGTTGTCACTGATTTTTGCAAGAGTATTTAGCAGATTTGAATCTCGGAATGGATCTTTTTAGGCCAAATTATCCAATCAGAGGTATCTTGTAGCTCACAATAACGAACTCAAGCTATGCCAGATATATTTGGATTAAAACACAAGGTTTAGCCGTTAGAGAGGTGCCACGCTTAAAACAGTAACAGCTGTATGAGGCATAGAACATGCAGCTAAGGGATAGCCCACTACTCTCAAGTGCCAAATAATCTGGGGGTCCTAATAAACAAGGGGGGTCTGAAAAATTCCAAAATCTAACAAACAGAGGGATCAAAGTAAACGGGGGAAGGTCGGAATTTTAGAAAAGGCTTTGAATGATTATACAAGGATGGAAAGAACGGAAACATATACAGAAGTACGCTATTTTCCAAAGAAAGTTGGGCGTAAATAGTACTAACAAAGAAAGGTAAAGAAATGAGGGCTTTTTAAAAAAGTCAATGTCCTTAAAAGTAATAAACGGGGGTCCTAACAAGGTCCGGGGAGTGGAAGAAAATCCAAAAGTTAATGAGCGGAAGGGGGCTTTTATGTGGCACCTGAGAGTATTCACCGCTATTTTGCTCGCCATAAGCGAGCCAAGACGCTATGGCGAGTTGGTGGTGAATTTGAGCAGGAATCCACAGTTGCTCAGAAAGTAAGTATTGAATGGGAAGGTGCAATACACGTTATTTTATGAGAAATTGTTTTGGCCCAGCACTGAAGCTCTCTTACTTGCTCAAAATTCCAGTATCAAAAGTTTCTTAGCAAAAATGTTTGACTTTTTGAGCAGCTGAGTACTACTTTCTTGAAAACCACTTTCGTATAAAAAAACTTTTACTCTGTCATGTCGAATAGAAGGGGAGAGTGGGATATTAGGGGGTCTGGAGGAATCCCCAAAACCTAATTGGCAGGGGGTTTTGAAAGTAAGCTACAAAGCTGCAGAAAAGGTGATGGTTTTTACCGCAAATCTATGTCAATATACCATAGCCTAGTCCACAGAGTGAATAATGCTGAAACGTACAACACACTATAGTTTTTGGTAGCAGGCCAAAGCATCTTTAGAAATTGCCTTTGTTAAGATATTACTTTAGAAAGTTAATAGCCGGGGTTTTCGAATAACAATTTACTCTTAAGTGCCAAATGGACATAGGTTCCTAATAAACAGGGTGCGTTGGAAAAAATTCTACACTTTAATAAATGGGGGGTTAAAATAAACGGGGGGGTCGGGATTTGAGAAATGGCTTTAAATAATTATAAAACGATGGAAAGAACAAAAACAGGCTGTCATAAAGCATACAGCTAAAAGATATACAGAAGCATTCTATTTTGCCTTGAAAATTAGGCGTGAATAGTACTAACAAAGATATGGAATGAAATCAGGGGTTCATAAGGAAGTCAATTTCCTTAAAAGTAATGAACGGGGGGTCCTAATAAGATCCAGGGGGTTGGAACTTTATCTGGTACCTGAGAGTGTTTGGTGGAAAATTGTTGAAAAGTCAATTACAGGGGTGATGTCTATTAGAAATCCAAGAGTATGTAATTTGCCTAGCATCACTATAAAACATCTAAATATAAAATGCAGTTCTATCAATTATATATAGACTGTCAAATATGATATTGACCACGTTGCACTGTGTGTATGCTGCTGCTATAGAAGAATAATTAGCACATTGTTGTAGGGGTGTCAAAAACCGTCAAAATAATCACTTGCCAAAGAAATCACTAGAAGAAATTGACTTCAATAGCACATTAACGTCAACACTTTTTACTCAGAAAGCTTCTATTTTCTAGTTATTCAAACGTTAAAAACAGAGACACGCCTTAAGTCCTCGAATAAGACCTTTGCGGGCATTTCTTTTGGACCTCCGCATGGGGACTTGCTCAAGGGGTGGAGCTTGCATAATTTTATGGTATTTTGTGATATTATATTTGAATCTTACCAATAAACTACTTTTTAATGCTAAAAGTACAAGTGATAGGATGTTTTCCAAAAGACGTACGATTTTTCGTAAAATTAATGACTGCCTCATCTTCCGTAGCTCTATAAAGCACCGATAGAGTCCCAAGTAGCTACTCTCAGGTGCCAAATAAACGTTCCCCCCGTTATTAATTTTTCGAATTTTTTCCAACCCCCCTGGATCTTATTAGCACCCCCATTTATTAATTTTAAAGAAATTGACTACTTTTACAAACACCTCTTTTCTTTCCTTTCTCTGTTAGTACTATTTCCGCCCAATTTTCATGGCAATATAACGTACTGCTGTATATATTTTACTTTTATCCTTTATGATAACCTGTTCTTGTTCTTTCCACCCTTGCATACTCATTTAAGCCCTGTTCTCAAAGTCCAACCCCCTGTTTATTATATTTCGGAATTTTTTCCAACCCTCCTGTGTATTGGGACCCCCCGTTGATTTGGCGCTTAAGAGTACAGTCACGTGCAGGGGAGGGAGCTTATCAACAATCTGTAGCTCTAGGGTGGGGGTCCATTTGAGAAGTACAATGCGAGGATTTACGGTACGGAAGACATATTCAAGTTTATTTAATTCTCCTTCAATAATACTACTTAAATTAAACATATTTACATAAATTTGCTGCCAAAGATTAACAACTTAATAAATATGAACCTGGTCTACCTGGAGGCAGCGTTTGGGGATCGTTTACTTCTATATTGATTTTACTTTATTGACCCAAGAGACATGTTTTCATTTTTGTTTGAAAAGGTTAGTGGACTCCACTTTTCTAATGTTGTTTGGAATCTCATTCCAGACCATTGCACCGACGTATGAAAATCTCTTTTTGAGATCTCCAACTGTGGCCAAGTATTTGCATATTGGTCATTCTACGAGACTCATACTTTGAGAACTGAGTTGCAAATGCATGCCTCTACTCAAGCCTGTAAAATCTCAAGAATTGCCGGAATTTCGAGCAATACTTTTTCCTCAATTATGGTTAACAATCGTCCCTTATTAAATGAAAAGTGCGAGCCTGTACCGGCAAACACGAACTACATTAGAATCATTTTCGTTTAGCTTTGACTTCTCAGGCGACTCTGCTTTGGCCGTCTTTTTATTTTCTTCCATTTTTTAACCCATCATCCACAAGTCTGCTTTAAGTAAAAACCCAAAAGTAGTATCTATATTTTGTCTCTTTTTTTATCTATCTTGAAACAACAACTAAAATTACAACTAAGATACAATACAAGTCCCATCCACAGCGGGAAAAGACACTAAGGCCTAGTTCATACGCCGAATTTCTGCCGCAGCGAGTTAAATTGATTTAACTCCGGCAGTACTTCGACTGTACTGCGGCTGGTCGTTTCAGACGCCGAATTTACTTGCCGCATCGAAGTGATTAGATTAGAGTCTGGCCTCAAGTTGATATTGCCCTCGGTCCCAATGATGGCGCCAAAATATCCAAAATGTTAAATATGGCGCCTCCAAGAATGCAAAGCATAGCACTTACGAGAACGTTCTTTCTCCTTGCAACGAAAAATGCAAGAGAGCGCAATGCTCGAAGAAAAAGGCAATTTTTCCTTCTATTTGAGGCTTTACGTCGAAGAAGACAGGCAGCTGCAGCATGGTTTCAAATAATTTTTTTTCATAGTGCTCATGGCATTAGTTGATGCCAAGCAAAGATTTATCTGGGCATCCAGTGGGTTTCCAGGAAATAGCCATGATGCTGTACTATTTCAGTCAACAGGCTTATGTGCAGAAATAGAAGAAGTGAAAATAATTAATCAAGTTGCAAAGGTAGAGGATGGACAGAACATTTACCCAATGATCATTGGTGACTCTGCTTTTCCTTTCAAGACCTGGTTAGTGAAGCCATATATTAATGCTGTTCTTACTGAAAAGCAGTGATATTTTAATTTTAGAGTAAGTAGAGCAAGAATGGCGGTGGAGGGTGATCATCATCGCCGCTAAATTGTTCCTCCTCTTGCATGTTTCTTTCGATGGCAGCCATGTTGTAATAGTTTATGGCGGGCTAACGCATGCGCATAGGCGAATCCTTAAGAATCCAAGAGAATCCCGGTTGAATCCTAGATTCTATTTAATTTGCTGCGGCACAAGTTCGGTGTCTGAAACCAACCCAAAGTTTAGACGAAGTTAATATTTAAATGCGGCAGCTCTACCGGAGCTGTGCCGAATTTAAATCAATTTGGTTTCAGACGCCGTATTATGCCAGCATTTAATTCACACTTAAACGTTTTGAGCTCCTGAATTCAACTCGCTGCGGCAGTAATACGGCGTAGTACTGGGCCTAAGTGACCCTAGTTCCCACTGTAGATGGGATTTACAAACTATGTATGCTAATGGTTCCCAAACTGGGGTCCGCGGTCCCCTAGGGGGCCACGAAGTGTTTATGGAGGACTGCAAGAAGCTGTTGGAGCTTGCAATTTGTGCAGCCACATTCATAGACTTTTAGGTCCTTTTAGTGCAAAACTATAAACCTCGACAGCGCGGCAAACTTATGCTTTCAAACTTTGTTGGTATTTTCTGTGACAGTATAATTACCACTACAGAATAATTGGAACATGCATCTTGCATCTACTGGGAGATGACCTTAGATAGCCGATGGCATACCTATTTGTAGATAACAGAGAGTATGAAAAAAATCCAATTTGTAGTCAGAATGAGTCAAATTCAAGGATGTCTGTCCAAGATACTTTCTTTCAAGCACTGTCTTGTAAAGGCTACCACAAACTATCAAGTTTCCTTGCTGACTATAGAAATTTTAATATTGAGAGATGTATTCTAAGCCAAAGTAAAAGGCGTGGTTTTGAAAATTGTTCTGGAAGCTAAGTCCCCAGACTCCTGCATTTCTTTTCATACCAAGTTTTTTAATAGAGACGCATACTTTCTTTCACTTACGAACATTCATAAGGACAGTTCTATAGAATTGGGGATTCTAAAAGGTAAGAATAAAAGTTCCGCAACAAACGGACGTAGTTCGTTGCCGCTGAAGTTCCTAACAAATTTGGGGAAGTTGCATAGAAAATTTTACCTGCTATGCTCATTCTGAAGCCACCCGTGCTCCACGGGACCACGGGTAGAAAAAGCTTCTGGTAGGTGACTGTCATGTAAAATTTTTTGAAAAGTTTGGGAATCACTGCTGTGTAAATTTTATAAAACAAAGAAAAAAAGAAAAAAAGAACAAACACAATTATATTAATTAAACTTTCATAAATAATTAAAAACGGTGAAGAAGTGAGAAAAGGAAAACAGAAGCAAGAGAAACGGGAGGACGCTGCTATATCTTGCTCAAAAAGAATTAATGTAAAATCTCTTTGATCGCTCAATGAATGATATTGTTGCCTCAATTACTATTCTATTCACAATCAAATTCAGTTTTGTATCTCCGTACAAGAGCAACATGTTACTAGAGGCATTAAATTTTTTTAAATAGAAAAAGGTTCAACAAGCTTTAACTATAGTTTTCAAAATACACGAAGTCTTAGTTAAGAATAACGCTTTGTTAAGTACGAATTAGCAAGTCAATCAAGCATTGAAATTGAAAGCCCAATGCTGGGACATTCGATTTCTGCTGGTCAACAAAATGTGAAATGACAAGAAACCCTAAACAGCACAATCAAAGACATTTCTATAATGATTAGGTGAATCATTTGTGGTGCGAAACCTAACGGCAACAATAAATGGAGTGGATACCAACTGATGCTGGTTTGTGCTCAAACTACTTTTATATAAAAAGGGTGGTTATTGCAATACAAAGTTGCTGCACATTAAAGCCAGATTTCGCATGAAATGACTTCTGATATCCATAGACAGGATGATTTGCGTTCATGTGCAGAGGCAATCAGTCAGATTCATTTGCAACTCAGTACTTGAAAAGTCAAATGCAGTGCGCTTTGTCATGAAGTTTTGTTGCTAAAACTGCTAAAAGAACAATTGTAGACTGTGACTGAGGTGCGAGTCCAAAGTGAAGAGTAGGTTTATTTGGACCATCATTGACTCAATGGTTGAAAGCATGCAACCACAAAATAACGCTACCTCAGCTTCAAAGTCTCTTGTTTGATCAAAATGTCCTGTATCTTGTTTCAAATCATTTTTCATCGAAAAATCCCAAATATTCTCACAACCTGCATTCATCAAAAACCCTCATTAGAACATTTTTTAATAAAACTAATAGCCCAAATTCTGTGAAATGCACTCGAAGGTTGTTGTTGTTCCTCAAATAACAACGAAAAGTTAAAACAATAGGTCATTGTTCGTATTCTCGTGACTATGGTCGCACGTAGGCCATGTTTCTCAATATCTACGTTTACGGTGTTGTGAGGAATCTACCATCTTACTGTTTATAATTTCTTAACTAATATAACTATAGACTTCGAGCATTTCTTTTATATTTCTAATTACATATAAGTTCTCCAGCTTAGCCCTTGTCTGTTTACGTAATACGAGCTGCTAGATTTGCACAAATCCAATATAAACTTGGCTGGCACAATAATGTAATACTACATTCAATGCATTGTTGTGCCAATAATATGAAATCTGTAGATTAGTCCACAGTTCGTTTCTTATGCAAAAGATGAAATAGGTGGTACCTATGATGTTTGTGGATAATTTAAATGCTATGGAATTGAGGTGAGGTTTTTCCAATACCTAGCTCTTTGGAAATCTCAAACAAAGTTACGCTTAAATTTGATAAAAAATATCAAGAGAGCAGACTGATGCATCTATATGATTTATGGTATGTTCTAGCAAAAACTTCTAAAAGCGGTCTATGCTAACCAAAGCAAAGCAAGGCTATTAAAAATAAATGATGATGGATGGACTACCTTGCAGCAATGATATTACTCTTTTATATTAGAAATCTTTGTCATTAGGATTGTCTCTTTATATAGAATACCTAGCATCAGAATTATTTTTAAATTGCTACTGCTGAAAATCTTTACAAAGATGTGCGGGATGTAGCCCCAGCAGCCCTTCCCTAAATAACAGCCCCTTGAGTGTATCTTGTCTTTAGTCTACCAGTAGGCAAATTTTCTGGCATTAAGGAAGTAATTTACCTTATTCCCCTCCATTTCTTTAAACAGGGGTCTGTAAATATAAAATCACATTTATTACTTTACTTCCAATCCAAAACTAAATGCTTAGGATGTTTCACACTATGGGGTGCCTAACCTATTTGGCACCTGGAGTGTCGATTTGAACAAGAATACTTTCTACCTGGATTGAGCTCAGAAGACTGCTTGGTGAGAGGCCATTTGGAGGTAAAATTGTATTATTCTCAATGAATTTGCTTTGTCCAACATTATTACTTGATGAAAGCCCCCTTGCTAATTATGTCCCCCAATATTTCTATTCCTGTGCCAACCTTCTAGCAAAATATAAACTTTTGTTAAAGCATTTTTTAAAAGATGTTTTGCATTTAAAGTAATCATGCATCGAAAATTTCGAAATGCAACTTATTGCATTTTCTAATGCAACTTTGTGCTGTGATCATCATGCTACAAACTAAAGCATCATAACTCATGGAAAAAAGTTATGAGCCCTCAAACTTCGCTATTTTGGCATTTCAAGTCCAACTTCTAGCTACTGCATATGACGTCATAACGAGTACGCAAAAAATTTTGATCGCTTGTTAGCATGGATTCCACTAGCAAGTCCTGCAAACATCGTGGAGGACGGTACTGTGTGGCTGGTCTCCCGAATGGAATAAGCTGCAAAAATGGTTAGAATACAGAGGGGAAATCCGTTCATACGTTTTCACTCGACTCGAGGAAAACGACAGGAAAAGGCACCAAGCTTGGGTCAGGTTTGTGCGAAGACATAAGCCAAAGTGCTCTGACAATTTCGATAAGAGCTGCTTTAAGAAGAATCAGGAAATCGCTGCCAAACTTGGAATGAAAAGGAAACTAAAACCAGATACTGTACTTGCCATTGATTTATCGTTGACAGACAGCAGATACCATTGATCAGTCACTGACAGATAGAGCTAAAAGACAGGTGAGACTTATCTATGAGTTTGTTTTTTAGACCCTGGTCAAGTAGTAACAATTAACAACGTTGAGGAAAACAGGGCAGGAAAGTATGTTGAGTTGGTTGATTGGAAATGGCCTACTAGTGAAGGAAAATTATAATGCCATGGCAATATATTTCAATTCTTTTCATAGACAATCCGTAATATGTGTTCAAAAATGGATGACACAATGGAGGAGGAATTGTTGGCAAGTCTTAGTCCTGTGGCAAGCCCTAATACTGTTTGTACCAGATTTCCAGTTTTGGAAAAGAAAATTGTATTCTATCAGAAAAAGATTAGTTGGCTCAGAAGAACAAA
Source organism: Cassiopea andromeda (assembly GCA_018155075.1). Lineage (NCBI taxonomy): Eukaryota > Metazoa > Cnidaria > Scyphozoa > Rhizostomeae > Cassiopeidae > Cassiopea > Cassiopea andromeda. Next base: position 26,002 of record WIPJ01005875.1, read on the forward strand.
GAGTAAACTAGAAGACTCTAATCAATGCAAACTCTACTTCATCTAACGCAGAAGCCATTACCCTACACATTGTAGCGTTTTAATGCTCTTGCTTATAGGTCCTAAGTGACTGTTTACAAAATTTGACAACCTATGAGCTGCATTACGTAATAGATATTGGTACTCACCATTCCTGAACTTGGATTTGCATCTCAAATTTAGCCTCAAGAGTTTGTGGTATCAGTTCATTGGGGTCATTGGCCTCAACATGTTCTTTATTTTGGGCATCCGAATCGTCAGCTAGTGGCTCTCCGTAGCTTGCACCTATACTTTGCTGTGCAAGCACATGGTCATCATTGCCATCATCTTCTAATTGATAATCAGTAGTTTCATCATAAAATGACGATTCACTGTCACTGTTTGCAATGTTAATGAGCCGTAGCACACCAAGACGAGAAGCTTTCTTACGCTTTGTTTGTCAACTAATATAGGCCTAAAGAATGCACTCGGTTTGATCCTCGTTATGACATCATGCCATGGCTAACAAAATTTGCACCTAGTGCCTCAAAACAAGCGCCAATTTCTACACCTTTCTTGCCAGTAGGAAAAAAATGTGATCTTCATGCATTGGAAAGACCGAAGCTTCAAATTTAGCTAAAAAAGTATAGTCGAAATTTTCGATGTATAAGCACTTAAAGGGAATGACCACATGACCAACATCTAAAAAGGAGGTTCCCCTATAGTTGCAATATCAAAAGCCCTTGCATCAGTATTTATCAAATGTTATTAGTATTAAGATAAAAGGAATGAGCTAGGTTGATAAAACTGTACCTGGCAGGCAAGATGACCTTCTGGTGCTGGCAATTAAAAATAGATTTAGGGCAAATGCTAACCCAGTTGAATCCATTGCTAGGCCTAATCTTCTCATGGAGCCTTGCCCCAACACATTAAAATATTTACTTTGCCATATGTTATTCAGCAATGTCTTCGAGACTCTCAGGTCTCGTGATTTGATAATTGATTCAAACTCTTTCAGATAATTCATCTTGTAAGAGAACTCGGCGGTTCAATTTGAATCCTTCACACGGCCACTAACGAGTTTTGAACTGGACAAACATCATCGCTCTGACCGCCGACTTACGGCTTGATAAATATTTCACTATTTATTGTTAATAAGACTATGAAACAGAGAAATATATACGATGATCTAAAATATTCAGAATTGATGTTTAAGGAGAGAAGACTGAAATAGATATAGGTTACAAGTCATAAAATTGAAGGATTTGCCAGCTCACAACCTAAGAACTTTTCGCCTATCCATACTGCCAGTGCCCAAATCTAAATGCTTTTGAGTATATTAGTGGTTTCCAGGTTACTTCAGAGTAATCAATTATTGTACGCTCTCACCATGGAGGAATATGTGTGATATAATTTTTGGTTGAAAATGTATTAAAGTTTTGAGACCTATAGGCCATCCTAGTCACTACAAATTCCAAAACATATCAGAAACTTTATAGCCCTAACTAGTGAGCACTACAGTCTTGTTTTTTCCTCCACAATTGAATAATGCTACGTTTGTGTGGATGCATATGACCTTTAACATACACAAAATAAGATGATGATTGCTTAGCAAGACATAAGTGTTAAAATACCTAAGTTAGTTACTATGAATTTCTTTGTTATAGTTTGGAGCTACCTTTAGGGGTGGTTGTGTTAGGATCAGTTGTTTGAATTTATATGCACCCTAGGCAATGAACTTAAGGCCTCTAAAACTGCTAAATTTTTCTGTGCAATACTTTGCAAATTTATGGTTCAGAATTCTGCACTACATCCGTAGCCTCTTTTAGGTCATCATAGCTAGAGGGGCAAATAGAAATGGGGCATTATTTCTTCCAACAGTTGTACTCAGGGCTGTAAAGCCAAATCCCAGCCTCTCAGGTACCCAGCAACAAGCACCAGTCTCCAGTGGGAGCAAAGAATATGGTTCTGGGCGCTTTGCCCTGTGAAAAATGTCTACAACCACATCTTATGGATCTTAAAGAAATGCCCTCCAAAAATGTAGATATTTCTATCTAGATCAAAAATGGCATTGGAGGACAGGAGTGGATCCAAAGCTGGACTTTGGGGGCATCTGATTCAGTTCATTGTCTTATTCATGGGAAAAGCATCAGTTTTTTAATTATGGGTACCATTTTAAGAAACATGGAGAATTATGGACCCTTAATTCTGCACTGCAGAAATCTTTTGCAGAATCAACAGAAGTGGAGCTTAGAAATGAACCTCTTCATATTAATAATTGGCACTTCTTGTCTTGGAGAATTTAATTCGCTTTGCGGTGCTTGAATTTGAAATGTCATTCCAAGGGCCCTTGAAGCGCTTTGAAAATGCAAGTTTTTCCTTGAAAATTGATCAGACCCATGAAACTTGTGAGTGCTTACTGTTTACTTCGTTAACAGCAATAAAGAACGCAAAAAATACTTTAAAGAAAGATCCAAAAGAAAGTTTAAAGAAAATCGCACACGAAAATTCCTTATATGCCAAGAGATGCCTCGATTTCGGTATCTTTGGCTTCGTGTGTTCACTGTGCTGTGAATATTAATTTAGAGATCCTCGAAAATCATTATTTTGTTCCTTGAATAGTCCTTGAATTTGCACATCAGAATCCTGCACCAACCTTGAACTCCTTTCCCCGGGATTCGAACACTTCTTCTTTGACACCAATGTGTAAAACTAGACAGCTATGCCATACAAATTTTGTTACCTAGATCTTTCGCTCAGGGCTGATTCCTAGGGGGGCTCAGGGGGGCGTAGACCCACTTGTTAAAATTGCTGCTCATTTTTGGGGGCTCAGCCCCCCTAGAGCTCTTGCATCGGCTTAGTTTTTTAGAGTTTATTGGCCTTGTTTCCAAAGTGCTATGATCAATTGTGCACTGCTATATGGTTATTGAGGCATTTCTTAGTTTTGATTATACTATATCAGTATTAAACAAAACTATCATGTTTCCATCTTTGGAAATATTGGCGTGGTTTTAGCTGGGCCACACCCAAACTATGGGCGTGGTTTTGCCTTGAGCCCCCTTGCCAAAATTTTTAGAAATCACCACTGCTTTCGCTATTATCTAGCACAGCCAGAGATACCAGTGAAGTAAAGACTAATGGCAGTTCCTTCAGAAACACATAAACAATGGCAAAACGAATTGAAGAATGTAACCAATCTCTTCACTTCGATTTAGCGGGAAACAGAAGCATGAATTTAAGAAATACAAAGAGCATATCCAATTATGATTAAAACTGAACGTATACATTCTCTATAATATAATTGTAAGTTAAAACAAGCACTAATATTCACTTTTGTTTGACAATAATATATACAACATGTGAATTTTTCATTGCACGTTTTGAATTTCTAGCTAATATTTACCTACCTTTAAATGCTACGGACATCTGGGCATGAGCTTAAAGGGAATGTAAGGTGTGGCATCCCAATATGTTGGTACGTGCTCATTCTATGGGCAGCTTGTTGATAAAATTGCAACAACAGTCAGTAAAATTGCTATAACAGTCAGTAAAATTGCTACAGTCGGTAAAATTGCTATAACAGTCGTTAAACTTGCAATAACAGTAAGTAACATTGCCACTTAAGTAGATAAATGGAAATATAGGATAGCAAAGTGGAAATCACCATTTTCGTTTGTAAATTCGCTCCTTTATAGCCTCCACACCAAAAGTTAAAGGTAGCCCCTCCCGAACACTTCCAAATATAGCTTCACAGACATGACGGTCTCTGTCTTCTCCAAATAGCCAAGGCTGGGGATTTCTTAGTGAAAGGCAAAAATGAAAATATGTTGTAACTTTAACTTCGCCGCATACAATCACCTACTACTAATTCCATACATTTGCAAATTCACTATTGTACAATTTATTAGCCTAACTTATAGTCTCAACAGGAAAAACTTCGGATAGCTTCCGTTACATCCCAAAATTCAAACAAATAATAACAGGAATTTACATGTTAAATGTATAGTTTGAAACTAATATGAATATATGCCTCTTACAGCTACTTGTCTTCCTATCGTACAGTGCTTTGAAATATTTAGTAACGAATATTCTTTGGAACAGGAACCCAAGCTTAACAATTAGAAACAGATGCCTTCGGGAGCCTGGCAAGGAGGGGTGAGATTTGTGGCGGGAAAACAAAAAATAGAATCAGTCTTACTGGTATCCCCTCCCGGTACAGCTGGTTATATTAATACAGAACCGAAGTTATTCTCATTAGAACTTTGAGCACTGCTAATAAACACTAGAAATCCAGACAAACATTCGCAGATTTAGAGATTTGGTATCAGGTAGTTTTCTCCACACAGGCTGTACTACAAATGGCAAAACTTGGCTACACATTTCATAATGAGTTAACTGGCAATAAGTCGCAGCTTGATGTGATACTATGATATGCAACTGTACAGATGTATTTGTCGCATTACGTCTTGGTAAATATCGCGTCATGGTCGAATGTTTATAATACAAAACAATATTTACTCCAAGCTGTACTCTTTTGGCTCTAAAAACAAAACGTAGACCAATTCTAAATATGTCTTTCATAAAAACAGAAAAGCTACTCTGAATTTCTACAATAATAGCTGTCCAAAATACTGTAATCCCTTAGCTTTGGCAGTCTTTATAGGAAACTCGGTTGAGCTGTAAAAAGCAAGGTAGCGTTTTTCCAAGCAAATTTAGCCCATCTATAGGGTCCATTCCATCCTTCACGTGCTTCTACCCTTCTCTAGGAGTCCCCGCATCATTAAACGTGACTTGAAGTAGCATCATATAGCAAAAGAGCATACACAGAGAATCATATGTAGACTGGCAACAACTTTGCATATTTGTTGGAGGAAGAGAGAACCCCTATATCAGTTGACACTGAATGGACAACGGAAACTCTGATCGGCATGAACAGCTTTTGGAGAATAGATAATGTATCAGCAAAGAACCATCATCAGCTATGACCTTTTCACCTTTTTGGAGCTACCTTCCTCTGTAGGCCCAATAACCATGTTGTGAAAAGCAGCATAGCTCTGAGACGGCGAGGGTTTTATAGCATCGAAAGTCGAAGCCACAGTCCTAGATCTCTTTGATGTATCCTGAACGTGCAAGGGAGATTGATTTCGTAGGCTTGATCCAGGAAGGCTATCTGCTGGATTCAGCAGTTCTAAGTAAGGCCGATGCATGTGCGCAATCTGTTGGCTTGCTTCTCCTTGATGTGGCATGTTGTGATAAGGTGGGTAGCCCCATTGCATTGGCAATGGATATCGTTGTGGCCTCCATACAGGCTGTTGCTCGCTTAAGGGGTAACCTGGATATTGTGGTGGTGCAATTCTCGGGAATCCGTGCATGCCTGGTGGTAAAAGTGACTGCTGTTCCATCAGATTTCCAAGCACTGGACGAGGGATATGGTAGTGGCTATGAGGGGATGAATAATTACCATTGCTTCCCTGTGGGAATGAATCATATGATCTTCTTCCTTGCTCAGGTGGGAATGGTCTCGGTCTCAAAATTTCTTTTTGATGCTGTAGGTGTGATACAGGTGACGCATCCTGAGAAGAAAACTGAGGTTGAGAAGGTGCAAATTTTAAGGTCGGACTGAAACTGCTCAACGCAATTGTTTCTTCAGATGACAACTGAGAAGAACTAGGCCTCATATTTTGAGAAAATGAAGAAATTGTTCCGGTAATGTCACATGCTCTGGGCACAACGCCGGTCCTTCTGTCATATAATTCCTGATAGTTCTGATCTTTCATAGGCATGGCAGCTGTTCCTTTGCGAGTGAGGGAGTCACTGTATCCCCTAAAGTTGGAATTGCTTGCTTGCTCTTTGCGTTGGTGTGAATTTTCGTTTTGTTTCATTGACTTCAACGATTTGTTAATATCCGTTCTATTCAGATTTAATTCTACCAAATCTTTTGCTTGGGTTTCTTTGTTATCTTCCTTAAGCTCTTTATCAACATGTTCATTAACTTTCATATTGGTATTCAACATTTTCTTATCCATTTCTTCTGAGCAATCACTCTTCAAGGTCTTTTCTTCCACCTTGCTATCATCAAATTTATTGGCGTCTTCCTCCACCTCTTTTACACTGCTTTCAAGGGAATTTGATGCAACTAATTTTTTATCGTTTGATTTCTCCACAAAATCTTTTTCTTCTTCTCTAAATTCTTCCTTTTCAAGGCTCTTTTCAGCTTCATCAGCCATCTTCTCTTCATGAACTTCAGGTACTTCATCTTCCTTTCCACTACTAGAATTACCTCCATCGTTCACTTTGCTTTGCTCTCCAATTTTTCTAACAAAGTTCTTCTCTTTTTCTTCCCGCATACTTTTCATTATGTTTCTCATATCCTTACCACTTCGCTTAGTTCCTTGCTTTTCTTCTACGTTACTTCGCTTTTTCCTATTCCTATGTATTTGAATACTATCATTATCATCATCATTATCATCGTCGTCATCATCGTCAGTCAACATGTCTACATTTTTTGCATCACTGTCATCACAATTTTCATCACTAGGTGAGAGAACCAATTCTTCTTCATCCTCCTCGGTTTCATCACTTACAACGTTCCTTTCCATATCTTCACATAGATCTTCATCAATATCAGTTTCATCATCAACACAATCAGGAGTATCTTCATCACCATCTTCGTCAATAAGAATCCTTCTGCTTCTTCTTGGTAGTAACATATCTTCTGGATCTTCTTCCGATCCACTAGCAACATACTCGTCACTGTCGTCTATTCGTTTAGCAGTTTTCTTCAAAATCACTTCTTCCGGGGTGTCATCTGATTCATAATCTATGTAAGTCTTCCGTGACGGTTTTCGTCTTCGTGTTGATCTTCGTACAAAGTTTTCCTCTTCACTTTCACTGCTCTCTTGATCTTCATCATCAGCGTATTTTCTTTTCAATCGTCGACTACGACGACATCCAGCTGCGTCTGATCCCTTTGTCCTGCTCAACGTCTTTGCCTCCTTTTCATTTCCTGATTCACTGCACTTATAGTCACTTGATTCAGAACCAACAGAATCGGTGTCCAGATTGTTCAATCCACGTTGATGCACATTTCGACGCCTAAAATATAAACAGTTGCACAGTTTATCCAAAACGAAATGAAAATTTTACAATTGAAATTCACTATATTTCAAAGAAAAATCCTTGATTTTCCCTGATATTGTCAGTGAAATGCTACTCATTTTCCCCTAATGTTCTTTGATATCTCTAAAACTTTTAATTATCATCCTAACATTGCATTGCAAAATTATGGGGATTCGGAGAGGATATTTTTGACCGCTCAGATCTTTGGTTTCATAACGACACAATTGAATTGATAATGACTGCATAGGACAAAATGATGTACAAAAGGGGAAAATTTGGGCGATCACTACACTCAACTGAATGTGCGGTTGGGCAAAGAGAAAGTCCCCGTTCTGAAATGAAACAGCAAAAAGTTTTTAACTTCCCTTATTTTTCCTCATTTTTTGGAAATTTTTCTTTTCATCATCATATCATATCATAAAACTTTATTTACAGTTGGATTTACATAGTAGTGCGTACTAATTGATTCCAACTAAAACTGAAACTATAATACTTAACAACTTAATATATATATATATATATATAAAATAATTATGTGCATAGTCTGCAGGTGCACTTATCACCAGTCCACGATTTTATTTGATTTTTGAATACTGCAAGAGTTGGAATTTGTTTGATTTTATCACTGAGTGTGTTCCAGAGAAGACTTCCCCTGAAAGAAAGTGAATCTGAGCCATAACGTTTATTTATCTTTGGGAGTTTACAGAGGTCTTTGGTTCTTAGGTCGTACGTGATTTCTTTCCTCTCGTGGAATTCCCATAGATATGACGGGTTCAATTTTTTCATTGACTTGTATATTTCAGTCATTAGTTTTTGAAGATTTTCTACATGAACAGTTTGGCTGTTATCTCTTCTTAATAATAGTTGGAAAGAGGAATCATAGTCCTGATAGAGTACCCGCAGACAACGTTTGTGTGTTCTGTTTATTTCAACGTTTGCAGCATCACTACAAAAAAGCCACACCAGAGGGCAATAGTTAAAATTCGATAGGATTATGGTGTTACAGATTTTTTTTGCTTGGTCAGGGGAG
>WIPJ01005875.1:35487-49863 GCA_018155075.1 Cassiopea andromeda
AATTATATCCATGAGCAACGAAGATTTTCGAAAACTGCTTCCCTATTATGCCAAATATGTAGTTGGAAGTAATGGCCTGGAGGGGCAAAGCCTTTATTTACCCTTAATTTTGGGAGGTGATGCTATACCGTACACAAGCGCCTAGAGGAAAATTGTTGATATTAAGCAAGGGGCTAAATCACTTCAATTTTTCTTTCAAAGAGCATTACTTGTCCATGCTTCCTGCAGCTGCATACCTCCTACTGCCAATTTTTACAGTCAAACTATTCCACGAATTCACAATAAACTGACATGCATTCTATTCTCACCAACAAAATGAAGCCGATTCCTACTCAGGCGCCAAATTCGAAGTAACGTTTCTTAATTCTCTTACACTACTGCTTGATAAAAACAAGCTATCTTGAAATGCTAAGGTGCTATTCAAAAATTACGTAACACCTGAAGGTTGGGGGGTATGGTCATTTTGTACGAACTGTTAAGTGGGATGGATGAGTCATAGCTCTTTTGCTATGTAACAGATATTTTTTTTACAATGTATCTTTTCTAGCAATTACTTAAAAGTTGAGCTTAAAATCCAACGCTGTATGTATATGTTTGTCTCTTCCACTTTTCTGAAAGATTTTTCTGACTTTCACAGACAGTTGTTAAATGCCAATTGAGTCCAATTGCAACACTTCGGGATGTTTCTCTAACTTCTGCCTTGTGATATCATTTTCTCAGATTAGAAGACTAGATTGAGTGATTATTTGTTACATGAAAGCAATGGGTACTATGAACAATGAGCAGACAGCTAAAACATTGATAGGGGGGTCTTAAGAATCCAAATGGTACGTAGCTCAGGGGGTGGGTGGTATTAGATTTGTTACAATGCGTTACAAGGGGTGTGGAGGTGGTGAAAATGGGTGAACTCTGGTGTTACGTAATTAGTGAATGACTCCTAAATTCAAAGCCCCCTGCTAGCGCGCCACAATCGACCAGACAAATATAATTCAATACAAATACAAGTCAGACTGTACAAATACAACAACAAATAAAATAATGACCCTTATTTCCTATATGCCATTGATGGACCTGTTCTTTCTACATTCAATCTCTATATGTATTAATTTTCCTCATTCTTTTGAGAAATTCTGCCAAGCTGGTAGATGTTAAGGAGGTGCAAACAATTGCATACAGGATAAAGTATGTTGTTTCAGTGATAAGATGTGTCTTAAAATAACAATCATTTTTACTGAAAATCAATCTGTGTCTATTTCTGGTCTACTACATGCCCCTAGTGGACCACTCATTAAGAGCCTCGATTGGAAGACTATTCTCGACCTTGCAGATGAGGCATCCAAACTAATTGTCCACAAATCTATCAAAGGGCTTGCTCCACAGCATTTATGTAATCTTTTTACACCTCTTATAGTCTTCGAAATACAGCTACTGATTTGAAGATTCCAAAGAAAACGTCAAAAAATGGCCAAAAATCGATCTTATATAGAGGAGCAAAACTCTGGAATTGCCTACCAACTGAAACAAAGCAGTCACCTTCCGTTTGTGCTTTCCAAAGCACTATGCAATGAGCTGGGGATCCTCCTAGTGGACAGACAGTAGCTACTCCCGTCTATATCTGTTCGACTTATGTCGCTTTTATGACGGTCAGCGCATTTTCAGCTTAAAGAAATGAGGCAGCATTAGCTCCCAGATCGCTAGGGGATTCTCAGCTCATTCACTTTACATTGCTACTTAATAAAATTAGATCAACTTCTATACTTTGTATTTTAAGTTGAATCTTTAATTAGGTTATTTACCTATCTATTCTAGTTGTGTAGTAGCGTTTAATTTATAAGTTTTCAGCGGAGCAACCTTCCTTAACAATTCAAATTAAATAAAAAAAAGAAAATGAAAGGAAATCCAAAGACCATAATGTTGAACAAAGAGAGAAAAGCAAAATTGTACTGCAGAGCAAGCTCAAAGTAAACTTGGGTTATCCAAGCGAATAAAACAGCTAATTTCAATGTACTATGGTGATTGACAATGCTTTGTACTCAAGAGAATAGGGGCCTGTAACCTGTCACCCCAGTTCCTAGGCCATCCATCTCCACAGCTAATGAAAAGCACTTACAACAACGGAAAATTTCGAATATAAGCCCCCTGTAAGCTACCAATAATATCCTTCCGAATATAAGTTCCCCAATAAAAACCCAGGTCCTTCATTTGGGACTCTTTGGGTATGGTTAAGATAATGAATGAACGTAGACAGAGCATATATAGAGCCTCTGTATTTACTTCTGTTCTTTAGTGAAGTTTTAATCATTAAATGTTATTATTAGTCTCTGATTGGATACTGAATGGTGAATTTTTTGGTATACACAAGACACCTGTTAACCCAAAAGACCTTCAAAATATACGCCCCCAGAATTCCACCTAAAGTGCTTACAAACCTCTATAAGCCCAGGCGCTTATGCGGGATTTTAAGGTATTTCTAAAGCAAGAGAGCAAGAATCGTACAAATAATGAAAGCAGCATAGAGAGAGGAAAACGGTTTTCGTTGCTAGTTATTCGGGGCCCCGAGGGGGACATATATATTCGGAGGGATATAAAGCACAACTTACCTTGAACTGCCACGGTAAAAAGTTGATGTTGAATATGTTCCTTCAGTTGAAATGGCATCGTTTATCATTTGATTGTAGTTAGTGAAGTTGTAATCTATCTTTGACCTATGTCGGCCAGTGCGCAGGGAGCCAGCATCACCCTTTGTAAACAAAAGCCAATGCTCAAAAAATAACATGTATCGAAGACATCATATTTAGATTAATAACGGCTAAAATAGTGTAATGAAAGCTAAGTCAAAATGGCTTTGGACTAACTTTAATGAAATATGTCGTGTGAACAATTCCCAAGGTTGTTTAACAAAAAAACCTCAAGACTGTATACCCAAGAAATCTCAATTTGTATCTACTAAATCAACCAAGCCAATTTATGTTCTGGAAGAACAAGTTATACATTGTGTTCCTAGCATAATCCCTATCTCTAGAGCCTGATATTTCCTGTCAATCAATCTCAAATTTAAAATATCAAATGGATCAGGGCAGAGAAATGTGGTTGATCTGATTAACCAGGAGAATGTACGGGTAGCAGACCTCCAGTAAGGTTACCATTGTAACATCATCAGGTGGCATCACAATTGCGATCGTTGTCATGCTGAACTGGTAAAGCGGGGTGAGTGACCAAGCGGCCCAGCCAGTTCCATTAGCTTAAATGAAGTTAAGCATGGCTGTGTATGGTCAGAAACTGTATGGGCGACCTTCTAGATGAACGATCAAAACAGCTCACTCCGCTGTCCTTCGGAAGGGACGTTAAACTAGGAGTCCCATGCCTGGATGCGACATGCATAGTAGGCCTAAATCAGCTGATAAAGCTAGGCATAACAGCCTACTCAAAACAAAGTAAACAACAACAAAAACAACAACATTATAAAAGTACAAGTCCAATACAAACAAACTTACCTCGACAATATTTGATAATTTGATATCGTCAAAAACATTCCTTAAAAAGAAATTGCCAATCTTTTTAAATATAAACCATTCTAAGCATAATTTCAGTACCCAGGGCTCGTGCAGGCTTTTGATAAGCAAATTAAAGATCTTTTCGAAGACTATTCATGGACTAAAACAAACATTTGCAAAAAGCCTTGAATACTAAAACCGAGACAGGCAGAAACCCACAAATACCCAAAAACGAGACATTTCTTTGCAATTCACGAGTTTAAATGTACGATCTTCTTCAAACTTTTTGGACATTTCTTTACGCTATTTTTTTGTGCTGTCTATTGCTGTGAGCAAAGTAAGCAGCAAACATTCACAAATTTCAAGGACTTTAATCAATTTTCGAGGAAGAATTATCATTTTCAAGGAAATTCAAGTGCCCTTGAATAGACACTTCAAATTCCAGCACTTTTCAAAGAGTTCAAGGAACAGCAAGAGCCCTTAGTACGGTAAGCAACTGAATGAATAAATACACTATAGAGTTCAATTGAATTGTTCTGTAAACACAAAATAAGTTTTCAGCCAAAGCTAGCCGGTTTTAGAATACGAGTGGAGCCAGAGAGCTAAGGCTTGTTCAGTTCTAGCGGTTATTACTGGACTTCTATATTTGAACAATGGCAACAAATGGGATTTTCATTCATCACAATGAAAAAGAAGAATGAGAATCCCTTTGTTGTTAAAACAAAGACACAAATTACTGCCTATAACTCTCAGAACAGCATGCTCTATGTACCGTAAATTCTCTTTTAAGTCCCTTCTTTCAATTAAGCCCCATTTTCTGGATAAAGAAATTTATTAATACTACCAAACGTAAGTAAGCTTCATAGCAGTAAGTAAACTAAGCTTAAATCACGCTCCGCAAACAATCGCTCTCAGCCTATAAATAATCATAGTCATTCATTGACTTACTGTTGATAAAAACATTCTATATCAAAGGCTACTATACACTTTTCAATTTTGTTTGTTCTGCTGTCAACTAATGATGTATTAACTAAACAATGTGAGTTATTTTCTCTATTTTCAAGCAGCAAATATTTATTTAATTATTGACAATTTTCAAGAAATTTATTAAGCCCTCTCTCTTATAAGCCCCCTATCCAAAGTGCATGAAATCAACAAGCCCCCGGGGGGGGCTTCATAGAGAATATCTTCTTTGAAAAAATTGACGATACTAAAGGGTAGTCTGTTCTAACAGCAAAATATAATTCATAGACTGAAAACTGAAATAAACAACAAATTAAAAAGTGAAAATTTTATCCACTGGCAGGCAAATCTAATAGATTAGATGAAATATATTGTGCAGGCAGGAAATTTCAATCAAATGTTAAACAGCAGCTTAAGCATGAACACAATACGGTCCAGTTTCAAGGTAAAAAGCGTGAAGATGCTTACCGCTTTGAGACTCTTTCAAGAGCCTTATTCTTCGCAGATATTGCTTTGTGCCTAGTTTGTAGCGAGTTGATGAGTTCAAGCTACAAAGTAAAAAAGGATAGAAACATGTCTAGTTTAATAAGAAATACATGGGAGAGTTATTTGTATCAAAAATAGAATAAAGAGATAGAGAAATAGAAGGAAATTTGACGACATGTAGGAATAGACATACAAACAAGATAGTTATTCATGCTTCCTCTATATTATCCTCATACTGGAGATGACTCATGCCTGAGTCAAAAAGTTTGTCTATCTCACACAGGATTAAGTTTATTGAATAGTCACATCGTGGAATAGTTGTATCATGGAACAGTCGTATCGTGGAATAGTTGTATCATGGAATATTCGTGTCGTAGAATAGTTGTATCGTGGAATAGTTGTTTCATGGAATAGTTGTATTATGGAACAGTCGTATCGTGGAATAGTTGTATCATCGAATAGTCGTAACATGGAATAGTCGTATCGTGGAATAGATGTACCATGGAATATTCGTGTCGTAGAATAGTTGTATCGTGGAATAGTTGTATCATGGAATATTCGTGTCGTAGAATAGTTGTATCGTGGAAAAGTTGTATCATGGAATATTCGTATCATAGAATAGTCGTATCGTGGAATAGTTGTATCATGGAATATTCGTATCATAGAATAGTCGTATCGTGGAATAGATGTACCATGGAATATTCGTGTCGTAGAATAGTTGTATCGTGGAACAGTCGTATCGTGGAATAGTTGTATCATCGAATAGTCGTAACATGGAATTGTCGTATCGTGGAATAGATGTACCATGGAATATTCGTGTCGTAGAATAGTTGTATCGTGGAATAGTTGTATCATGGAATATTCGTATCATAGAATAGTTGTATCGTGGAATAGTTGTATCATGGAATATTCGTATCATAGAATAGTCGTATCGTGGAATAGATGTACCATGGAATATTCGTGTCGTAGAATAGTTGTATCGTGGAATAGTTGTATCATGGAATAGTTGTATCATGGAATATTCGCATCATAGAATAGTTGTATCGTGGAATAGATGTACCATGGAATATTCGTGTCGTAGAATAGTTGTATCGTGGAATAGTTGTATCATGGAATATTCGTATCATAGAATAGTTGTATCGTGGAATAGTTGTATCATGGAATATTCGTATCATAGAATAGTCGTATCGTGGAATAGATGTACCATGGAATATTCGTGTCATAGAATAGTTGTATCGTGGAATAGTTGTATCATGGAATAGTTGTATCATGGAATATTCGCATCATAGAATAGTTGTATCGTGGAATAGTCGTAACATGGAATAGTCGTATCATGGAATAGTTGTATCATAGAATAGTTGTATCTTGGAATAGTCGTATCATGGCATAGTCATATAATAGAAAAATCTATAGCACTGGACTAGTCATCAAAATATCAAATAAGTATGAGGTCTGAATAGAAAATACCGGCTATTTATAAGACAGTTATTTCAATACGCTACAACAGACCGTAGATGAAGTCATATAAGGAAGGGCATGAGAATAAAGTTTCATTCCTACTCTTTCCAATAACTCAAAAATTATCATGAGGAGTCTGTGAAGTCTCCATTTAAAGTGCGTCACAATCTACAACGCGATTCACGCTTGGAATTGAATTACCTGCTGGCAGTATGGACAAATCCAATCTCCTTCAGGGATGTTCAACAATGGAGGTCTTAAGCATAGAGTATGATAGGCAGCATCGCATGTGTCACACAGAAGAACCTAAGGGGGGAAATATCCAACAAGTTTAAAAGCATTTGCAAGATACAGAGGGTCTCTAACAAAACAATAAAAGAACATTTTATAGTTTGGTCAGATTGCTAGGAAGGCAAAATCCCTTGAAGCAATCGAGAAAGACTTTACTTGACCAATTGATCTGACCACTTCTTATCCAGTTGAACCAAACAAAGAAGATATGCCAGGTCATACCAATATCTCAATCCAAAAATAATATGAACAGCATGAGATTACTTGGGAATTAAATTACATAGTATCAGTAGCGGCTCGCTCTAAGAATAAATTGGTATTAGTAAGTCAATAATTGGGCGTGGTCAGCGCTTGACCACACCCTAATTTTACTCTTGGATTATCCTGTCCTCCTGCTTGAAAACGCGCAGCGAAAGTACTGAGGTTAGTAGTGCCGGCTAAAGTCTTGATAGCCGTACAATATGTGTGCAATACAATGTGACGCTCACTGACTCTACCTATTGGCCACCGTTGCTTTTGCGTTACTAGACATGCGGTTCTAGTACCATGAACAGTTTTAGAAGCCAAATGAGATACTTCCTCAAAATAACTGCTTTAAAACTTAAGGAACACATTGTACTTATGTTACTTTTCAATCCAAAACATTGATGATGTTTCAGAAGACGTTGACCTGATAAAGGCAAAATTACTTTAAGATAGAAATTCCCTAAGATCTTTAAGATTTTTTCCATCTTTACACTATCTATCTAAAATATCTGCTAAATCTAGGAAGTCCAGCTTTTGGAAAGCAATGAAATGCAGTCGCTACAACTCTCTATATAGTGCAAAGCTGCTTTGATTCTGAAGAATACGCTTACCAAGTCAACAACATTACCCAAAATCCAGTCCCTGGTTGCTATTCAAAAGAAGCGGGGTATTAGAAAGGTGAAACTAGTACTGCAGAGCCATCTACCTATTGATCAGCAGAGAGCTAAATGATGTCAGGTATTCATAAAAAAACAATAGATTATGGGAATGCAGTACTAGAATCTGAGATCTAGTACTGCAGCTTGATCAAAAGCAAAACTGTAAATCATTCATCGCAATGAAATTTCAAGACTAAGTAGAGAAATTATTCTGCTACCTGCTCTGGCGCCAGCCTAGCCTTTTCACTACGTAAAATGTAAACATATTGAAAACGCTTTGTGCATCAAATAAAGTGGTAATAGACTAGCAATGATAGTACCATGGCGTGCCGCCACTGTATAGTATGTAAAATTATCATGTGAAGTTCTAGTCACTGTACAATGTAGGATGTTTCTGATGTAAAGATAATGAGGCAAATTCAAATCCTTTGAGTAGCTTGAAAAGAGTTAGAGTACCATGTCCGGTCTTTTGTTTGAATAACAATGAGCACAGGGGTTTTCATCATCATCATCTGATTCTGATTCGGATGCACCTGCAATGTAAATTGGGATTAGCATTGCAGCCAACAACAAGAATGAAACAATTTTTTCATGACTCAAAGTTGATGAAATTTGCTTGATTATTGTCATTTATGTCATATCACCACTATCATCATTGCGATAATAATGATATGAAAGTGATGACAAGACAAAATGTGAGTGTAGTTTGATAGCAGCAATGATGAACATGATCGTGTGGTGCTGTTGTTGACTTGACGTGTGGTGAGGACTGGAAACTGCACCATCAAAGTATAACATGGCTAATTTGGGGTGGAAATGTAAAAAGAAGAAGAAGAAAATTAAGATGATGATTATGATAACGAAGATGATGGTGACCTTAAATCATTGTGATCATGCATGGTGCTTGCGAAAGCAATGTCCTGTAAGAGGTTAAAGCCTTTGGTAGATGCCAAATGTGATGCATCCTGACAGTTATGAAGATGCTACTTTTAATGAAGGGTATAGATACCGATCTAAAACAATGCACTTGACTATTGGTGACTGTTCACTGGTCAAACAAAAGGATGGAATCCTCACATAAAGAGATTCCACAACACATTGCAGGCAATGAGATACTAGTAGTGGTCACAGGACCATTACGTAATCGCGAATTTGATTCCCAATTCGATCTGGTGGGCAAAACAAATCACTCAAAAGTAAAATCATGCTTGCAACTTGTGCAGTTTGCTGATATGGAGTAAATAAAGGTACAAGAATTAAACTTCATCATCTACTGCTTCTAGGGCAAAGAGATCCTTCATGCATGCTTGGATGTTTAAGTATTAATAGGGAAAATACCCCTACCTATCAACACACAAGAATAAATTTTTGAAACTTCACTATATGGAGTACACGTCTTTTTTATAAGAAAATCATTATTTTGCCTGAGCCTCAATTTTCTTAACTTTTCCCGAAATTGATCCTGAGATTTTCTTAAATTTTTCTTAACTTTTACTGAAATAAACTGGCTAGGGTGGTTTACACTATCGTTAATAATATTGTATACTTGAATTTGAATTCCATTTTTAACATTATGAAGGCAATAGCGACAAAGTACCGATTTGTTTTGCCTATAAAAACACTTCATTTTGGAAATTGAGCCTCGTGATTTTCTTACGATTTTCTTAAGATTTTGACGATTTGAGACTCATTTTCTTATAAACTTTTTTCTTATAAAAAAAACCTGTAATTAATGATTTGTGACATTGAGAGATTCGTCATGTATGGTACATTATTGCCATATGACAACAGTCCTACAATATTTTAATACAACCTTGATTCTCAAACATTTTGTAATACTTCAGATTGTTTTGCCCACCAGTAAGAATTGACCAATAACACGCGACATTATGTAATGATCATATGACCACTGCTAGTATCTTATTCAATATTGCTTCAAACGAATCAAAAAAAAATTCCAAAATGCCTCATCATACTGCAACTCCATGAGACCAAACAGAATTGAAATGCAAATACCTGCATCTTTCATAAGCTGAAACTGTCTTAAGAATGCTTAGATGCAAACCATCTACTGTAAGATCAACCTTAGTAAATATGTACATTTATTTATGTCTGGTTATACTAATTACACAGGGTATTTGAAAATGATAATATTATTGCATACATGCATATTTCTACCTTTCTTTTTTTTTCGTCTCAATTTTTTTGCTCTCCCTCTGCCTTTTCTGGATTGTGCATTCACCTGCTCCAAAGCTGACTTTTTCTCTTTCCTTTCTTTTCTTTTCATCAGGGCAATATCCTTTGGATTAACTTCGGTCTTCTTCCTAAGACCCTCCAACAAATGATCAAGCTCTTTCAAAGTGCTAGGGAATAAGAAATGCAATACATAGAAACAAATCGAATGTCATTGAGCCAAAAATCTGGAAAGTACTGACGGTAGCATCTGCTCTCACAGATTGGGGGGATTTTCGGTGCCATGCCCTAAGATTATAATGCAATTTGGTTGCCACAACCCACTGTATGCCAGAGTGGGAATTTATTATTTTTGAAGTGTCTCCATTATCTCCTAATTTATTAATATCTTTGTACTCTATTAATTGGGGGTTACAATGCAAAAACAGCAGGTCAAAATAATGTATGGCTGAATTTCTACAGGACTTTAAAGTTCGCGTAATTTATCAATGAGTAGACGTGCAGGCAAATTTCTCCAAATGCTGACAAATATAGTTCATCCACAAATTGGCATAGAATTTGACTGGCAAAAGATTTTAACTTACTTTTTCCACCACCTAAAATTTACTATTTTTAATTGTCATTAAAGATTTGATAAGATCTAAGCAGAGCTTCTACATAAAAATCCAAAAAATTTTGATTTTTACAGGTACTGATAAAATGTTAATTCTATATCATTTTTCGCTGGAACCATCAAACTTTTACTAATTTTCAAAAATTCGGCAAATTTCACCAATATGGTGGTTAGCATAGTCTGAAAATTTTTGTTTTCAGGAAAAACCTAAAATGAATCAAATCAAAGGCATTAAAAGTTGACTCAGTAACCACATGGAAATTTTCATTGTTTTTTTCCAAAAAATTCTAGTTTTGAAAAAAAGTCCCTGAAAACTTCCCTTCATTTGATTATGAGCACTATTGGTAAGGTAATAGAAAAAAATCGTTTTTGATATTTTTTACCATCAATAAATAGGTGGTAATTTCCTTAAAAAGAATATTTTTAGAATATTTGAGCAGAGTTACAGGAAAAAACATCTGTTTACTGGGAAATGTCTAAATATAGAAATTGGGACCCAAAATCCCCGAAAATCAAAATTGCTGTAAATGGACGAACAGTAATGTGCAATGCAATGTCTACTGAACAAGATTTGCTTAACTTATTGATAATTAATTAGAAATGCTTAATGGAAACCCATACAAAACACATTCAAATTACTTTTTGAAATGTGCAAAAGTGCAATGTAAATTGTTGACAAGCTATTATTTTGCTTGTAAAACAAAACACAATTGTTGTATTGGAATGATTGACCTTTAATCTTTGGTGCAACACTGCCATATGCATTCAAAAAGTTCTTTTCTGTCCTGTAGATAATCCAATTCCACTTCAGACAAGCACGCAACCAGCCTTGGGTGACTGTTTTAAGCTGAGTTACAGTCGAAAAAGTATATATGAGGGAAATATCCAAATATAGAAATTGGGCCCCAGATCCCCAAAACATTGAAATTTTTGAAAATTCTTCCTTTCATCCTGTATATAGATAAATTCTGCTTCCAACAAGCACTTGAACAGCCTAAGATGATTATTTTGAGCTGAGTTCTAAGCAAAAAGGTATATTCTTAGGGAAATATCCAAATATAGAAATTGGGCCCCAGGTCCCCAAAATATTGAAAGTTTTGAAAAATTTTCTTCTATCCTGTAGATAAGTAAATTCTGCTTCTAATTTGCAAGATTGTGAAATGGGTGCACCTGAAAATTTTCTTATTGAATTTGGGCAAATTAGAGTATTGATCTTGTTGAGAGGCAGGGGATAGGTCCCCCCAAATTGCCTCAACTGCAGAGACCTCAACAACCACAACAAGGTATAACAAATACCACCTGTTTTTTATTCTGTGTGTACCTACCAAAATCATTGCATAAGTCATTTGCAGAATTTGACAGAATCAGTGTATGCATGCCTGAACAAAAGCCATAACCATTTACCTTATTTTCAACATTTCATGCACTTTCTCCCTTTAGAAGAAGGGATGGCTCCAAACCAGGGTCTCTAGAAAGAAAATGAACAGTATCTGTGCATATACTGTTTATTTTCTTTCTAGATGATCTTATTTCTACACTTCTATTAAGAGCTACACCAAACACTGAGCCTAATCATGCACACTTAATCATTTAAGATTTAGAGCTGAAGAATCTGTCTTCAACACATTCTGTTGCTCCTTTAAGTATACTAAATCATTGAAAATGATAAATACAATTAAGAACCAATGTACCTTGCAAGGAGTTTCCAGCTATTCCCAATTTCATCATCTTCTTCAACTGAATACACACGAAACCCACCAAAATTATCCTAAAAGTAATTTTCAAACATAGAATGCAACATAGAACTTGGAATATCACAGAAATTGTTTTAACTATCTATAATTGATAAAGATGTCAATTGTCAATAACTAAAATAAATTTTTCACTTTTATGCTTCCTAAGTTAAGCCTAGAGCACACAACATGATTTTTTTTCACTGAGGATGAAGATTTTATTGCTGGCAATGAAAACTTGCTGTGTGCAGGAAACACATATAAAAGATTTTTGTCACTGATGACAATCTTCAATAACAAAAATGCTAGAAATTCGTTTTCGTTGCTGACGACAGAAAGCAAGATCTCTTTTGCCAATGACAAAAATTGTGTTGTGAGTGCTAGGCCTTAGGCAGTAATTTGGCTACCTAACTACGGAGTTTGGTAGCCAGATGATTGCCTAACTTAGGAAGCATCAAAATGAAAATGTTGTTTTAATTTTTAACAATTGACATAAACTTGTAGCCAACAAGTGCCAGTACTATAAGCTAAAAATTATTACATCCAAGAGAAAAAACATCTCATCACATAAAATACTCCATAAAAATCTTAAGCAAAATCAATCATGCTTAGTTCAACATGAACTACAAATCAGTTCAGTTCAGTTTCAGTTCAGTTCTCATTTTAAATTCCACTAAATACAGATGATCAAAAATAAAAATAAAACAAATCACTTATTACAATCTTGAAATAACTCAAATTTGAGCACAAAAACAAAACTTTACTAAGTTTGTATGTAGGGAAATTTTAGGGAGGGTTTCTCTCATTAGATAAACTAATCAGCCCTGCTTTCAGAAAATATTCAAAATTTGCTTAAATACTGGAGTTTACATAAATTGGCTAATGACTAGGTGAAAAATGAATATGAACTTAGGTACCAACATGTACCCTAACAGAATTTCTAACAACTCTGTCCATTAATCAAAATAACACAAGAAAGCAAGTCCACCAGAACTTTAGTCCTATGGGTACACTAAAGTTAGCATTGTGTAGAATTATATAAAAGTCCAAGAGACACTAGAAATAAGAATGATATTGAACAAACCTGTTGGTACCAGATAGCATTTCCATGTATGTCATGTCCCTCAGGTTGTAAGCGTAGTGCTTCAAGATTATCAGTTTTAATGTACTCATCAGTGAAGTGAATTTTGAACCTTGGATTCTCATCAAAGTGTATTTCACATAAAGCCTGAAAACAAAAATGGCCAACTATTCACTAGGTAGCATGCCATTCAAAGTTGCAAGCACTATAATGAAATACATGATATTATAATTTTTAATAGGTGTAGAACCATAGTCAATCTAAAGATGGAAGCTGAAAATGTAAATACTCTTTTGTTAACCAGCTTCAATCTATCAATAAATAACAAAATATTTCAAAACAAAGAACCCTGGTTGAAAATAAATAAATTACCTAGCATCACAAAATCTATGCCTCACAAACTACAGGATCATTACCAATATTTTGTGCAAAAAATTATCACATAGAATAACACTAACAATATGGCAAAGAGTTATTGGAATCATATACATACCTTTAGTAAAATCAGTCTCTCTTCACTGCCTAGGACATGATAGCCAAATTTCTCCAAATCCCATGCCATGTCTAAGTCAACACATTTTGAAAACTTAGGAGAAAAAAGGATGAATTTCAACTATAGTGATTCAGGAAAAACCAAGATATACCACTCTTGATTTATAAATAAGGCAAATACCAGAAAGCTTCTCAAACTACCTGGATACATCCACATAACTTGAATTGCATAAAGCACACCACAGAGACAGGCCTCTCTGTAAAGATTTTAGCAGGCCAATGACTGATTGGGCACTTCATTGTAAAACTTTTGCATTGAGACATACAATATAATTGTATAGGAAAATGATCTGGTTAAACTGTCAAGAACAAGGCACGTGATGACACGCACACCTCACCCAGCTGAGGTGCATGACAAGGCATGTGCATAATTATGTGCCTTAAATGGAGAAGCTTGCAGAGAGATATAGATGTTATAAGTGGAACAAATGAGAAGGCAATTCTTTTCCAAATGAAATATCATTAAGTTGCATACTCTCAGGTGCTTAATACAATGGGGAATCTTGATAGTTAAGGGTGGGAATTCCTTTCAGCAACTAATAAACAGGGGGATTTCCCATATAGTAGGATTGTCATGTATTAAGAAATAAAACACCTTTTTCATCAT
>WIPJ01005875.1:56117-70704 GCA_018155075.1 Cassiopea andromeda
TGCCATTGAACCTTCGAACTCTAACGCATGATTCACATAGTTCTAGTTCTAATGTTTATCTTGGCCTTGATCCTAGTTCTCTAAGACGGGTACGCTTAAATAATGTAGAAATACTGATTTAGATTTTTGCCGACATAGAGTACTCCTTACTTAGCATAAAATACAATACAAGAGTAATGCTAGTTTATTCTATTATACCTAGTCTAGTCGTGTGTGACGCAAGGGTAGATCACCTTAATCCTAAAACAATAAAATGGAATGCCGCGTAATGGCACAGTCATTATTATGGGGTTTCCTATGGTTTGCTTAGCTTTACCAAATTACTACGTTTATATTTCTAGCCCATCTTATTTTAAAACGACTAATATAAAATACTTTTGGGCGTATAGGTGTGTCTAGCAATATAATGAAATAGAAACTAACGATAGAGAAATATGCTTATATTTCCTGGAAACTATAATGATTCTGCTGGCTCATTTCCAATCGAGCCCTCGACGTATCTCACCAACAAATAATCTGAGACGGCCCTCTCAACCTTTTGCAAGCCTTGAGAGTCCAAATATCTAATACACTAACGCGATAAGGCATAGATCTCTACAGTCTTCTACAAGCACTGTGAGTCTAAATTCCAAATAACGAAATGTGAGACGCCCTAATGCATGATGAAAGTACTTTTGCAAGCTACTTTATCTGTCCTAATGTTCCATCTATAACTCCAGTCTTACATTTATAAATTAGCAGTATGAAAGGAGCATTGATACCCAAGCAGACCACTTATAAATGAGTTGGATTGGAAAACCATTGATGAGGTTGACAATAACGAATCTAAAGTCATGGTCTACAAATCTCAACACCAGCTTGCTCCACAATACTTAAGTAGCATTTTTTGTTTCTTATTTTATTTATTTAATCTTACTTTCCCACAGCATCCATTCAGCAATACTTTTAACTACAAAGAAAAATACAATATTACATAAAGAAAATTATGCTACCAAATCACAAAAAGATAACAAATGTACTGCAATGAGAAGTGTCTTATTGCTGGTCTTCCATGGATTTGTGCAAATTAGGGATCCTATAGTGTCTTTTAGCTCAAAAGGTGAGATTTCAACTCCTTTAAATCATGCAATGGTCTAGGCATTTCTAATGGCCTATGGGATTCTATTCCAAGCGTTAGTAGCTGTCTACAAAAAGCTTCTTTTTGTATGTTCTAATTTTAGCTTTTGTACATGTAGGCATTTCATATTTCAAGTGTTATAGTTTGATAAGGTAGATCTCTCTGTGAATTTATGCTGTAAGCCTTCAGGACAAAGAATATTGACAATTTTGAGCGTCATGACTTGACTTACGGCCATCTTAAGAGCAATATTGTTGACGAGATCTAAGATACGACATAAACCATTCTAGTTCAATTCCATATACTTTCAGCTTTCTGAAAAGTATTTCATGATCTACTGTATCAAACGCTTTTATTAGATCAAGAAATAGCGCAAGGTTCAGATTGTTTTTGTCTATATTCTCATACAAGTAGTCTGAAACACGTATTAGAGAGGTGATGGTTGAATGCAGTTTAAGATAGGCAAACTGGCTGATAATCAATGTTCTATGTAAAAGAGGAAGTCATGCACCATTTTTTCAAATAACTTTGCAAAAACTGACGGAACCGAAATTGGCCTATAACTCTTAATCTTATTTCGAGCTCCAGATATGAATTTAGGTGTTATTTTAGAGAGTTACCATACAGTTGGGACGATCTCTTCAGCCAGAGAGGCATTGAATATCATCATCAGCGGCTTGGCATTGGATTTCGCTGCATCTTTGGCAAGATTTGTTGGAACACCATCAGGACAAGGCGCCTTGCCACCTTTTAGCATCATTAGAGATGTGAGCATTGCCTCCTCATTCATTATTGTGAAAGAGAACTTATAATTGACGTTAACGGAGTTCGAATACTTAATCGGGTCATCATCAGGGTTCACTTCTAGTTTCTTGCAAGTTCTAGTCCTACATTGACGAATTATTCTTTGAGTCTTCCTATAGTCTGGATTTGATTTTTTGCAATGACATTTTCGTCTCTTAGTTCAGAAATTGCTGTTGTACCCGAGGTCTTGCCTAGCATTTTATCAGTGGATTTCCACATATTTTTCGGGTTGTGTTTGTTTTTGGTGACAAGGTCCTGGTAATATTTCCTTACTCAAAGACGTACGGTATTTGCTACCCTGTTGCGTAGTCTTATACTTGGGCCATAATTTCGGATCTTTCAAAGCTAGTTTTTCATTCTGTCAAGTTCTTCCTTGCTTTTTTCAATATCAGAAGTAAGCCACGGAGCATACTCACTCCTAACCTTCATTTTCTTACGGGAGGCATGAACTTTTAACAATTTTTCAAAGATATTAATAAATATTGAAGCCATTTCATTCGGATTGTCACTCATTGGCTCTAAGGTAGACACCCAGTTAATATATTGCAGATCCTTGATGAAATCTTCCTTACAGTAGTTCCTTAGGGCACGAAACTTAATCGCTTTTAGACTATTTCCTTCGAACCTCCTATTCTGAAAATAACATGTTTATAAAGAACTCAACTCTCTGCTCAAGGAGCCTTCGCAATACTGAGACAGATTTGAAGCTCACCAATAAGAAGTCAGCAAATGGCCAAAGGTTTTTCCTTTTCGAGGAGCAATACTTAGGAATAGCCTCTCAGCTGGCTCAAAACAGGCAACCAACCTGCATGCATATAGCAATTATTAGTGCCACTGTAAATCTTTGTTTTACTTTGCTTTACTTTGCTTTACAATTCTTTACTTTTTAATTTTTCTTACAATTTATCCTTGTACTTTAATTAGATTTTAAAGCTTGGTTCTTTTATTACTTTAACATATTTTCATTTGCAAATTTGTAAACTTTATTGGAGGGTCCATTGAAAATAGCCTTTCCTGAAGGGTCACCCTTCTAAAATATATGAAGTGACAATGAAATTGTCTAAGGCCTCAAGCTGTAAGTTAAGAGGATTATTGACTTAAGTAAATAAATTTCATTAACTTATCCTTAGGTGCTCTTGGCACTGTAGGATCCTCCTCAGACTCTTTCAGTGAACTACTTAAGGCAGTTGATTTTGACAGCAAAACGCAAAAGCTATCCTGTCGAGGATTATGAACATCACCATAAGATGCACATATTATATATTCTGTTGTCGCAATAAGCCATGGACAAGTCCAAAATTACACGGCACATGAATATGGACTTTCTCAGTAATTAGCTAGACTTTTCTTTTCTAATACGCTTGATTTTTTTTGTTTTTTTTTTATTTTTGTACCACTGTGACAGCCAATTGTACATTGCCTTATATAGTGAGATGTATAATTGTAATTAGTTGATATATTGTTGAAATGAAAGTTTGAAAAAAAAAGAAAATAATAGAAGGAAGGTTCTGAAGACGCGAGCAAAAAAGTTTTGAGGCCACGCTCTCTAGAACGTTGGGAAACGTCCCTTTGGAAAATAGGACAAGCAATATGTTCATCGATGTTCTCTTGTCAGAGAAGGAATATATGTTCCCATTGGAATCTTTCTTTGAATTTGGTGGTTTAGTACACTAAGTCATATATCAATGTCTGTTTCAATTCGGCCTGACGCTTCTTCATCATTAACATATTTGCAAAAAATACCTCTTCATATTTATCAGTTGCCTCATTACCAAATTTTAGAATCGTGCATGGAAATAAATATCTTATTCAGAAGGTGAATAGAATTACTTGTACATTCATAGAGGGTTCCCTGTTTTATACAATAATGGACAGAGATGAAAGAAAGTTTGTGATATCTATTTTGCCAGATACAAGATTGAGTACTCGACCAAGAACTCTCCCTCAATATGCATCTGACTTAGTAAATTTACCGGGCATTACAGCTGGCTGCCCTTGAGTCCATTTACTGGTGCTAGAGAAAATTACATTTGATGTTGAAAATGTAGCTAGAGACACGATGAAATATTACTATAAAATTCTTATTACAGCTGCCTCTGCATCTACTCTGGAAATGGTTTGGTACCTAACTGAAATTCCCTGTCTAGCTAGTACCTGCTTTAGTGTCCTACACTTGCGCTTGCAGCCCGAGTACGCTATTCACTTACAGGCTTAAAATAGTTGTCTTTTATTTGCACATTATTTTTTGTCTCCTTCAGCGCCCTTTTCACTTCTCCAGTGCCCTTTCCAACGCTTCATTGGAGAGATTACGCCTCCCGGCCGCCTACCAGGCCACCATTGCCGACAGAAGCTTCAAGTTACCGACAGAAGCGTTTTGTTAACAAGAGCTCCCTTTTCTATGGGGTACATTGACGTTAGAACGGGCATTTTCAGCACTATTTTGACTATGTTATGGAAAGCATGCAGTATGTACCGATGAAAGTCCTTCAATCAAAATTTACCAACGAGGTCAGTGACAGT
This sequence comes from Cassiopea andromeda, assembly GCA_018155075.1. Lineage (NCBI taxonomy): Eukaryota > Metazoa > Cnidaria > Scyphozoa > Rhizostomeae > Cassiopeidae > Cassiopea > Cassiopea andromeda. The sequence goes on from WIPJ01005875.1 coordinate 60,559, forward strand.
TGGGGTGTGACAACCCACACCCCCATTAGCTACGCCCCTGCACTCAGAAGGAGGGGGGTACCTTGAATGGCTTGCGAGCCGGATATGGCTTTTTTCAAGACTGAATCTGGCTCTATTGCTTGCAGACAAGTATTAACAGACACTTCTTCAAAGCATTGGGAAACGGCGAATACCTCCAGAACGGCTTTCCAAAGTTACCACTGGTACCGCCTTTAGGTGTCATATAGCTCGAGAGAGCTTGACTAGTGTTGGATCAGAAGATTTTATGGTACCATACGGCACCAATGCCCAATTATATGGCTCTTATAGAAATTAATTTTGAAATATGAGGCTTTCATGGTTCTCTCAGCAATAGAAGTTCCCGACTCCTGGTCTATCAGCAAGGACTATAGCCTTTCCTTTTAAGCAATAATTCATAATTTCATGTCATAGGCATGCCTCTTCACAGCATAAGATTACAGCTTTCTTTTTGGCCGGTATCTTTTCACAGCAAAGTTGGTCACACTGAAAAGAAGGCAAGAAGAAGGTGGAAAGATGGACTGTCTGTTCGAGCTTCTTTTATCAAAATGGAAAGACCATCGGCTAACTTTCGAAGTATGCTTCTTGATACTGAATTTATTCATACTCTTATCAAAATACAAAAGCTGTAGAAGCTGATCGTAGTTTAATCAAAACGCATTGGCAATAGACTCACTTGTAAAGTAATGCTTCATCAAGCTAAAAGTTACCTAAAATTTTGTGCTTCGTCACCTAACAAACGAAACAAGTGACAAAAAAGTGGACTAACGCTTTGTGGCAAAATACAGCTTAGTAGATTTTTTGCTACTTCTATTTGAAAATAGTCAACACGCTACTACTATTAATCTGCTACCGTAATTTTCTGTAAGGCACTATTGTGTATTTTCTAATTGTCTGTCACAAACAAGCTCGGTCCTTCAACAAGATCTTATTTAGAACATTGAAAGACTATTCTCTTGCTGCATATGCTGGTAGCTGTCCACACAAACTTAGATTGCAACATTAGACGTTAAAAGTTGTAGCGCTCTATGAAAAGATATTGTAGTTCTTTTAATGAAGTTATCGATATCTCCAGTAAGATGGAATTGACTTAATCACCCTGTGTAATTAAGTGTATTTGTAAATCATATCCTTTCATTATCATTGCCAGCTGAGCATTGATTTTCAAGCCAAAAAAATAAAAAAGTTGCCAAGATCTAGAAAAGATGCAAAAATAGTGAGAAAGCTGCCAAACAGTTAAGAGCAATACAAATATGGCCTAATTTCTAGAGTAACCAAAAAGTAACCTATAAGTAACAACACTCAGAGACCGGTCACTTTTTAGTTGCCTCAAACAGAACACACATTTGCCCTATTATCTTTTCCTATTAAGCTCTTATTGTTGTTTATAGGTAAATTTGCCCTTAAACATTAAAGGTTAAGGTTTCCCTAAGCTATAAAATACAGTACTTCATATACATCTTTGTTTATAGTGTAGAAGTTTCCATTGATATCTTTATTAGTACTCTTTGTAAGATGATTCTCTTCGGTACATAATTGGATGCTATTACAGAAATTTATAAATGTCTTTCTGAAATATATCGTTATACATGTAAGAAGAAGTAAAATGGCTTCAGATTGGCAATACAGTTATGGAAATTAAAACATGCGTCACGAATTAGGAAGATCAGAATTAGAAGGCCATTGCTCAACAAGGCTACGCAACGTGAGAAAGTAAAGAAAGACTTCTTGATGCGAATGGATTTCTCGCATCCTAGTAAGGTATTATATATAAAAGTTTCATTCTTTCACAATAGTTTGATATTTTCGCAGATTTCATAAACGCAGAAGTTTCAACTTCTGTGAAATATTTTGAATAGTGAAATATCTCTTTAAATTTAAATCAAGACTTCATTGTGCTGTAACCGTTGAATTGACGCTTTGCCAACATCTTTGTCTAACGGGAGTTACATACTTCAATCTTCAATTAATTATCTTTCTTTACTCTTTCTACTAGTTCATACTTCATATATGATGCCTTTTGAACATTAATTAGTGCGCTAATATCATTCAGTAGCGGTTGTAGGGATTACGGGGCCCTGTTTGCTAACCAAGAGAGTTCTTGTTCGTTCAGATAGTTATGCTTCATACAAAGCATACAGGGACGTCACGAGAACTCCTTCGCTTGGGGGACGTAAGATCAAATTTAACTGAAGTTACCTGGTCATAAGCTGCTCTATTGTCACCAATTTCCACCGATCACTAATGGGGCAAGAGGGCAAGCATGGCTGTCGAATATACTATCAATGTATTGGAAATTCTCTCATATTGCGTCTACTATCAGGCCCAGCATGGTTAGACCTAGAGAAAAATGTTCAAAATTCAGGCCTCAGGTGGCTAGAAGGCGTTAATTTAAAGCTGAATTTTGCAGCTACAGTATTTCTGCAATTTCTGCTTCAAAGAATAGTAAAATGGCTCTCTTATGGAATAAGGGCTAGAAGAAAATTCTCAAAATAAAGGTTTCCAGATAGCTGGGCAACGCTACCTTGAGATTGGCTTTTGCAAATACAGTATGTCATAAGATAGCCATTTTACTAACCTGTGAAGCAGAATTTATAGAAAGTGTATTGTGAGCTAAAACATCAAATCTCAGAAGATTGTAGCTACAATCATGCTCCTGAAGGGAATACCGAGCAACTTAAGAGAATGTAATTCATTCGTCTGTTATCCAGGGCTGCTTTCTCTTGTGGATGATTGACATTTCAAGAAGAAGGCACATTTACAATTTGATTTTACGCACGTTTTGCACAATACGAACGAATGCAAGTAGATATCTATGATTCATTCACATCATGAAAGCTTATACATAATCCTTCAAGGTATGAAACAGCTGTTCTTTTTTTTTGCAGTAAATACTTCCTTTAACTAGGTATATGTTCTTCCAGCTATTTTAAAGCATATGAAAATTAGTACTATGAATAGATGAGAAATAAAAATAGTTCAAGTCTATTTTTCGTGCAACTGCGCATGGAACCGCGCATCACTGCAATTTAAATTTTCAAAATGGCTGAAGGTGCGATGTCACTTAGGCCGGAAAAGTCGTAGATTCTTGTGATAAAGTTGGTAATGACAATTATGTAAGAAGAACGGAAGCAGATGAAAGAAAAAACGTGACAATAATTTTATACTATTGTTCATTGCAATCATGGATCAAAACAGCTACATCGTGCAATAAATTAACGAATGACGACGCTTTTAAAAACATATTCCCAACGAACTACCTATCGATTGCAAGTTGAAGTATTGACGAATGCTATCTTGATACTAGAAAATGTGCATTTGTTCTTATTTGCAAACTAGCCTCTATAGCACATGGTTTATATTTTGTAATCCGTACTCAAACCTTGTCAAAATCAATCCAAATTTAATTGAAAAATGACGACGAGAATTTGCGGAATATAAAATTGCAAGTCATATCATTATCTTTGTTGTAAGACAAGGTAAAGATAAACATAAGTGGAAATAGGGTTTCACAACACAAGTCATAAAACTAGTCTCATGAAGAGAGTCCAGTACCTGAAGAATGGTCATGGCCTTTGTTCTCTGTGCGGTCAGATTGTTTCCTTTGTCGAAAGTTATGTTAACTTTCTCATGCATAAGTTTCATATAATTGAGCAGCCTTCAACTTTTCATAAGTTTCCTGATTTTCACGATGTACTGAGCTAATGTTACTTGAATTCTCTCAAGCTCCGAAAGTTGGGGGCTGTTACACCCCTAAATTCCCAGATGCTACGTCGTTGAACGCTTAAGTAAAAAGAACAAGGTGTATTTAAATTTTTTCCGTGATCTCTTTCAACTTTTCAATTTAGGTGCGGGACCCCTTTTGGGTTACGAAACACACGGGGAACGGGGCCATGCTTCCCCTACAACCCCCACTGAAATACATCGCAATGAATCCAAGAGGAAGTATTCCACCTTGAGAAGATTGACTATCCACACATAGATGAGAAGGTAAAAAGCGAGTTCTTGATACAGCTGATATTCTCACATCCTAGTAAGACATTACCTATAAAGCTTCATTCTTTCGCAACATTTTGATATTTCAACAGATTTCATAAACACAGGAGTTCCAACTTTTGTGAAATTTTTGGAATAGTTTAATCTCTAGAGCTTCAATCATGATCTATTTTCATGAATTGAATTGAATTGAAACCATTTAATTGAAGCGTGAACTACTACTTTAGCAAAGATCTATCTTTCTTTCATCTTTCTACTCTTTCATACTTCATTTTCAATATCTTTAATATTTATTGGTATAATCATAGCATTATTCCATTACTAATAACGGAGTAGTTTCAATAAATCTTTGTCTTCTGACTAAATCTCCTGAATTAAGACTTTGCCGCTACATTCCAGTTCAGCAAAAAGAAAAGAACGTCACGCACTAAGGATTTGAGCAACCTTGTTTAGGATATCAACATTTAACGTCCTGCTAGATCTATTGGAAGTAATAAACAAAGGCTGTTCAACAATAAGACAAATAGGCCATTGTAAGACATTCAACACAAATATGTAGGCTTCATTGAATGTGCAATTTATGAGAGGTAATTCAACTTCCTTGTTGCATTCGTCAACAGCATCTGTTATGAGGTAAGAATCAGTTGTTTCATATACAAATTTTACCTTTCCAAGAGAGATTATCTTGTGATTTCTTTCTTCTAAGAAAATTCCAATCAATTTCCTTGCAATTTTACAATAGAAATCTATGAGTGCAATAAACTGCAATTGTCAGAATCACAATCAACATTATTTGCGATTACACCTCCATCTTTGGAAGTATCAACTGCTTGCTTGAGGTAATTAGTTAAGAATTTCACTTAGAAAATATAGAACAGCTAGTTTCTGCCATTGTTGTACTAGCACGTGCTTTAAATTACTTGTAACAGAGCGTCAAAATTGACAACTTTTTCAGCGTTTTATAAAGCGTGAAAGGTCTGTTAGTACTATTGAGCTTTACTACAGCAAACACTGTGGCAACATTCTTTTGACATGCAAATGTGAAAAGAATTTTGCCACCTTTTCGAGCTGTAGTTTCATAAAGCATGTTTTTGTATTGGCCGTAGAGTAAAATGGACCAATCGAGGCAAGATTTGAGCGCAGGTATTTAGCTTACAGCTTTTATTCATATAATACAATCAACTTTTCAAAAATGATAATCTCAGACTAAAAATATTAACATAAACTGAAAATTTCAATTACACTATGAAATTGCTATCAGCTCGACTTTCCATGAAGTTACCGAATACCTTGTGCAAATCCTCGATAGTAGAGGATTTTTAATTAATTCCAATGAGGTACTACCTCACAATACTTTCGTTTACTATACAAAGCAAATTTTTTTGCTTCAAATAATGCTCTGCTTCATTTATTTTTTCTATGGCCCTTATTATTCATCTACTTTGCTGTCGTAATCACTATTATTCTTATTTATTCATCTTTGTTTTGATCTGTAAAAGGACAACAAGGACAAGTGTTTGTTATTATGAGACAGCCTGGAGGATACACTCCTACAGAAATCTACAATACTTTGCCCGAAGAGCACTTAAACATATCATTGCTTTCAGCGTTCATTTTCTTCCCCCTTGGATTGGCTGCACTTATCATGTCATGCCGGGTTTGTCTCATTTACATCATTTAAAATTAGATACTTGTGCTTGGTATGGCAGTAGAACTGTTACAATAGTTTTAAAAGTTCATGGTCAGTATACTCCAAGGAGGATACCATAGTCTCAGTTTTGCTTCCTTATATACACCAAGTACTACATATCGTCTATAAATATTATTATCTTGAAAAGTATTTGCATATTGTTGTGACAGTATATTGCTCTAGAGGAGAATGGAACCCTTTTTTCGTCGGTATTATCCTCTTCTTGTTTTTGATTCTCTCGCTCTTATTTTATCAAGTTAACAAAAAGCTTTTGAAGACAGCAGAAGTTAAAGTGCTTTTTCGCCTACGTTTCTACATTAGGTTGATGCTGCCTTAAAGCGCGGAGATGTGGCTGCTGCACGCAAGGTATCTCACATTACAAAGATTCTGGCTTACTGTGGCATTGCAGCTGGTTGTGGAATACTGGGCTTCGTTGTGATATATTATTGGAGACTACACGCTACAAAAACTTGATGATCATATTGATATGCAAATTAGATGCGTCCCGCAAAACAATAGAACGATGGTGAGAATTTCTCGCAAAAGGTACTAAAACTTTCGATATCTGGAGTACAATGATTTTCTGGTTCGCATTTGAATCAAGACTATGAAACTTAATATATCTAATTTCCAACTATACTATTAATAAATATATTAATCAACGCTACGTTCTGTTGTTTTCAACCTGAGTTATCGGGCCTTGACGTGCCAGTATGAACAACTATGTCTGCTAAAATTCCTTAGAACACCCATACATTGTTAGGAATTATACACCCCTGTCCTATTTTCGCTGCAAAAATGACAATTGTGAGCCCCCTTCTCCCTTTATACAATGTTGAATCGATAGCCGAAGCCCTTAGCTATTTGGAAAGACACTATTTCTCCCTCCAGTCCTATTCCTGTAACTTTCAAACAATATTGTTGTAGGGGGGAGGAGAGTTTGTAATTCGTTTACAGCATAAATCACAGGAACTGTTTCAAGACTTTTGGCAGACATTGTCTGAATTTCTTTTCTCAAACAGTTAAGTAGGAACCCAATAACTTATCCAAAAAATGGTAATCGAAAGTGCTGATTTCAATTCCAATGGCAGAACCTCATTTTTTAACGCCTTGCTGTAATAGTGCCAGGGAGTTCCACCGACTCCTTTTCTCTGCTAAATTTTGTGATGATTATGATGCCATTTATTCTCATTGATGTTTGTAAATTAAGGAAGTTAATTCAAAAGTGACACAGCTACTTGACTTTTCTAGCAAAATATGAAACCAAAACAGCAACAGGCTACATCTCTTTGCACAATTCCATGCGAAAATATGTGTATAGGCAATAGGCTGAATATGCATGTAATGGGCTTCCCAATTACTGTGAAAACGCTGTCTATTATCACCCTGGCTTATAAAAGCCAAAAATGGATCCTACCGTGCAAAGTATTGTCGATTGCATCATGCACTACTAACGAATGAAGCTACTTGACAAGGGATTTCTTTTTCCAACTACGTAGTTAGAACATATGCATGAGGTTAGGCCTGTCCAAAAATCAATTTTTTTATATTTTGTATCCTCCTGCACGGTTTCCCATGCATTTTCAAATGAAAAAGCCAAAAATAACAACCATTTTGATCTACAATGTCAGGAATCCTTGCCTCATTGGACCTCAATATATTTAGACTCCTACAGTAGAAAAGCTCCTAAGGTTGCCTTTCGCCAGATAGTTTTTCGCCTGTAACTTTTGTTATAATTGGGATTGAACAACAAATTGGGTATCAATTGAAGCACATTTAGTGCTCTTTCTGGAATAATCATCTCAAAAGTGAACATTCAAAAACGACAGACACTGCTAGTCACGAACCAAGAGACAGGCCTTCTAGTACTTCCTCCATCTCTAGAGTTTGCCAGGCAAAAATACAGGGAATCTTAAACTTTAAGACCTCGTCACTGAATTAGTGAAGTAGTGGAGGCTTTCATTCCATTCTGGTAGATGGCTATGATCAAGACTATGAGCAACAACAATGCAGCGCAGTTTTTCATGAAACTTCACAAAAAGCATAGAGACCCAGCAAGGAATGAAGACAGAGCATGTGATCTTGGAAGGGAGGAATGAAAGCGCTGAATTGTACTTGGCCATGCTCTTTTTTGTTTCACTTTTTTATTGAGTGTAAAAAACTATCAAGTACACGGTTAATGAACTACATGCCGATTACAGCCGGAAGGACTTACTAGTCAGCGATTCCCCACTATAATCGGCACTTACAATTTAAAAACCTTAATACTTAATACTTGGCAGTACGTTACTAACACTTGACACTTGACACTTGACACTTGACACTCTACACTTGGCACTTCATGTCTGTATTTGCAGGCCCTACAGATGAGGAGACTATGCATTGACCACATGGTCCTCGAAGATATGGTCTTGATCATGGTCATCTACCAGAATAGGATAACAGCCACCATTGTGTAAATGGACATGCCTTGAAGTTTAAGATACCCTGTATTTTTGTCTGGCAAACTCTAGAGATGGAGGAAGTACTGGAAGGCCTGTCTGTTGGTTGGTAAATAGCAGCTACTTATGCTGAATGATGGATTGTTGGCCATTGAGGTTTCTGGAGCAGATGAAGTAGCAACTCTGCGTGATGTTTGTCCCTGGATTGCTGGCGGAGGTTTTGCGATGCCAACTTTGCGTCCTCGGAGCTCCTTGGTCATTACCAGAGTGAAGTTATATTATGAACTTTCTTTGGATTTCTTAGTATGTTTCGACTGATCTGCATCAAACGCAAAAAGCAATAGATAGCATGTTAAAGCCATTATGTATAAAAGCATATGTTATCTATCCTAAGCGAATAGCAGCCCAATTACGATCCACTATAGAAACATTCCAACCATCCCTTGACACAATTACAAATTCCAAGCAAAACAAGCCACTCAAAAATGGCATTTGGAGTTTTTTCACACATGTTTTCTATGTCAAGACTGTAATATTTGTAATAGTTATATGATATTTTCATGTAATTTTGCTGTATTTCCGGATTGGATGTATCTTTCGCCTTTGAATGTTCACTTGAGTTGATTATTCCATAAAGAGCAGTAAAATGTGCTTCAATTTGATACCCAATTTGTTGTTTTATACCAATTTTTATGAAAAGTTACATGTGAAAAACGTTACATTTAGCTTTCAAAATCTGTTTAAAGTCAAGGAAAGTGCATTTGGCAAAAATTTAAGCATTATTCTGCGGAAAACGCAAAATTTACACATGCTTTTCACCAGTCAAACTTGTTGGGATTATTTTTTAAGGCAAATGCTTCTCACCAGGGGGTAATGGGGTGGATAACTTGTTGAAGGTTGCGTCTGTTGTTCATGGCAGTGACTGACACACGTATGCGAAACATAGAAACTGCGAAGGACTCATGCCTAGAGGGCAGTTCAGCACATACTTATAGTAAAAGTGTTGTTCTGAAACAATGAGCATAAGAGGGAATTCTATTATCATGGCATTAAATATCTAGTTGATGTTTAAAAGTAAAGAAAAGCCATCGGACGTTCTCATTGCTTAATATCCGATGGCCCATAATGAAGCCTTTAACAAACGATATCGGTGCCTTTGCAGTGGCAAAGATAGGAGCATCTTTGCAAAATAGTATACCATAATTGTACGTTGTTTTTGAAGCAGCAAAATGGACTATATAGCCATCCAGTAAAAGCAAGATATATCTCCATAGTATTTTGGTGAGGTGCCATCTGAGGTCGTTGAAAACAATTACCTCGTACGGAAGAGGGGATTTAATAGTTCGTCTACAGCATAAATCACAGGCAGTGTTCCAAGACTTTTGGCAAACATTGTAGTTCATAGAGTGGTGTCATCTGGAAGAAACTTCCTTTCCTAGAAACCTATTTTCTTGCCACAGTTTTAGCATAGCCTCATCACTTAAAGCTGTAACCTCTTTTTCAATATATTGGCTGCATTTAGCGCGATAAATAGACATTTTTTCAACCACCTAGAGATTCGCTTTGTTTGAGTTAAAGTTACGAGGTGAAGACCGCATGTAGGTAGCATTGCCCTTCAAGGTCTCAAGTTTATGAATTGAACGTTCCATGTTGTTTTATACCCTTCATTTTCTGTCGATTTTGATTTCGGCTTAGCCATGGCTTCTTAAGAAGTAAATCTGCTAATAGTTTGATATCTTAACTTTGAGGGGTTTGAGGATAGAGGGCTAAGCCCCCTTTATCGGATATATATTAGGCTGGAATGTTTGTGACTAAATGAAAAGAGAGGGAAGGTACGCCTTTGTCAATAAATGAATTATGTTAGAACATTATATGTTGGATTTGTCACTTTGTCTATGCTTCCATATACACAATCGTGAAAAGCAATTTATTGCCAGAAGTATGAACACTGGTCGTGTTCAAAGGTGTGGTTCACACAGTTCCTACAACGTAGCCTCCCCC
>WIPJ01005918.1:10001-20756 GCA_018155075.1 Cassiopea andromeda
TTTTTGTCAGATTGAACTGAGTTTCTAGCATTTTGCAAATTTCCTTTTAAGCATTTAGGCTGTGGACAAATGATAGTCTCCCTGCCTGGATTTCAAAATAATTTCTTTCTCAAACCAAGAAGTTTATGTAAGATGCTTCTCGTTTCATTTTGTGAATGAATGATCTTCACGTATTCAGGTAGAAGTTATTTTCCAGGGAAGTTCCATTTTTGAACTTTTGCTGATTAAAAACTTATTTCTGTCTATTGCTTTCACGATGCTTAGACATTGGCTGACTGGTACTCTAAGGCTTATACGTCGCATTTTAGTCACGTGGAATTAAAATACTGTAGCAAGAAATTCACTAAGTGTGAATTAAATTTGACTTCAATGCATCGTATAAAACCAGTTGTTCATTCCAGTTGACGTTCTGTCGCATCTTCGACTTATCAAGTCGCATATTCGACCATAGTGCAACTTGGTTTTATACGTCGCATTCAATTCAGTTTCAGTCGTCTGAAATTGTAAACTTCGCAGATGTGCGCTATTGTCTAGAAGGGTCTGCTATTGTTTTCAACCTTGTGAATCTTCATACCCCTGTTCATCAACTTAATTCTGGAAACAGTTCAAGTGACGCGTTCCATAACAAAAAATGTTTGGTAAACTTTTGATACGTTAAATGGCAATAGAGGACTAAAATTTAGTTCAATGTTGGAATTAGAAGAGCAGAGTGGTTCTGAAAGTGATGACTGCAACTATTTCCGTTTTGGCCTATTCCAAAAGATTGGCGAAATAAGTTCTCTTAGGCCTTTAGTAGAGTAGAACAGTGGCGGTTTCTCAAGAAAATTCAGAGGGCAGAGGTGCCGAATTTACCGAATGTTTCAGAGGTAGTAGAGTATTTGCCAAGTACATTTTTTTGTAAGAAAAAAGATTCCGAGACAATTAAGTATTGTGTTTCGTCTTTGGTCAACTAATGTCGCCAAGACTTTGCTGAATCGATGGCAGTTGGGGAGGGAGGTACTTTGCTCCTTTGCCCCTAAAATACATGCTACTGGTGTAGAACAATGTGATTTGGAACAACCTTTTGAGCATTCTGCACCATTGTTTCCATGATGCGAAGCAAATATTGTGTGAGCCATGCAAATTGTGGAAGCGCAATGGGATTTAGCTTGAACATAAAGTCGACGTGTAAATTGAAGTCGCAGTTACGTCGAATTTAAACTACTGAAGAGTCGCATTAAATTCATTTTAATTCGCCTCAAGTAAAATGTGACGTATAAACTGAGCCTAAGTTGTCTGTTGTTAAACTTGCTTTGTGTACATTTTTTAAGGACTTTATCTCGTATCATCTAGTATTATGTCTAACCTATGATTTTTAATCAAATTATTGATTTTATTTACGGTTAATTCAAAGATCATCAGTAGTTTTCTTATCTGCTATTTCTAAATATTTTCTATTGTATGGACTTTGGTAATGTGGATTAAATATTGTCCTATCGAGGATTCAAATTTCACATGTTATACTCATGGGGCCGTGAGGTACGCTACTACCACACAAACTGAAACGCTCAAGGGAGGATTCTCTAAAAGGCAGAGTGATTAAAAAGGTATCTTGAGACTTATCTGACAAGCAGTTTTAGTTTTTATAGTTGCTCCGTGATTATTGATCAACGTAAATGAATGGACTTAACGTTTAACACTTATTAGTTTTATATGGGACTTGTGGATACAGCAAAATGTAAGTACCCATATAAGGATATTTCAAGTTCTAACTTGGAGCCACCTCTTCTTAATTTCTTACTTTTTATAAAACTTTTATTGAAGATTTCCCATGTTGACTACCTGAAAAAGGTGGCCAACAAACTCTGGAAACCATGGAAAACCCTGGATTTTCTTTGCCCCTGAAGAAATTGTAACCCAACCCTGAAAGATTATGTTCTGAAGCAGATTTCCCGTCTACAAACATTTGGCTTTGCAGTGCTGCTATGTTTTTTATTTGGGGTAGACTATGTCTTTTCCTCTGTTAACCGGCATAGGTCCACGTAAGACTATAGATGGTCATAGAGGGTTTAGGGGGTGCACCACCCCCAATACTTTCCCTCCCTTCAGTGAATCCTGCAATATTTTGAGGTGAATCCTGCAAATTGGAGCCACCTCTTCTTAATTTCTTACTCTTTGTAAAACTTGTACTTAAGATTTCCCATTTTGACTACCTGAAGAGTCTCATGATTTTCTTTCTTCTTACTGGAAGAGACACCTTGACCCTCTGCGGTCATGGACTCATTTACGTCGTTTATCTTATCAAAAACACTTGTTCCGTACTCTCATTTACCAAATAAACGTCCCTCTGCTTATTAATTTTGGCAAAATTGAATACCCTCGCTTCTTATTTTGATCCCCCTTTATTAATTGACAATTTTTGAGCTGCTTCAAACTTTCATAGATCATTTTTCCGTACATGCAAATGCTGCGATTACGTAGCTAATCCGTGACGTTACCACCTCGTAAGACAAGAAAGTTGTTCTCACCCTTCTGTGATGATCGGCATTTGCATTGTCACGATTCATTCCATTTATTGAAATGGTTCTTGTGAAATATGCATCCAAGGCATACGGCCAGGGATGTGTTGACTGGGGGGCGTTGCGCCCCCCAACACTTTAATTATACAAGAACGTTGGCCAAAAATCAGCCCTCCTGGAAGAGATCTAGCAACAGTACTTTTGGTACCCTGTTGTTAGTGACAATAGTTGATCAATAGGTCAAAACGTCCCTCCAACAGAAGGTGTCTTGGCACATCACTGCATACGGCAATCGCACATCCCTCTCGCTTGTCAAATACTTTCAGTCCCGAACAAAACTAAGCCCCCTCGCTTATCAAATCTTTGAAAAACATCTACCAAATACAATTGTTGATAGTAACACAGAAGCAGTAATATTCATAGTAATATTTATGCCATCTTCTTCCGCAATTATTACATTGATTGCTTTCACTAACAATACCAGAGGCCAGTACCATGAAATAGTGTATTTTTGTCTTTTGAGGTATGTCGAAATTGAAAGATTCCAACCTACGTCTATAAGAGTGCATAGAATTCTCTCTTTAATCCAACGCTATAAGTTTATTAAATTGGAAGTTTTTAGACCTCCATAACAACCCCAGGATTACTAATCTCGGACTTGTTGCCCCCTGCTTATTTTGACCCCCCGTTTATTGATTTTGGACATTTGATAGACCCCCAGTTTATTCTGAGCCCCACCCGTTTATTATGGGCTTTAGAGTATCACATTTACTGTGAAACTATTAACCTCAATTCGGTATTACTTTGTCGTACGTTCTCGTATTCTTTCCAACTTCTCATTTGTTTATATATCCTTATTAGGAAAATAAACAGGGAGGTCATAGAGAGGGTCAATGAGTTGACATGACATCACAGGAAACAAAGAAATAAAAGAGAAAATTTGTGTTTTAGTAAATATAATGAGTATACAAAATGTAATACAGCGAATAATGAAGCGATAAAAGTGATATTATTAAGAATCAATTGCCTTCCTACTTTGCAATTTCTTGTCAAGGGTAAATTCAGCATTACGTCAAATATGTCTAAATGGGAATAGTCTCATACTTAAAATGGTGGTGCCAAGTGGATCAGGATATATGCTACGGTGGCATTGTAATATATCAAAGGGATAAAACCCCTATACACAAGTCCACCAGGGCTATACGTCACAATGTTCGTCTACGTTATTATTTGAAGTAGAAGAAGGAGATCAAAGCTAATTGTTGTTGAAAATGACTGGACTCAATATCGTTAGAAATTGCAAAAGACAAGACATGACGTAATGAATACATGACCTAGAAGAAATTAGTAACTACTGTAAGCATTAAGAACTTAAATTGGTAAACAACCATACTCTCAAGTGCCAAATAAACGTACCCTCCTACTCTTATTAGTTTTTCGATTTTTTTCCAACCCCCCCGACATAAATAGAACCCCCCATTTATTAATTTTAAGGAAATCAACATTCTTTTACAATCCTTTTATTTCACTTCCTTTCTTTGTTAGTGCTATTTACGCCCAATTCTCATTACAAAATAGCGTACTGCTGTATATATTTTAGTTTTATGCTCTATGACAACCTGTTTTTGTTCTTTCCGTCATTTAAAGCCCTTTTCCCAAATTCCAACCACTCGTCTATGTTGACAGCCCATTTATTAAATTTCGGAATTTTGTCCGACCCCTCTGTTTATTAGGACCCCCCGTTTATTTGGCACTTGAGAGTAAACGGAAAATCATAAGTTACAAAAACGAAGGTTTGCAATTCCTAGAGCAGAAGAGTGTCCCTGGAATATGAGGAAAATACTACAAATCTAATTGACTTCTTTTAAATGCAGGGGGGTTTGCCGTTCTTGATGATATACCATCTTAGGGTCCATCTTAGATAAGAGGTGCTAGTTCTGCAAAGTCGCAGTCCAGTTTCTCTTTAACTGAGGGAGAATAAATGCTTCACTGTTCTATAATCCAACTGACTGGAACTAATTCACTTTAGTCTAGCTCGATTACATAGCTCAAATTCTATTCTCAATCCTCTTCAATCCTTAAACTGGTAGTACAACAGGCACCCTATAAATTTGCCTCAATGTTAAGTTGGGCTGATGAAATGTGACGACTAATTTTGCTTTGTTAAGACCGGGTGTAAATTGCTTCCATGCAAAGCATGATGGTCCACTGAAGGTTTACATGCCTTAAAGTTGCGTAATTTAATGCTAGGGTCAAAACACAGGCCAGAAGACACAACAATTTATCTTTCTTGTAATCTGAGTTAAATTATATTGCTACCCGAAAGCTCTTGGAAGGTGAAGCTTCAAAAGTTAAAAAAACACATTCATCGTATAGGGATTCTACTAAAACCTTCGTAACATTGATATTTAAGAAACTATCAATATTCTTTACTCCTTTTATTTACTAGTTCAATCCTAGTAGATAAACCATGAGTCGTAAAGCCATTACACTAAACTCTAATCTCTTTCTGAGATCACTGTAAGAACTACGGTACTAAATCAAACTTACAAAGATAAAAACTTATCAACACATCACTAAGTGGGTTAGGTTCACAATGCACTCTAGCTTCACTCTCATGAATTACGCATTTTGGAAAAAGAACAGTATATGCCGGCAGTCCAACCAATTTGAGACTGGAAACTAAAAGATCATTTACATGGGGCTTATACTTATGCATGGCTGCTCTGAGAATACTGGATTAGAAATGAATGTTTACGAATGAATTGAATTTCATCTTCCGTGAACTGAAACTCTTCTGCTTTAAATTCAAAATAAAATTACGGGATTTTTACGTAGGACGTGTTCATATTTCAAATGAGTTAAGCAGAAATTAATTCCCTTTCATTCATTGATAATTTGTGCTTGTCTGTTATGTCTGCAATTCCATGGCAATTAGGCCACAAGTTGCAAAATATGTTCTATGAGAGTGAAGCTTTGCATAACTACCACGATGAATAGCAATACATTTGAAAATCAAATAGAATGGTAACTGGAAACATGGCCGTCGTGAGAGGGTGGGAGGGGCGTTACACTGCCATGGAAAATGCTCTGTCAGCAATTGCTTCATGGTGGTAAATCATATGCCTTTTGGAAAGTTGTGAAATTTCAATACACAAATTTAAGCATGTCATTCATCAATATCAGTAGCTTTAGACAGTTTCACGGCGGCATAAATTTAACAGTTTCATCGTCATACATTTGATACTTCCAATGGAGTTTTCGGCAGACTTTGCAACTCGTCGCCAATATACTTAATATTGATTGCATCCATAGCCATATTATGCAACAACAGAACAGCTGTTTGGATTCATGGATAGTTAAAATATGCTATCATTTAAGCAGTTGAATGGGGGCTTATGTCTTGAAAGCATGAGCATTAATTTCCAATTCAAAACTTCCTTTCGATCCAAAGTTAACTGTCGGCAAGACAAAAATATTTTCTCTTTGCTCCCAAACATTGTTACTTTTCCATCCAGTTCCAATACAAGTCTGGTGTAAAAAATGGAGGGTGTCCTTTTGCGACGGCCCTGATTAGAAGTTCAAATTAGTAAGCAACTCGTGTCTAAGTGCACGAAAGTTTTAAATGATAAAAAATTATAAAAAGTAGTAAAAGTCCAATTAAAAACCTATGAGTTCTCAATGAGGTCTTTACATCTCCACACACCATGAAATATGAAGAAAGTGTCACTTATACATGTGAGTTTTGCGTCACATTTACATATCAGCGTACAGCAACGATTCCTTGGCCGAGGATGGCGTCTCTAAAATGCAAACAAGGATTTGAAATGATGTAATAGTCTAGCCTTTGAAATACCATGAATAACCGTTGAACGTTCAATCAAAGCAGATGCAATGAAAGCATATGAATTATCAGTGATATCATTTTACTTGAGTACATCAAGGAGAAGGATGTGCTTTCAGTACAAATACGCAACATTGACATGATATTTAGCTCTTGTAAGTTCAAAATGAAAATCAAGATACATAGGCAGGTGTAGATAGGACAATGAATATGAGGATCACATAACTCCAAATCAGTAGATGACTCAAATATGTTAATTGGGATGGCAAAAAATTTTAGCAAATGCACTAGCATTACAACTTACTGGTTGTGTATGATGAATTGTGTCATTACAAAATTTGTAGCTTTATGCCACATTGCCTTATCTATAAGAATGAATTAAATTGTCGTTATAAAATATCAGGCACTCATGAAACCCAAACTCTGATATACAATGACATTATAAATAGGCATTGAGCAACAACAACATACTAATTTCAATGGCCGAGGTAACGGCTAAGTTATCCATACTTACAATTGGGATCATGGTAGAAGGGCTTTACAATTAGGGGGAGGCAACCTTTTGCCAAACTACTAAATTGCAAAGCATATCATCTGCCCACCAGTCATCTGTCTTCACAGAGCATTGTAACAAATAATTGCTACAAAAATATAACAGTTTGATGATGAATACCTCCAATTTATCAGAAGGAGACACATTTCCAAAGAAGGACAATCACCAGCACAGCATGGAGAGGAACAGTTGTTGAGAGGTAATTATCATAAAAGTTTTGGAATGGAACGTGAGCAGAACGTCTGGATACTGGCAGTATAAAGGTTGCACAAAGACAAACATTAGACTGTGACACAGCATTGGAAAAAACCCTTTTTAAAATTATGGAAGCGTTTCTGGTCATTACGGACAAACTTGAAAGCCATGCTAGTGGGAAAAAATTGGAAAATTTATTTTAACTATTTCTTTCTCGTTAGCTTTTGTATTGCTCTAGATTACATAATTGTGTAAATTCATTTTGTTGTATCTCCATTTACTTACACAAGTACTTTTTTAATTAGTTCCTAACACGGCCCCCTGTAAAACTGACATCTGACGTGGCTCTATGTATAAATATATAAAAATGAACAAGGCTGTGCCTTGCATTTTCATATTAAAACCATGTATAAAAAGGAAGCACAGGGTACATTCAAAGGCTTCGCTGTGAATTCTTTTCTATTTTGTCTTAGGTATGGAACCCCTCTTGGGTTACTAAAAGCCAGGGGTCTCTGTACATGAACCCACAAACACCACTTGACACTGGGCCTGCGCTTAGAATTTATATAAATTTAATGATCATTTCGCGATAATAAAAGTTGCTACCGATCTCCTCAAATAACCTGCTGGGCTCAAGGCAGCTACTGTCTTACTGAGAGTTTGGAAACCGCTTAGCCCCCTGCTTCCTGCACCCCTGAGCGTTAGAAATATATCTTATTTTATGCAATATCTACAAACTGGTGAATGAATGACAAATTAGTTTTGAGATTTTCCATCCTTTTTCAGTTTTAAAAATTATTCAAACAGCCTATAAAAAGAAAGTCTCAAAAATCACTTCCAATTTCCATGTAAATGTCAGCCATTTTGATATAAAATAGAGCCCAGGCTACATTTTGCCGCCACAAAAATATCACGCAATCTTTTCAGTTGAAAGTCGTTTGACATGGATGTGGAAATGTAACAGCGAGCTGACAAACGTGCAAATGCAAGAAAAATTCATAGCAATGAACACACAAAGGATACACAAACGACAAATAGAGAAACATGCCAACCACAAATTCACATTCTGTAAATAAGGGAGAAATGTGGAAGTGAACTGCAGTTCAAGTACGGAAAGTGACCACTGAGTGGAATAGCAGCGAGGATTTTGAAAGCAGACACAATAGCAATTTGTTTGGACAAACTTGTAATTCTCCTGTGTGACAGAAGCAGAAGCATAAACTCATTGGATATCGCAAGCTGAGCCAGACTGCATTCTTTGCTGTGTTCGGAGAACATTTTCCCCTACGCTTTTTACAGGTCACAATTTGAGTTCTACAAACTGTACATGCATTAAAAATGTACCTAAGAATGAGCTTCTCCTTGCACAAAAATCAAAGAGTGCAGTCTGGAATCTGAGAACAACAAAGCACAGCTGTGGGAGAAGTGCCAAATAACGAACTCTAATGGATTCTTATAGATGTGGGAATCTTGCTTCCTAGTCGAAAACCACGCGTTTAATTCAAATCGTGTATGGGCATTTAGAATAAACACATATTGGATGCCTGTCTATATTACTGGGTAGTACCAAGCTAGTTCCCACTTCACTCCAAATGGATGCATTATTGATGCTGTTAAAGTATATTGGTAGAATTAAAATACATTCACATTCTGTAAATGCGACTCGAATGGACTGCTATTGTTTGGATAGTTTATTGTTAAGTGAAAATGCTTGAATTCGGATGTGATGTTGGAAAACTGTACAAGCCTATTGCAAATCTTATATGGACATCTGTATGGATAAATATAGCATTGCTGTCTATATTACTTGATACTACCACAATTACTTGTATTTCACTTAAAATGGATATATTGTTATTGCTGTATAAATATGTTTGGAGAATCAAAATCCAACCCTCATCTCATGGAAATGTGAGTGAACTTTCTCTTTTTTTACATATCCTGTAGTTTAGGCATTCATATAGCAGATGCTGAGAGGGTAAGCAGCTTTCCCAGGCAATCACATATGCTAAAATTGTAGGATTTGTATTTTGTATAAAATCTCATACTGCGCAATCATGGCAGGCTGCTTGTTACTTGTGGGGAAGTCCCCTGCTACCCTCTAAGCTATGCCATTAATTTGGGTGACTTCCAACAATCTACAAGGAAGTAAATCATCATAACCTAAACTTATCAAAGGGGAAATTCAAAATGCATGTAACAGCCTAAATGACTCTATCCCATACAGGGGGTTCTAGTCTTGTAACCCTAGGATGGGCACCCTTTCTTTGCTATGCAATATTATTGCTAGAGATCTCCATACATGAGAAAACTTTGCAATTGCCTTTAGTACAAAAATCTCCTTTGCAGAGTAGGAAATACCCATGCCCCCCAGAATATAAACTACCAACTTACAACAAAACTGGTGAGACTTCCTCCCCCTCACTTTCACCTACCATTAAAAGGTTTCCTTACCATTGGTATGTAAATTTAGTGAATGGAATCCATTTGCATTTATTCATTCCCATAATTCATGCTTTAAACAGCTAAAATATCATTTTCAAGTTAAAAAAAAACAATGAAATTCAAATCACTAAAATTAAAAATTTCTGTCTTCTTCTCAGAAACCATTTTTATGTGTAACCAAAAATGGTTTCAAACTGCATTTCAGAAATATTTGAATTTCATTGTGAATGAAGTTAGCAAATGACTTGAGATATGAAACCATTTGCATATGATTATAAAACTGGAATAGTTATGAATCAGTATAAATATTATCACCTTCTCCTTCATTTCATCATTCATAAAAGGGCACCATCTTATCTCCAACTTCTTCAATGCCAAATCTCCATCGTTCTTCTCCTTTGCATTCAAAATGACATCCAACAACACATTCCACCATTCAACTTTCATGTCTTTAATTTGATATAATATAAACTCTTCAACTGCAATGGCCCATTTGCATAAATTGTTAAAACTATTTTTATTCACATTACAACCCCATATAAACAAGTATTTCAATTTAGAACATTTTGTTATATCATCATCATCAAACTCTTCATCTTGTAATTTGGAAATCAGAATGCTTACCCCTTTACATTCCACCCATTCATTAATTTCATCAATTTCTTTGCGAATGTCTCTTACAGTCGTCGTTACATTGCAACCAATGCCACCCATCATCATCATCATGATCTCATCACAAGAAGCCAAATACTTTGCGTATCTAAATTCATTCAATTCAATTACCCAGAAGTACTCAGAACGAACATTCTCAAATGCTTTTTTGAGTTCAAAGTCATCGCATTCGAAATTTCGAATTAAGGATTCCATCATTTCAATCAACTTACGGCTGCCGTAGATGTCAACATTCTTAAAACTTAATTGATTAATAATTGATAAAACGAATTGTTTGTCAATAACATTGTTACTCATCAAACACATAATAACATCAATGGATAGTTTGAATGATTCATAATCATCCTCAACACATTCACGCACCAATTTCAAAACATTTTCAAAGAAATGTTTGCAATTGGTTTCCCTTAATTTTGCAGCATTTGTAAACATTTCTTTAATAATTCCGTCATACATTAATCCTGACATCAGCTGACAGTTGAAAAACAATACTTGATATAATTTATTCTTTAAAATATCTTTAATAATTTCCGTGGGATTTTCGATGG
>WIPJ01005919.1:0-18235 GCA_018155075.1 Cassiopea andromeda
TGTGTGTGTGTGTGTGTGTGTGTGTGTGTGAATTTTCTCTGTTTTTAACGTATTCTATAGATTAGGCATTCCTATAGCAGAGGCTAAGAATGTAAGCAGCTTTCCAAGCAATCATACATGCTAAAATTGTAGGATTTGTATTTTGGATACAGTCTCATACTGTGCAATCATGACAGGCTGCTTGTCACTTGGGGTCAAACCCTCTGCTACCTTCTAGGCTATGCCATTAATTTGGGTGACTTCCAACAATCTACTAGGAAGTAAATCACCATAATCTAAACTTATCAAAGGGGAATTTCAAATGCATGTAAAAGCCTAAATGACTCTACCCCATACAGGAGGTTCAAATCTTTTAAGCCTAGGGTTGGCACTTCTTCTTTGCTGTGCAATATTATTGCTAGAGATCCCCATATATGACAAAATTTTGCAATAGCCTTTGGTACAAAAATATCCTTTGCATAGCAGGAAAGCCGCCCTGCCCCCTCAATACATAATACCAACTTACCATAAAAGTGTTGAAACTTCCTCCCCCTCACTTTCACCTACCATTAAATTGTTTCCTTACCATTGGTATTTAAATGTAGGGAATGGAATGTATTTACATTTATTCATTACCATAATTCATGCTTTAAACAGCTAAATTATCATTTTCAAGTTAAGAAAAGCAATGAGATTGAAATTATTGACAATGAACATCTATGCCTTGTAATAAACCATTTTCATGTGTAACAAAAAATGCCTTCCAACTGTAGGTCAGAAATATTTGAATTTTCTTGTGAATGACCTTATCAAATGACTTGAGATATGAAACTATTTGCATATGATTATAAACCTAGAGTAGTTATGAATCATTTTAAATGTTATCACCTTCCCCTTCATTTCATTATTCATAAAAGGGCAGTTGTGTATCTCCAAATTCTTCAATGCCAAATCTCCATTGTTCTTCTCCTTTGCATTCATAATGGCATCCACCAACATATTCCACCATTTAACTTTCATGTCTTCAATGTACCGCAATTTAAACTCTTTAGCTGATGATGCAATGGCCCATTTGCATAAATTGTTAAAACTATGTTTATTCACTTTACTATCCCTTATATGCAAGTAATTGAATGTAGAACATTCTGTTATTTCATCTTCCAACTCTTCATCTTGCAATTTGCAATCCACAATGCTCACTCTTTTACATTCCACCCATTTATTAACTTCATCAATTTCCTTGCGAATGTCTTTTACAGTCGTCCTTACATTGCGATCATCGCCATTCAATACGATCTCATCAACAGATGTCAAAAACCTTGCATATCTTAATTCATTCAAGTCAATTAATTTGAAGTAGCGAAAGTGAACATTTTCAAATACTTTTTTGAGTTCACAGTCAATGCATTCACAATGTCGAATTAAGGATTTCATCAATTCAATCAACTTACGGCTGCTGTCGAAGCTTTCAACATTCTTAAAACTTAATTGACTAATAATTGATAAAATGAATTGCTTTTTAATAACATCTTTATTCATCAAGCACATAATGACATCTAATGACAGTTGGAATGATTCATCTCTACGATCCTGAACACATTCACGTACCAATTTTAAAACATTCTCAAAGAAATGGCTGCAGTTGGCTTCCTTTAGTTTTGCAGCATTTTTGAACATTTCTTTAATAATTCCGTCATAAATTAATCCCGAAATTAGCTGACAGTTGAAAAGCAATACTTGATATAATTTTTTCTTTAAAATTTCTTTAATAATCTCCGTGGGATTTTTGATGGTACAAACATAAACAGCAGAAAAGAATTCCATCAAAGTCAAGTGCTTAAACTGTTTGCGTGTTTTAAAGTTATCTGATATATCAACAAACAGCCCCTCAAGGAATTCCTTCCCTTTTCCATTGTGTCCAAATTTAATATTTCCTTCAAAAATAATTGTATTCTTATTTAGCAATTGATGACAAATTTTGCTTAGCTCCAACAAATGTTCTGAATATTCGCTGAAAATTTGAGAAATTTTTTTATCACTTGACCCATCTTTTTCTGCATGCTGAATTAAAAGTAACAGAAACGACCAACAATATAACTCTGCAGCGTTTCTAAATCCATTAAATTCTGATAACATTACCACACAGCAAAATGACTGTAACATTTGGGGAATATGGAGAAGTTTTAGGTTGATTTGTGAAGAATTTTTTGCTATGTTTATTTTTGTAATTATATCAACATTATCAGATGCAAACTTATGGATGAATTTTTCAATTTGCTCATCCCTGAGTCCACAAATCTCAACTTTTCGTAAGCCTCCCATACTTTTACCACCATGTTTCAATAACATATTTTCAACATGGGGCCTTCCAGTAATTATTATCTTTGAGTGAGGATATTTTGTCTTGTTAAAATCCAGCAGTTGACCAATAATGGAATCATCCTCCTTGAAGTCGAAACTCTCGTCATACCCATCGGCGATAATTAAGGTATCTTTTCCATTCTGAATATCAAAGTTAAATATCGTTTTGAAAAATTCGTGAAGAAGCTCATGCTTTTCAAACTTTTTACCCTCATTCTGTACAAAGTAATTCAATTCTCGGCACTCGAAAGTGATGCACAATTTAAATTCTTTGAACAACTCACCATTTGCCCATTTGTAAACCAATTGTTTCACTAGCACCGTCTTACCAGCTCCTGCATAAGCATTAATCCAAGTGATACGGTTTTTACTGTCAATTAAGTCAGAGATATTAATTTTAGATTCTCTCATACCTTCTAACTGTCTAAGGAATCGATCGTTTTCTCCTCTAAATGTTTTCATAGGCGGCTCTCTGCTGTCACTCATTGTCAACTTCACTGCAAACTCTTCAACATCGACCTCTTCCAAAACAATTTTAGCATTGCAGTCAACTTTATGAATTTCATGCTTTTGATATTTAGTTTTGTACTTGGCTTTCAAGTCATCTGAAAATGAAAACATGCATTATAATAAATTGATAGAAACCTTCAAGATTGCAAATGACGAGATTAAATTTTATATCTGACCTTTAATTCACCAAAGAAGAAAAGAAAATACTGTCACTTTGTTCCAGTGACATAACCCTATAGCCTGAAATAAGTTTGGATATCAAAGGAAAGATTGCAGGATAAAATATAAAACTTTCGCACCTTTCTAAAGGATGCTGTATAAAAATTCTTTTAGCCCCTTTGTCACAAGTTGGTAACAGTACACCAGTTGTTTCATTCAAATGAGCAGTAGAGCAGAGATGTAGCCCTTAGGACCTGCTATAGAAAATTGAGTCCCCACCTATAGAAAATTGAGTTATTGACAATTTTTCTCATATTTTCGTATTTTACTCAACATTTGAAGCCCATTTTCATATTTGTTTACAATACAATACAACGTTGTAGTAGGAAGTTCATGTGACTTCTTATTTGAAAGCCTAATGCAATCATTTGCTGCTGAATGGATAGGCACCCGTTTGGGAGCACAAAATTTGTTTATCTTGGCTGCAGCTCTAGCCATTCACAATGCCTGGTAAACTAAAGTTTCCGCTTTTACCCAATTTTCTGAAAAAGAAGCTGATATTATTTACATTCCATGATCCAAGATTCGATGGCACCATTTAAGTCACAGTCTTTCATACATCCTAAAAATTTCACGATAGAACGCTTTCAAAGGCAGATTTCCTAGTGATTACGACATTTAACTTACTTCTGAGCAACATGTACTTGATCTAGAAAACGAAAGGGATTTGGAAACGTGCCACATTTAGATAATTGTAGGGATGTAAATGGGGGATGCCCTTCATCATTAGTCAAGGACAAAAGGATGCAGTTACTCACTAGTTAAGATTTCTATCTATAGATAGTCAAAATTTCTATATGGCACAAATTTGCTGGTATTACAGCCCATATGATAAATTATGCTTGCTCACTTTATTAGGAATCGCAATACTTGGAAGCCATATCAGGGCTTCATTTCATTCGCAGCCAGGCTCGATCTGTATGTCAAATGGCAGGGGCAGGTCTAGACTGTCGCAGAGGTCGCACATGCAACAGTCAACATTCAGCTGCACAACAAGACTTTTAGTCATTTGGAAACTTTTTCTAATTTGTACTATCAAATTTTTATCATCGAATCAGGTCTAAGATGGATTTTTCTATTTGCTCTAAGTAGATAGGGAATTATATAGAAGTGTCTTACATTTTCCTATTCTGTGGAAGAGCTAGTCAGAATACGAAGATCCATGTTTGTAATCTTTATTCTGGATTGTTAAATCGTACAGTTTTTACTGAAGCCCAACACGGTAACAAAGTAGATAGAGTAAGATGTCTGTGCACAGGATGCTTCTTATCCACTGTCGCACAACTGTCTCACAAATTGCATATGAATTGAGGAAGCCAATCATATCGTTTTCCCGTGCCAATGTATGCCTAAAGGATGCATTGTAGTGCTGTAGCATAATCTTAAAGTAGATTTGATAAATAGATTTTAGTAGGTTGCTCAACACGTGAAAGGCCGCAGAATGTCATTCATATTGCAATCTTTATCATCTTTTGATGGATTTAACAGAAAAAAGCAAATCACTTTATTCAAGAGGAGAACTACAAAGCATTGAGGTAATCTATAATGCTGAATTAGCACAACTCCGCAAATGTGCCGTAATTTCGAAGAAAATCCTGTTAGCTGAAGACTTATCTGCTAGATAGGTTCCTTTAGTTATAAGTCAACTAAAGAAGAGCGTTAGACATTAATCTTTAACTTTTAGAACAAACTAGTTATTCGTCACAACAAAAATAGCCAGTTAGCCCGCTAGTCTCAGCGCCTTCTACAATCCCATCAGTTGCGTGCTGGTTAGGGGGGCTGGGTGGCATGCGTCCTTGAGAAGCGCTTTATAGGGGGCAAAAAGACAGCATTGAAGAGTTAGCATCGAAGCTGGAAACGCAGTAGAAATGTTGTCTTTCTCATGTTATTCTTTCACCATTTTAAAAAAGAACGAGCAAAGTAAGCAAGAGAAATGAAACAAGGATATTTCCTGCTACGCAGTGTAATAAGAGAATCTGCACTCTGAAATACAGTGACAATGATGGAGTGAAGTAAGGGGATGTAAGAGTCACAAGCTAGTAGCCTGCAATCTTGGGAGTAAATTCCAGAAGATGTGAGGCAGAGTGTCCGCTGACCTAAAGTTGAAATTGCAGCCAAATTTTCAGAAAAGTGGCCTTTTTCCTGCAATTTGTGCAGAAAAAACACATTACTTTCCAGTCATACCATGAATTTTGATATGAAATTCCAGCCATTGAAATGCGGTCCAACTATTGTCACATAGTATTGAATGGCCTTAAAGTTACTAACAAATTGGAATTTCTTACATAAATTAAATGTCTTCCAGTAAACTGTCCCTGGGTGGGGAAGGAACTACCAAACACCATTGGCAAAACATAGGGAAAACTTGCTGTAGTAATGTAACAATGTATCTATTACATAATCTGAGTACTTATATTGTATCGTGTAATTATATATATCTTGTAGCCATATATTCAGTAGTTATAGTGCGTTACTCATGAAAGTAAAAGGTCTTTCTTAATTTTGTAAGCTTTACTATACTATATTTGGCGATGGCTGTAAATCATATTCAGCCGATGCCAGTACTTGAACCAAAAAGTGATCCAACCAACACTAGTGCCAGGTGGACACAATGGTTAGAGCGTTTTAATACCTATCTCGTTGCTGCCAACATTAGAGATCCAGCCCGTCGACGTGCACTTTTGCTTTTACAAGCTGGTCCTGCTGTCTATGGCATTTTCAAAACACTGCTGGATACAGGCATGGAGGCAGATTACATTATTGCAGTGGACAAACTAACTACATGCTTTGAGCCGGAGAAAAATATAATATACCAAACGTACATTTTTCGACAAGCCAAGCAAGCTCCAGAAGAAATGATCAACGAATTTCACACACGATTGCGAGGACTTGCCAAACTTGTGAATATCACGATCAAGAATTTGAAATCAAAATGCAGATTGTTGGCAATGGTTTCTCAACACACCTTCGCAAATGCGCTCTACGTGATGCAGATTACACTTTAAAAGACATGATTATAGATGGTACAAAAACGGAGCCAAGCACAGTACAAGCAAGTGGTATGGAAGGCAAGTTTAAAGACTTCCAAGTTAAAGCTTTACAATGGAACCAACGATTGATACAAAAGAAATGCTTTAGTTGTGAATTTGATTATCCGCATAAAAATCAATTGTGTCCTGTTCATGAAGCAACGTGCAATTCATGTGGAAAACGTCGTCATTTTTCAAAAGTATGCCGCTCGAAAGCTCGACAGTCACACAGTTCTCAGGAGAAAAAGGGAAATCCACAGTCTTCAAGAAATCGAAAAACTCATAAATTTGTCAAAAGTCACCAGCAAGCACGAGCAATGAATGTAGTTTCAGCCTCAGAAACTGAAGAAAGTAGCACAG
This sequence comes from Cassiopea andromeda, assembly GCA_018155075.1. NCBI lineage: Eukaryota > Metazoa > Cnidaria > Scyphozoa > Rhizostomeae > Cassiopeidae > Cassiopea > Cassiopea andromeda. The sequence goes on from WIPJ01005919.1 coordinate 6,459, forward strand.
ATGAGGACTATGTCTACGCCGTTGACAAAAAGGGAGTGGCTCCTAATACAAAAACCAAAATGAAACTGAATATTAATTCGATTCCAACGTATTTTTCTATTGACACAGGAGCCACAGTAGACACTATTGATACCCCTACATATAACACACTAAAGGAAAAAGTACAACTCGAAAAAGGTACAACAAAGATTTTTGCATATGGTTCGGACACACCGTTGCCGTTAAAAGGACAGTTCCAAGCAGAAATTGTGTCTAAAAAGCGTTACGCTGTGTCGCAGTTTTATAGTCTTATTTTGTGCAAGGAGCTAGAGGAAATCTGCTGAGTGCAAAAATAGCGCAAGACATAAGTTTAGTCAAACTGGTCAATCTAGTGCTATCTCAAGTATGCCAGAAAAGTCGGAGCCATGTGAAAGCAGTACACAGAAAGTTATTAACGATGAAAAATCTCCAGCAACAGAGGATAAACTTCTCACGTCAATCGACACAAAAGTTCAAGCGATTTAGACAACTATAAACTAGTCATTCAGGGGCAAGGCAAATTAAATAATCATGAAGTAAAATTACATATCAAGGAAGAGGTTAAACCTGTAATACAACCCCAAAGGTGTTTACCATAGCACGTGTGTAAAGAAGTTAGTAAAGAATTACAGAAATTTGGAGAAACAAGAAATTATTGAAAAAGTGGAAAATGAGCCTACTCCTTGGATTTCACCGATCGTTTGTACGCCAAAGAAAGATGGCGGACTGCATATTTAAGTTAAGTGATATACGTGGAGTTAAAAACCTTGTAGATGACGTACTTATTCATGGGAAAAGCTGCAAAGAGCACGATGAAGCCCTGGAAAATTATTTGAAAAGACTTTCGGAACTGAATTTGAAAGCTAACGGGAGCAAATCGAAATTCCTTCAGAAAGAAATTAAATTTTACTGATTAATATTTTCTAGTACTAGCACGACACCAGACCCCGAAAGAGTTACGAAATTAGTCAAAGCATCACCACCTCGGAATGCAGGAGAAGTACGCAGTTTTCTTGGGTTAGCTAATACATGCCACGACTACATCGCTGACTACGCCACAATTACAGCGCCCTTACAGGAACTCACACGAAGAAACGTCAAATTCCAGTGGAACCACAATCATCAGAAAGCATTCGATCTATTAAAGAAGATATTAACTCAGGCGGCAGTAATGGCCTACTTTGATCCTACAAAACGAAGTATGGTAATAGCAGATGCTTCGCCTGAGGGCATTTCTTCAATTCTGGCTAAGCGTTAAGCAAACTCTTCACAATACAGAATTTTAGCAAATGCAAGCCATGCATTAACTCAAGTGGAATAAAGCTATGCTCAGACGGACAAAGAAGGGCTCGCGTTGGTATGGGGAGTAGAAAAGTTTCGACTATTTCTTCTGGGATCCGAATGTGACGTAATTACCGAACATAAAACCTTAGAAGCCATTTAAAACAACCCAAGATCGAAACCTCCAGCAAGAATGAACGCTGGATGATGTGACTTCAACCTTATAATTTTTTGCGTTATTTATAAACAAGGTAAATTCAATGAATCGGATTATATGAATAGACACCCAGATTTTAAACCTAATAATAGTCATTTCGAAGAAACATTGGGAGAAGATTAGGTGAATTTCGATATTGACCATATTATACAAAAGTCAATGACGATAGATGAAAACAAAGAGCACATGAAAAAGAATGAAGTGTTATGATCGTCCGTGACGCCATCGAGACAGGTATATGGGATGTCAAAGACCCCAGCTTAAAACCGTATCATCGTAGTGGAGAAGAGTTTACAGTAAACAAAACACAAGATATTCTTCTGAAAGGGAACAAAATTGTAATTACAGAAAAGAGCTACCGAATTAGGACATACTGGACACCAAGCTATCAACAAGACAAAAGCAATTTTGAGGAAAAAGATCTGGTATCTCAAGTTAGATGAAAAGGTAAAAGAATTGATCGAAAAATACATCGCCTGTCAAGCCGTGGGACAAGGGAATCCACCAGAGCCACTTAACATTACGCCTACAGAAGATACACCTTGGACAGAACTTGCTATAGACTTTTTCGAACCGATACCACAAAGGGGACAGACTTAAATAATTGTTATCATCGATACTTACACAAAGTTTCCGGAAGTCGACATAGTAAATTCAACAAAGGCAAAGACATGCATACCCAAGATAGATCTCATTTTCGCCACTCATGGAATACAGGAAAAAGTGAATACGGACAATGGCCCCCCATTCAATGGAAATGATTTTGCTCGATAGATGAAAGCCCTTGGAATTAATTAGAGCGCAAGTACCCCATTGTGGCCCCAGGGGAATAGCAATGTTGAGAGTTTTATGAAAACACTGAAGAAGCTGATACAAACATCGTACGTTGAAGGAAAGAATTGGAAACACGAGTTAAATAAATTTCTCCTAGCTTATCGTACAACACCACATACTACGACGAAAGTACCTTCTTGTGAACTTCTTTTCAATCGGAAAGTTAAAGATCAATTGCCACAACTCAAGAGATCATAAACAAAAGATTGCAAGGGAGAATATTGAAACTCGTAAATGGATTAATAAGGAATATCAGGATAAGAAAAGAGGAGTGAAAGAAGCAGACACAAAAGTTGGAGATACAGTTATATACAAACAAAGCACAGTGGATAAAAGGGCACCAATGTTTAATCCAGACAAATTCATTGTTGTCAAGAAAAGAGGAATAACTATTTATGCTGAAAATAGGGAGCATGAATGTACTCGAAACATTTCACATTTTAAGAAAGTTCGAAAAGATGACTCTGACGATGAAATTGAACCAGTAGTGAATGAGGGAAAACTGATCGAACTTAGACATTCCAATCGACAATGAAAACATGTGGAAAGATATGGACAGGTATTACTTTCAGGATTAATCGAGTAAAGTTTTGAAATAGAAATTAAGTGATGTATAGACTTTGTATCATGTGTTTGGAGTATGCAAGTATTTATTCTATTTTTGTTATGTTTTTAGTTTACACATACTAGTTTTAAATTTTATGAACACTGGACTGAGTCGTTTATGTTCAAAAGTGTATTCAAATATTATTTAAAAAAAAGAAGAGGGCAATGTAGTAATGTAACAATATATCTATTATGTAATTTGAGTACTTATATTGAATCATGTAATTATATACATATACACACACATATATATATATATATATATATATATATATATATATATATATATATATATATCTTGCAACCGTATATTCAATAGTTATAGTGTGTTACTCATGAAAGCAAGAGGTCTGTCTAATTTTTGTAAGCTTTACTATACTAAAAAAGGGTCTGCCCAACATGATATTAAAACATGTTTTCTTGTTCAATCCTATTTCTCGATAAGATCATATGTCATCTAATAATGTTCTTAAATGTTGTAAGGCCTTAAATATTATTCCATCTCTTCCAGCCAAAGCAGGAGAGAAACCTATGCTTTTCCAGCTTTTCCGACCAAATTCTGAAAAAGGCTCATTTTCCAGCTTTTCCAGCACTTTAAACTTTCTAGTAGGAGTGGAAACCCTGTGGGCGTGTTACACCTCCACCAGCAGTAGCGTGGTTGCATAGATTGCTTTAGGGGGCCTGAAGAAATTTGGCGCTCCATTCCAACAAATATCTTACATTTGCACTTCAAGCTTACAAAAATTTACAAATTTTAGATCTTCTGAAATTGCAGGAAATGCTTTTATCTCACTTACTGTCTCTCTAATAAGAAGAGTTGCTGAATGTTCATTAGAAGTTCTCTAGTTTTCCCAACAGAAATTTACCCTGTAAAATATAACTGAGAGATAAGATACGATAGCCAATAATTAAACGAGTTACCAGTATGCCAGTCCCTAACTGCACAAATACTGTGGGAAATTACAAAAACCTAGACTTTCTGAAATCACCAAATATACGTACATCTTTATTTTTTCTCAAAAAATTCGCTGAAGTTTGTATTACAATTTTTCATAGTAAATTAAACAGCTTTCTCATCAGTCAAGTTAGGTTTGTTGAGTAGAGCTGCTGAAAAGTACTAAATTCTTTCTTTATTGGTTCAGTCGTTCCTTGTCCTGTTGACACTTATGCCAGCTGTGCTAAATAATCTAGCCAAAGAATTTCAGAAGTTGCGCAGAAGAAACTTTGGAGTAACTCACATTCCATAAGCTTGTTTTGCTTAGCATATTTTTCTTACAGAAGTTCCGAGCAAGTTGATTGGCTCTCATATTTTCAACCTTGTCTTGCATGTGATGATAGTAAACTTTTCTCTTGAACTGGCGAAAATTTTGATCTAGCACTGTTCCTAATTTATGACTAATAATATTACATTACATGTTAAGAAAATTAAACTAAGACATTAGTACTCTATTGCTTCCCCACTTAAAAATCACACTTAGCTGATTTTCAATTGAGTCAAAAATGGAAAATATAAACTTTCTATGCAATTCTTCACATTACTCTGCTCATGGTCCTTAAAAGTCACTCTCATCTTGGATATTAATTTTCCAAACGTAATTAAAACGCATTTTGGATATTAAGATGTGACCTTTCTGGGTAGAATACAGTATCTTAAATAGATTATTTTTGTTAATTCATATTGCACTGAAAAAGAGCAGAGGCTTAACTTCAACCCTTAGAAAAGAACATGAGAGTGAGCACCCTACCCCTCGCTCCTCTACAGTCCTGCATAAAATGCATATGTTATGCTGGAGCTACATCTTCATGAAAAGGATGCCTTTCAGAGATGTCTAAGAATGATTATCTGTAATGGGAACAACCAGGAGTAACTCAAAAGTTGCACCAGGAGCTATCCCACAGGAGGCTGATTCGTCCAATAGGATTCAGTTACGTTCTGACAGGAGGCAAGTGTGTTCCAAAGGGAGCCTCTTGAAATCCTCTTCTCAAGTGTTCTGATCCAGCTAGAAAACTTCTCCGTAAATGGGGCCCCCACCTCATTGTATCTATTGGTTTGAGGTAATTACCATGCAGAATAAAGTTGGGTGTATAGGGCAACATATTTTGGACGTGTAAGTCATCCATTTTATCCAAGAATTATGACATGTTTCCCAGCTCTTATATTCTGCAGAAACTAAATCTAATTCTTTGGCTCCAAGAATACAGCAAATGGCAAAAAGTTTTGACAGACTGCACATTTGGTGAATTGCCAATAGAAATTATGTCTAGGGTAATTATCCCCACCATAAAGTCAAGTAGGAGTGGACATGGGGGCATTCAAATTTCTCTTCCATGTTTGTCTCTTCTCAAAGAGCATTATGGAGGGACATAGGAAACATTCAAATATTGCAGTCATATGCATTCAGTTGTCACTAATAATTTAAAGCATTTTCAACTAGTTCTAGAAATGTTGAGGCTTTTCTCTCGTTTTGAGAAAATATGCCTACATAGATAATTACCTTCTATGAATTGGTAATCCCTTTTATATCTCAATCTAAAAAATTACAATAACTAAGCACAATTACATTACAATACCTTGGAAAGAATGGAAATACATTACTATCCCAAGTCTTACAGGCCTGTTTTGCACCAGCGAAACTCGGCAGCAGTTTCCGTGTATATCATCAATGTTTTGTTAAGTCTTGCATGGATTCTCAAATTGTAGCTTTTAAGTAATACATGATATGTCAATATTTACTAAAATATTCTTGCTTTAGCTTTTACTCTTTGCATAGACATAAGACAAATTAAATACTAGAAAAAATATGAGTTTAAGATCCCACTATCAATAGAAAAACTCAAGTATTAACTATAAAAGCCTCATTATTTTCAGAAAATATCATAACTTTTATGAAAACATGCTACATGCATGCAAAATTAGTGTCATAAGGATAGCTACAGCAAGCAAGAACAGAAAATGGAACTTTTGATTAAAACGCATCACTTATTTGGTGGTCTCCCACCTTGCGGGTTTGAAACATAAAGGAAAAGTGAAATAGTGATATTTACTTTTCTGGTTCTTGTGCGAAACATACAACACAATTAGAAATCATTCCTCGTATTTACAGCATATCTGTAAAGAAATAATGTTGGACATATCATCGAGAATCAGGTGTTGAGAAGGGGACACGAGGTAAATCACATAAAAACGCCTATGCCTATTTCAGTGGCGGATCCAGACCAGGACTACCAGGGCTTGAGCTCTGGTCAGTTTTTCAATCCTAAATAGCTGGCTGAATTAAAACGGGAATTATCAAAAGTAGTCACCAGTGTTGACTCCTCATGGATAATGTTAATAAGGCCATATCGCTGCTTATTTCAGTCTTTCTCAGAATAACCACCTCTGAGATACCAGGTGTCTTTTGCGGACGCAGAAGGTAGTAGTATCCAATCAGTTATCACATTGGGAATATATTCATCAAATCACTATTCAGCTTTTCTATCACATGCTGCATTCCTTCCGAGTCCTGGTCAGTCTGTAGTATACAGAGGATCAACTACCATGGATCCAATCATATCTCTCTATTTTGTAAACAATTTTAGGATGAGCCCTGGTCAGATGTAAATATTATCTTTCATCCAATGAAACGTCGCCTTGACCAGGGCTCAATTTCTCTTAGCCAATCATAGTACTCCATGACTAGGGCTCGACTATGTCAACATGAGCACTACAAGTGATATTGTTGATGTTGAAACAGTACCCTCGTGGCGAGAAAGACAGTAGGTGTTGAGTACTGTATTTGAGAATGGGCAGTTAGTTTGAGGTACTAGGAATGTCTGAATCGGTTAGAGAAATCCATGTTAGTTCTCAGAGCTGCAGTTCCCTGCCTGTCAAGAAACCAAATGCCCTAGTATAACACCAGCGAGGTATGTCGCTTCTGTTATTTGGATAATATTACGGCCATTGTACTAAATACGTAGGAGCCCTAGGGTAAAGAGGGCACTCGCCCCTCCCACCTTTCATAACACTGTTGGTAAGGTCCCTTTTTGCAGCTTATAGATTTGTCTCTTTTGTTTGCGAGAGTGCCCCTTGCCTCTGAACTCAATATTGAGACTTCTTCCTAATTCCTTGCAGTTGGCTGTTGCGCTGAATGTTACTTCCCCCAACACTATTTACCACAGCACGAAAAAGCGGCAACATAATTTTGACATACTGAAAGCTTTTTTCGTCCGACACTCATCAGAGTATGAAAACGTCGGATAATGACCTAAAGGTAAACCTAAATTTATATCCAGATGCAGTTAATGTGTTAGGATGCGTCTAATTGGCCCCAAGTGTGACCAATTAGGACCTATCTGCTAGACAGATTAAAACAGCATGTCCCCGCGAGCATCAGGAATAAGAGTAATACCGTAAGAGAACAGCCACCTTGTATGTGCAAAAAGAACAATTCTAACATTAATTGTGAGTCGGCCATAGGACAACACCTTATCGCAAATCCAGAATGCGCCAAAACATATACAGACGACAATTTTCGGATCATTGGGCAAGCAAGACCGTCTTTTCATTTAAGTGTTTTGGAATCTGTTTACATTAAGACTCAAAACCCAGTCTTGTGTAAACAAAAAGAGTTTGTTTTCTCATTGGGACTCTTTAAGTAAACTATGTTAATAGGTCCTAATTGGTCACACTTGGGGCCAATTAGACGCATCCTAACACATTAACTGCATCTGGATATATATTTAGGTTTACCTTTAGGTCATTATCCGACGTTTTCATACTCTGATGAGTGTCGGACGAAAAAAGCTTTCAGTATGTCAAAATTATGTTGCCGCTTTTTCGTGCTGTGGTAAATTTCTGCAGTATCAACAGACTATTTCCAACACTATTTCCGTTGTCAACTGATTGTTTTTGTGACGAAGTCAGATATTGCGCTGAGCAGGTGCTGGATTTCAGCGAGTCAAGTTTATCAAGCCTCACACTTAATGCCAAACCCATGTTGGAAATACCCCAACCTTGCGAGTTTCAACAGATTGAGAGAAACGTGTGTGGTTTTAATTCACCAAAGCAAAACGAAGTGAATGACGTGCTTGATTGCTTCTTTACTGAAGTCTAGAATATCGAATTTCAAGTCAATAATAAATTTCGGACCAACTGGGCCTTATTTGTTCATAGTTATGGGATATTTTCCACACCAATATAGCCACGTCCATGATCTTCTTGTTGACCCCTGGTCAGACTTCTCCCTGGATCCGCCCCGGCCTATTTGATAAACAATATAGATAAAGCTTGGCTCTGATGATGGTGAAAGCTGAAGCAGAAAAAATAAAAACTGCCTTGCCACTGTGGAAGACTGATGGGAAGAAAGATTTCAGCGTTTTGCAAGTAATTAATTGCACCTATCTATCCATAGTGCAGTGGAATACTCAAGAGACTCAAAAGCCTTATGCTCCATGTTGGTAGCTCCGTGGAGACAGCTGTAAAATTGGGGCAGCACACTTATCTTAAGACGTATTTGTCCATGATGTTATACTTTAGGATATTATCCAAGGGGTCGATGGCCTACCACACCGAGTATCTTCCAGCTCGCCTCCGCCCTCCTGCTCGCATGTATCCTAATATACATTAATATATCACATCTCCTTCCTTCCAATATAAGCTCCATGCACATAACATGTCCTTGTCCATATTGTCCATCAAGAATCATAAACATACCTAGTAAACAAAAGTTGAAGCTACACCTGAACTAAACGTAAACAAAACAACAACTCTGAACTACGACTAAATCAGAGGGTTGGGTAGACTACCAACCTCTCTTATATATTATCCCAAGGGATTATTCTGCCCTTTTTCCTAGGGATTATACATCTAACTAGCGCTATATTTTAGTATTGGCTTCCTGATTCTTATCGGATAACGTCTCTCAGGGATTGCCTCATATGATGTAAGTTGTGAGTTCCTGGCTTCACCATTATCATTTCCATCACTTGGTGCAGCCTCTGTACTAGCAGCATTTTCTTGAGGCTGACTGCTTCTTGACACAATGGGCTCCTGAAATGATCCTGGTCTATAATTTTCCTTTGGAAGGCTACTAGGTGAGGAATTGTCTCCGACGAAACTCTGCATATGCTCACAATGAACATATCAAACTCTACCTCCACAGCGAACTAAATATGTTAGAGGACCTTTGATTGCAATAACGACACCAGTAATCCACTTTTCTATTCCACCATGCATATTTCTAGCCATGACCGTGTCACCTTTCTGAAATGTTCCCATCTTCACTCCTTTATCATGAATTTCTCTTTGCTTGTCCTGTGCATCCACTATTGAAGTGGACATGTGCAGTTTCAGCAGACTAAACCGTGTACGTAAAGCTCGTTTCATCATTAATTCTGCTGGACTAGGCCCCGTTGTTGAGTTGGGTGCGGTGCGGTAGCTTAGCAAGAAATTGGCTAAGCAGTGCTCTTCACTCAACTTGTTATCTTTCAACATATGCTTAGTTAATCTTTGTTTCAACGTTTGCACATAGCATTCAGCCTGCCCACTTGTAGCAGCATGATAAGGTGGTATTTTACGGTGTCATATGCCATTTTTCTTTAAGAACTTACTGAGCTCCTCTGAAGTGAATTGTCCTCCATTATCACTCACAAGAATTTCTGGTAATAAGTATCTGGCAAATAGTGAATGCAAACGTTCAATGGTTTTTCCGGCAGTCATTGAATTCATGGAAAACACTTCTAGCCATTTAGAATAACTGTCCATAACTATCAAGTAGTAGCGACCTTTCTTTTCAGCATAATCAATATGTATGCGCTCCCATGGTCTAGTTGCATATGACCAAGGGTGCAAAGGTGCTTTTGGAGGTTCTGGTTGTACAGCCTTGCATACAAGACAGCTAGAAATTAGACTGTCAATGTCACTGTCCAATTTAGGCCACCACAGATAACTTCTAGCAAATGGTGTTGCACGTGTAATACCTTGGTCTTCCAGATGTAACTCATTTAGTAGCTGTTTGCAAAATCTAGGAGGAATAACAACTCTGGCACCCCATAAAATACAACCATTTTCAATAGATAGCTCCACCCGTCGGTAGTAATACAGCTTCAGATTTTCATCACTGCTTTTATCTGGCCATCCGTTTAAGGTATAATCCAATACCCTGGAGAGTGTAGGATCACTTTGTGTTGCCTCTCTGATCTCCTTACTGGAAATTGGTAAATCATCTACTGTGGTGACATGGAAAATGCTCTGCTCTAATGGCTGTGATGGCTCATTGCATGGCAATCTAGACATTGCATCTGCATTGGAATATTCACTTCCTTTGCGGTGTTTGATTTCATAACAATAGGCAGATAGTATAAGTGACCAGCGTTGCAATCGCGCTGCAGCTAAGGTTGGCACTCCAGTTTTTTTGCCAAATATTGTCTGCAATGGACGGTGATCTGTCAGCAGTGTAAATTCCTAACCATATAAGTATTTATATAAGATGTGCCCTGGGAAGTTGTTAGTAATGTTCTGAGAATAGCGGCAAAGGAAACTTTAGGAGAGACATCAGGAAAAGCAGGGAGGAAAGAGGAAATGTGGTGGTGGAACAAGGAAGTCCAGAAGGCCGTGGAGAAAAAGAAGGAGAAGAAAAGAATGAGAGATCTGAACCATTGTGAGAAAACAATCGAAGAATACAAGAAAGCGAATAAGGAAGCGAAGAAGGCAGCAGCAATTGCAAAGGAGGCAGCATATAAAGACCTATACAAGAGTCTCGAAGGAGCGGAAGGCGAGAAGAGGGCGATAAGAATAGCCAAACAGAAGAACCGGGAAAGTCAGGATGTCTACCAAGCGAAACTGATCAAGAATGCAGACGGGAACGTACTAACAGATGAGAGAGAGATAAAGGAAAGATGGAGGTCATATTTTGAAAACCTGATGAATATTGAAAATGAAAGAGAAAGGAGAATGATAGAACCATCGAAAGAGACTGAGGTGCCACAGGTAGATGAAGAGGAGGTGAAAACAGCTATGAAGAAGATGAAGAGAGGAAAGGCCGTCGGTACGGATAATATCCCGATAGAAGCATGGAGAGTCGTAGGAGGAAAGGGAATAGAGATACTAACTAACGAACAGTACGCTGATCCCTATTTTCAAGAACAAAGGGGATATACAGGATTGTGGGAATTACAGAGGAATCAAGCTAACATCGCACACTCTGAAACTCTGGGAAAGAATAATTGATCGAAGACTTAGAGAAAAAGTGAAATTATCAGAGCAACAGTTTGGCTTTATGCCAGGAAAAAGTACGGCTGATGCTATTTTTGCATTGCGACAGTTGATGGAAAAATATAGGGAAGGCCAGAAAAACCTCCATTGTGTTTTCATCAACTTAGAAAAAGCGTATGATTGGGTACCCAGGGAAGAAGTTTGGAATTGTTTGAGGTTGAAGAAAGTGGACGAGAAATACATCAGATTGGTGCAAGATATGTATGAAGGCAGCAAGACCAGGGTCAGGTGTGCAGCAGGAGACACAGAGGATTTTCGAGTGACAGTTGGGCTTCATCAAGGTTCCGCCCTAAGCCCTTTCCTATTCACCGTCATAATCGACTGTATAACGGCAGACATACAGAGAGGAGCGCCGCAGGATATGCTGTTCGCTGATGATGTGATTTTGTGCGCTGACTTCAGGGAAGAGTTGGGTACAAGGTTGGAGACATGGAGAGGAGTGATGGAAGACAGAGGTATGAGATTTAGCAGGAAGAAAACGGAGTATCTCTGCTTGGAAATCCAGAAGGAAGCAGGAACGGTGAAGATGCAGGGAGAAGAACTGAATCGGGTTGAGGAGTTTAAATATCT
>WIPJ01005924.1:0-14444 GCA_018155075.1 Cassiopea andromeda
CCCTTTATGCCTTTGCACGACTTCCCACAGCTACAATTAATAGACACAACATCGATATTTCGAACAGGAGAAACTGTGTCTCTGACAAAAGGGATGTTAATGTCTCCGTCCGGACCAGTGGTGTTACTATGAGCACGTTGTTTACATCGCCATTGATGTCGGCCTAACGCAGCGAAATCTTTACCACAAAACGAACAAACCGTATATAGAGCAAAAAGTACAATAATGAAAGAGCGAATCATGGTAAACTTAGTTCCCAGTGCTGTAGTCCAACGATGAATATAAAATATAATCCAAAATAATGTAATCCATGCTAAATATACAATTATAAACAGGAGCCATGCATAGTAACGTCCGAACGCTACAGCTCAATGACCAATAATAATACTAATTTTTTTTTGAAACTTGCTCATATAATCTTTATAATCTAATCATACAAATACAAATCTCGCCAACAACAGGTAACTTGTATTTGGCTTACCTGGTAATACAATAATTATATAATGCTGCAAATATTATATAAAAGAAAGGGTATTAGTAGATAGCAGTAGGTAGTAGGTTAGAAGTTCTGGATTAGTCCATGGCTTATTTCGCATACAGAAAATATAATAGGTATTGCGGATTATGATTGTTATCAATTTCTTGAGGATATATTTAAGATGCTTTTCTTCACAGTTAAGATCCTTGTACATTTGGATATAAGCATCACAAGAATTCCCGAAAATACCGAGCGAACTGATAGAGATGTTTATATAGTTAACTTTATGGTTATTAGATGATTGTTCTTGTATAAGGTTACGGTATTTCTCATATTTTCTACTTGCATTATTATCAATATTAGTTTAAAAACCCACAGTAAGTTCGATTGTATATAGGATGTTGTTAGCAATGGAAAGAAGCATATCAGAACGAAATTGCTCACCAGTAATGATACAGGGGGAGAGAAAGCCTGGAAAGTCGACAAAAAGGGAGGTATCTTTGACATCTTTCAAGGTTGAAGCAATAAAATGAAGTGCTGAGTTGTGTCTCCATGTGTAGCGACCTTCTTCCAGATGTGTTTTACAACCAGCTACTACATGAAGGAGGGTCTCAGATTTTAAGCAGAAAGAGCAATCTGATGATTTAGAGAGATTCCACTTTGAAGATTGTTACGTGTAGCAAGAGTGCTGTTGAGGTATCTAATGGATTGTTTTTACACCATACGGGTATACATGGCTATATTAATATAGAGACTTGACAGTGATACTCTCAGAAACAAATTTAAGTATATTAAAAAGTTGGTAAGTTTAAGCTATTTTCAAAAGGCCATAAGGGAGTGGTCATTATTTATGGCCGAGGTGAGGACTGAAGAGAAAGTATTTCATACTCTGGAACGTTTTGCCCTACCATTTGCTCAGTTACAATGGTATTTACCTCACCAACGGCAAGTTGGAAAAAAAATTTACCGCATCTAGTTCTCTTCAACAGGTGCGACTTATGTTCTGCAGTTTAAAGCACATCATTCTACAGATTTCTCGAGCTAACATTAAATGCAGGGCTTTAAAATAGAAGTAATATATAGAATAAAACCTTAATATCTTTATGAAGTTACTGCAAAGGTGTACAGGCTCCAATTAGCTACAATAAATTCCACTAAATTTGGTGTGAGGATAAGTAAGCCTAAGGGTAAAAGAAGATGCCACTCTGATTTAAAATTAGTACTAATACTTCCACATAAGTTTGCAAAAATGTAGCCCACAATTCCACACATTTATGACAGAATGAGACTCATCACTCTATACTAATATGCAATTATGTAAATGAGCAAAAATCGCTAGAGCTCTAAACTGCTACTCCCTCCAGGCCGTTTGCTCTATTCGCCCACGTGTTCCCCGTGTGCCATAGATGTGCATCCTGGAAAGGATTTTTCGATTTTGGGGCGCGTTTGGGAGAGAGAGGGGATGAGAGTTTTCTCCTTTAGCAGTATGCCATTTTATTGCACTATTGTTGGGGACGAGAAGTACGTTCGCGTTTGTTGTTAAAGGTTAGAAAGACATACTTTAGCAGTATGCCATTTTCATTGCACTATTGTTGGGGACGAGAATTGCGTTCGTTTGTTGTTAGTGGATTAGAAGGACATGCGATACAGGTGGAGCATCGTTCTGTGTTTGATATGGCGATAGAGAGACGTGCAGATTGATTCTCCTGGTGGCACTTTTTCTGGTAAGGGTAAGTTAGGTTATAGGACGAGTCCCTTCTTTGTATTAGAGTGAATTTTATGCACAGAGTCTTGTGTGTTTCCATATCCTAAATTTGTTTTCAATTATAACTTCATAAGCCAATTGTCTGTGTTTATGCACTTATTATGTGCTGCAATAATGATTAGATTATGACTGAAAATTCCATGAAGCCGTCATTTACAGTCAAGTGATATTCCAACAGGTGTTTACTATGTGATATAGTATTGAATGGATTGTCTATGAAAATTCCATGGAGCCATTATTTACACTCAAGTGAATAGATTATAATGTTATAAGGTGTAGTTAATTGACCCACAGTGCACTAAGTTCGGACTCATATATATGTAATGGTGTGATACTACAGACAATGTTGAATCTGTTAATGTTTCAACAGGATGGCAGAGCAGGATATTTTCATAGCCAACAACTGGTTTTGTGTCTATTGTTATAATGAGATAAAGATAACAGAATTGTATTCTCATATCAATGCATACTGATCTGCACAGCACAGTAGGACAGTCCAAATGCTACTGACTGTTATTTGAATGAACAGTAAAGCATTCCATTTTAAAATTATTACTCATTGGTCTATACTGCAAAACATAATGGAAAGAACAGTTGATATTGTATTGTCTTGCAGAGTTATATTTGAAACTGTATATTTCATCATTTATGTCTTAGTCAGCGCTTCTCAATTATTTTTTGCAAGGTTTTTACGATGTGATGTAATATTGAATGGATTGGGTATGGCAATTTCATGGAGCCATTATTTACACTCAAGTGAATGGACTGATGTTATAAGGTTTAGTTAATTGACCTAAAGTGCACCAGTTATAATGGTTTTTGTGTCTATCGTTATGATGAGATGAAGATCACAACATTCATTATATTTATCATATCTATGTGTAATGATCTGCACAGCACAATGTGACAGCTGGGGCTGTGGTGCTGTATTCTGTAGTAGATGGTTTGCTCTCCAAGGACAAGTACATGTCTGCAATAGCTGTGACTGCTATTCAAATAGACGTTACAGAAGTCCATTTTGGAATCATTGCTCATTGGTCTATACTGCAAAATGTAAAGGACAGAGCAGTAGATAATCTATTGCCTAGCAGAGTTATATTGGAAACTATATATTTTATCATTTATATCTTACTCAGGGCTTCTCTATTGTTTTTGTAAGATTCGTTATGGACAGGGAAACTATGCTGTGTACCCATACTCACTGTAACTACTATTATTACCTATAAAGATTTTTTAAGTATACCTGTTACCTGGGTGCTTATTAGATTCCTTTAGCATCACATCCTGTCCCCAAGGTGTGAAGCCCCCACTGTTTTTAGAACCACTGGTGATTCCTGTTTAAATTGTTGAAGTATTAAGAAATTTATATTTTGTAGATATACACATTCTATATCATCAGTTACTACACACATTTTTCAATTTTGTTTTTCTGCTGTGTCCTAATACTGTGACATGTGCTCTTTTAGAAGGACCCCATACCCTCTTCCTCTGATATATGGTGTAAACTATCCTAAAGGAATACTCAAACAAAGGATGCTCCTTGACATAGTGTTTGAGCTTTTTATTAATGCATCCGGCAACAGTTATTGATACTACATTATCTATGTTTATTGCACACTTGGCTCATTCATTATCTTTTCACACTACATGATACCTGAAGACTAGCTGTTATATAATGCCCGCTGTGCGTGCATATCTGCATTTTAGACTTGGAAAGACAAGAAGTACCCCACTTGCATGCATGAATTGATGACAACACATGTTGCTGTGAAGGACCATGTGATCCCCTGAGGGGTGTGGTTGAATTTCAGAGCAAAATTGTTGATACAATTTGCGAGAACTGATAGTGAAAAAATGATCGCAAACCTACGCTAGGCTACACGGTTCAATAAAAGGAAGGAGGGAATGTAGAACTGTTGTAATAATTGGAGACAGAGTTACACTACTTTCTGTACCTGGAAAAGTCCTAAGCATCGTTCTATTGAATAAATTGAGGGATGCAGTGGATGAAAAGTTGAGGGAGCAACAATCTGGATTCAGATAGAGAAGATCAGGCTGTGAACAGATATTCACTCAGAAACATCATTGAACAATGTTGTGAATGTCAAAAATCGATCCAAATAAATATCATCGATTTCAAGAAAGCGTTTGACTCCGTTCAAAGACAAAGACAAAGACCCCTAATAGGCTTCCCAATTGTTTTTGCGCTACAGTCCCAATGTTTGTGTTCCGAGACACCATGCGTTGGAGTGGGGGGGTGGGGTGGGGTGTTTTGATAATTTGACAACTATTAGTAGTAAAAGTATACTTTTATTAATAAAAAGAGGTCACAGAATAAGCCTTGGTCATTTCTCTTGCAGCATGCCCGACGTTTGACTGACTTTCTTGCAATTTCAGAAATATTGGAGAAGTGACCCCCCATGTCCCCCAATAAGCACAACACTGCCTCCTAGTTTTCCTTTCCTAGAGAATGCCAAGGGATCAACCTCACGTTCTGCTACTGGCTTAGAAAACATAATTAACTTTTTTTTACCCCAACTTTGTGTTCAACGATTTTTTTAATACCCCACATAGCACAGCTCATTTTTTAAGCTACCTCATCATTTTCTCTTCGGCCCCCACTCCAGTCATAAATAATGACCACTCGACAACTTGAGTTTTAGAGAGAATCTCAATATTGCGCAAGATGCAAATCTAGAGTAACCCCTAAAATTTCCAAGGCGTGAAGGTTAGTATTCTATTGTGCATTTTTCACTTGAAGCAGTTCAAAGTTTCCATTAGACCATTTGAAATCAAAGAGCTAATCGGTCGTAACACGTCTGGGTCAATATTTTCCCACTCACACAGATTATCTATGCTTTATACTTTCTTTCTGTTCGTGGGCATTCACCTTAAACTGCATCTTGGGGTTCCCTTGAGCAAGGTTAGCACCCTATGGCTCTTCGTGCAAGGGTTGTGGTGAAGCTGTTGGCAGCATGATAGTGGATTCTCATGAGAGGCTCAAGTGATATAGTCATATAGATGGCTTTCATGATATTATGTCTGGCGTGAGTATAATCCAATTGGAAGATCGGCAGAGACAACTTGCCTAGTTAGCAGGCACTGCGAACGAAGAAAGAACTAAGTAGGCTCTATTTTGTTATCATTTGCTTTGCCTCCTGATTACTCTCCACGAAATAAAATTCCATACCATATAGGTCGTCACGTGAGTTATCAAGGGCCGCGTTTTCCAGTGGATATGCTACTCAATATGCTACTCAATTGTCAAATATGCTACTCAAAAGATGCTGAGAAACAGGTTTAGCATTGATGCATGGAATGTAAGTACGATGAAGAAAAGTGAAAACTGCACACTATTTGTGATGAAATGGATAGAATTAAACTAGAAATACTAGGAATTTCCGAGACTAGTTGTACTAACAGAGGTACAATACTCGCCAAAAGTCCTGGGACACTTCGCAAATTTTTAATCTGGACAGCACATTCGCCCCCCTCCTCCCCCTAAACAATGTTGGTTTTTGAGAGAAGTGCATGCGGTACAGGCCAACATTATATTAAGAGGAGGGGAGTGCGTAGAAGGCGTAGTAATTGAAATGCTGAGAAAGCTATATAGTTTTTCATAATTTTTTGACAGTGTCCCAGGGACTTTTGGCAAGCATTGTCTGATATGAAATGCGAAGGATATAAGATATTGAGATGCAATCAATGGGGGTTGGGGCCATCGGCGGCGCTGATTACGATGGTGAAAATTTTTTTTGCATAAATGAACCCTCTTACGCCATATTGACGCAATGGGGTAAATTTTCTACTTATTTTCTGCTCGAAATGCATGTAAAGGACATGATGGTGTATGAGTGCAGCCATTTGACCTGTATGCCAGAACAGGAGGTTGTAGGCTCTATATAGTGCAAAAAAAGCAAGTTTGTCACTAGTACTGTCCTCATAATAAAGCGCAAAAGACGTAACCTCGTTTTCATATATGTGATGGCAATATTTAACAGATTAATTTGGAAATTCGATATACGGTTATAACAGGTTGCCTGTGGCGACATAAATCGACTTTTAATGGTCTCAAATATCGAAGTGTGATGGCGAGACTGGTGAACATTTCGGAAAAGAAGAAAGCCTTTGCTACTTTCTTGAGAGAACAGTTCAACTGGCCATTTCGTAAGATCGTAATTCGATTTAATATTTCTAAATCTAGTGTAGAGCGCATTTGTAAGCAGGGTATGAAATGCAAACCGCCCAAAAATGGGTGTGGTAGGCCTCCAGTATTAAGCGCCAGGGGTAAGGGTCGTTTTCTCAGAAGGTTTAAGTCTATGAGAGAACAAAATCGAAATATTAATGTAGGGCTTGTTGCTATGGAGTGTGAGCTGCATCAGGTAAGCACTAGGACGTTGTCTAGAATTTTGAATAAATCTGGATTTAAATATGTTCGGCCGAGGAGAAAAGGGATTCTAACACCCTAAAAAATACTACCCCTATGTTTTAGACAGACAATGTCGTGCTATATTTAGATGCAGTCTCATTTGTCCATAAAAGAAACCCTTACCAGGATGCTTTGGCACAATCAGCCAGGGTGTGGAGAACACGTGGCGAAGGTCTGGAGCTAACAGCAAAGGGAAGTAAAAATCTACGGGTAGGGAATTTTGTCATTTTGTTGCAGGAATTTCTTTTGGCGCTGGGGCTGTATTAGTAGAGGAATATACTAAAATGAATGGGCAATATTTTTCTGAATTTCTTGAAACTATATTACATAGAGTCCTTATTAATCGCGCTCCAGAAACAGGGAAGGAGAAATTATTGTTTTTGCAAGACAATGAACCAATTCAAAACAGTGCAAAAGCAACTGAACCAATGAAAGCTATCGGTGCAGAGGTGGTAAAAATCCCTCCAAGATCTCCGAATCTAAACCCCATAGAGAACAGTTTTCATAACGTATAGAGGAAACTTAGGCAAGATCCGCCAGATAAAAAATAGTCTGCGAAGATTTAGGTGCCTTTAAACGTAGAATAATAGAATAAATTAGCGCTTTTGATAAAAATATAATAGATAGAACAATTAGCAGCACGCATAAGAGTCTAATTCAGGTCACAAAAATCATGGTTGCCAAGCGAAATATTAAGCATTTTACTGTAATTCTGTTCATATTTGCAGTGTAGGTGGGGTACAAATATAAAAAATACACTAAAGAGATATTTAGATAGGTCATTACTGCAAAAGCTTAAAAATAGTCAGGGTCTCTGATTATGGGAGAAAATGGTCTAGGGGTGCTATATCTCCATATTGTGGGAGACTCTGATAATGCGCACACAAGTTAAGTCCATTGTGATAACTTATAGTATGCTGGGACATTAGAGTCATGTCAGGCTTCCTTTAAAAACAACCCTAATGTTAATATGCGTACGCATAAACTTATTTTGTATATAAAGGTTTTGCTTTCACAATGCACAATGCGCTAGAGTGTGATCCAATACAAATCATACTTAGCAACAACAACATGCAGAAGGGATAACTAGAGGACACTTTACAGTGTGAAGTGCGGCCAAATCCATGCAAATTCAGCCATGTGTCATCAACAAGGTGAACGGGTAAGTACACCACAAAATGTGCAGAATATTTTTACATATATTAATGATTTTTTCTGAATTTATTAATATCCGTACAGCGAATTATGATGAGTACTGGACACTTCACACGCTTTTGACAATAAAGAATCTTATGAACCTATCTCTTTTTACAGTTTAGATAGTAAAGTGTCAGTTTTTCACTATTCGCGAGATTCCAATGTAAATTGGTTATGGTACTGCATGTACACAATGTGTGTATATCTTGTACACACTTTTCATAAATAAAATGCCCAGTGTATGCTGAATTACAAAGCATTTAAGCTATAGGAGCCGTAAAGTATCAAGAATGTAGCGTGCATGACAACAACACACAGCGTGATATAGGTAGCTGTCTGTTGTTTTAAAGCTGTTAATAATGAAGCACAAATGGGTACAAAACAGTTACAGAGCGAGGGTGCAGCAACTATCAGTCAGCATCTAGTAGAAATCTCGCAAATCAGAAACCAAATGGTGTGACTGTTTTTTTAGAGGAGATAGGAATCTGATGAAAGAAGTGAAACTTACTACATCTTACGTTCATCATTTCTGTATCTCTCTCATCAATAGTGGAGCCTTTGATGAAAACTATGGAAGACTTTGATGGGTCAAAAACTGGTGTGTTGCATGTAAATTCGATATCTCGAGCATATGAAGTTTTCGGCGCAGCAAAGTGAACAACGTGACCTTCTAACAGCACGAGCATGTCATTCTAAGGCAAGATGGCTGGAGTATAGCGAAAATCATTCAGAAAGATGACTTCTGTTTCTTCCACCTCTAGCCACGCATAAGAACAAGTCGCAGGTGATACGAAAGGTTAATAAATAACTCGTAGGGGGTCAAGAATGAATGGTTTGCTACGATTTGCGGGTCTAGTAATATAAAGATTACGACCCTTTCCACGACCCATGGCTAGCAACTTAATAATGGAATCAGCAAAAATATTTCGCTTAATCCCACTGTTATGTAAAATATGTTTTGCACACTCCAGTCACTCACCTCCACATATGCAATCATCGTTGTAGGCCTTTTAAAATATGTAATCAATTTTTTATACACGAACAAAAATAGCCCTTCAGCAACTAAAATGTTACACATGCATATATACACTTTAAATAATACAGTAAGAAAGAAAAAATTAATAGGCATAATACTAATATTTCTGCTCTTTAAGGGGGTCTTGTTTTCAGTTATTATTTTTAATCAGCCAATAGATGTGCTTTTAATTTCTTTTTGAAGCAGTTGAGAGTTGAGGCCTCTCGTACATCACCAGGCATATCATTCCATAATTTTAAAGCCCAGTATTTGAAGCCATTTTTTGCAAGTTCCTTATTTAGTCTTGGGATTTGAAGATCATGGAAATTCCTTGTTTCATATTTTGAGTGGACTGATCTTAACTCAAATTTATCCCAAAGACTTTCAGGGCTTAACTTGTTTATAATCTTATACATCATAACTAGTCGATCAAACGAGATTAGATTACTGACGTTCAGCCAATCACAGGACCAGTTACCTTTTACTCTAGCAGTTTCAATTATCAGCTGGGCTCTATTCTGCAATCTTTGGAGAGTTTCGATTTTTCTCGCTGGAAGACGTTCCCAGATCACATCTGCGTAGCGAAGATGACTTTCCACAATAGCATAATAAACACAACATAGCTTGGATTGAGGGAGAATGTTTTTCAGCTTCTTTAGTGACGCATGTCCTCCACAGATCTTACTCTTAACACTTTTAAATTGCTCATCCCAATTCAGATATTCATCCACCATTACGCATAGTGATTTAGTATTAGACACTCGCTTAATTTCCTTTCTACCTGACTCTAATCCAGTCGGAGCAATTGCACCCTTTGCTATCAGCGGATGACCCATGATCATGTATTCAGTTTTTGAGGGGTTGGGACTAAGCTTGCTCACTCTCATCCATTCGGTAATGTTATGCAGCTCAGCTTGTGCATCAGCTACAAGTTTCTCTTTGTCATTCGATTCTATTGTTATATTGGTATCATCAGCACAAATGTTCGCTTTCGAGTATTTTAAGCATGTTTCAAAATCATTTGAATATAATATGAACAGGAGGGGGCCTAGGCAGGAACCTTGGGGTACTCCACATTTAGGTTCAATCTTTTCAGATATCTTGCCATTTAGGGAACAGTATTGTTGTCTGTTATGTAGGTAAGATTTAAACCAGTTCCCATGGATCCCTCTGATGCCATACGACATCAGTTCTTCGACCATGATTCTGTGATCTACCATATCGAATGCTTTTTTTAGATCTAAAAAAATTGTTAAATTCAGTTTCTTGTGGTCTATATTTTCATACCAGAAGTATGTGCTATAGATCAGAGATGTTATCATTGAGTATAGTTTTTGGAACACAGATTGATTGCTAGTGATTACTTTATTTGCCTTTAGGCACTCATAAAGGTGATCATGAACTATTCTCTCCAAGATCCTTGAGAAAACCGAGATGACTGACATGGGCCTATAGTTGTTGACATCATTTTTTGCACCTGATTTGAAAATTGGGGTAATTCTAACAATTTTCCAAATATCTGGAAAAACTCCATTCATTAGCGACGAATTAAAAATCATTGTCAGAGGTTTTGTAATAATATCACCTACATCTTTAATGATAGTTGTTGGGATCTTGTCTGGACCCGCAGCTTTTCCATTCTTCAAGTTCTTAATAGCATTATAGATATAAGTTTCATTTATAGTGTTGAATGTCATTACGTTTGACTCAGGTGTAATGTAGTAGAGACAATCATCATCTGGCTTCGAAGTGATCTTGTCTGCTAGCTTAGGACCACCTAAAGCAAAATGGCGATTCATTACCTCCACTACATCCCGCTCACGTGTTAGATATTTACCCTCTACTCTTAAACTGGAGAGTGAAACTGTCTCAACATTTTTGTTGAGTACTGTATTTATTGTTCGCCACATTTTCTTAGGGTCTCTTATATTTTCTTCGATTAACCCATTGTAATAATCCCGAATAGATATACGTATCCTTTTTGTAACTTGATTACGCTTCCTTTTGTAAGCCGACCATATTTTGGGAGAGTTTTCCGCTTGCACATCCAGTTTATCTCTTTCAAGGATTAATCTTTTCAGAAAAAGGGTAAGCCATGGCAGGGGCGGATCCAGGGAGAAATCTGACCATGGCTCAGCAAAAAGGTCGTGGGCGTGGCTATATGGGTGTGGAAAATATCCCAGAACTATGAAAAAATAAGGTCCAGTTTGTCCGACTTTTATTATTGACTTGAAATTCGATATTCTATACTCAGTAAAGAAGCAATCAAGCACGTTTAGTAATATCAAGTTTTCTTTCTTTTACTTGAATTTACGTTTACATATTAAAGTTCATATCAACAAAAATCTCTTTTCTTGTGTAGAATTTGCAGTGGTAGAAATAACAACTCTGACCTTCTCATTCGAAAATCGCAACTAACTCTTCTTACAATAACGTGCCTAAAATAAGCTATTCCCCCGGAATGACATATATTGTTGAGATAAGAAAAGCAATGCTTGAAAAGGAAGGGTGTATTAAGGCATGACAATAGATGTAACAAGAGATAAGATGCTATGACGTATTTTGATGTTAGTGTGGTGTGAGGGAGGTGCTTGCGTTTGGAAAATGATGGCGACAACATATATAAAAAATAAGTACACTTAATGAATAAAATGGAAAATAAAGTAACCAAAATGGAGTTGCTACACACGTCATTCACTTTGTTTTGTTATGTTGAAATTATAAAAAGGTTGAAACTGCACACGTTTCTCTCAATCTGTTGAAGCTCGCAAGGTTGGGGTATTTCCAAAATGGGTGTGTCATTAAGTGTGAGGCTTGATAAACTTGACTCGCTGAAATCCAGCACATGCTCAGTTCAATATCTGACTTCATCACAAAAATAAACAGTTGACAACGGAAATAGTGTTAGACGGAAGTAAAATTCAGCGCAACAGCCAATTGCAAGGAATTAGGAAGCATTCAAAATGTTGAGTTCAGAGGCAAGGAGCATTCTCCTAAACAAAAGAGACAAATCTATAAACTGCAAAGGGGGACCTTACCAATAGTTTTATGAAACTTGGGAAGGGAAAGTGCCCCCTTTACCCTAGGGCTCCTACGTATTTAGTCAAATGGCCGTAATATTATCCATACAATAGAAGCAACTAACTTCGGGTAACTCACTGGTGTTATGCTAGGGCATTTGGTTTCTTGACAGGCAGGGAACTGCAGCTCTGAGAATTAGCATCATGGATTTCTCTAACCAATTCAGAATTTTCTAGTACCTCAAAGTAATTGCCCATTCTCACGTATTGCACTCAACAACTACGGTCTTTCTCACCACAAGGGCACTGTTTCAACAACAACAATACCACGTGTAGTGCTCATGTTGACATAGTCAAGCCCTAGTCACGGAGTATTGTGATTGGCCAAGAGAAATTGAGCCATGGTCAGGGCGATGTTTCATTGGATGAAAGAGAATATTTACATCTGACCAGGGTTGAGCCTCTGTATATTACAGACTCACCAGGGCTCGGAAGGAATGCAGCATGTGATAGAACAGTATAATAGTGATTTGACGAGCATATTCCGAATGTGATAACTGATTGGATACTACTACCTTTTGCGTCCAGAAAAGACACCTAGTATCTTAGAGATGGCTGTTCTGAGAAAGACTGAAATAAGCAGTGATATGGCTTTATTAGCATTGTCCATGAGGAGTAAATACTGGTGACTACTTTTGATAATTCCCGTTTTAATTCAGCCAGCTATTTAGGTTTGAAAATCTGACCAGTGCCCAAGCCCTGGCAGCCCTGGTCTGGATCCGGCACTGAGCCATAGAGTGAAATCATTTCCAACCCTTTTACCTCTTAATGGTGCATGGATATCCAAGATTGATTCGAATATCTCCTGAAATGTGGTCGCCATATCTTTGGTATTATCACAATACGGCCTTAGGATAGTTTCCCATTCTACCTGCTTTATGTAATTTCGGAAATGTGCTTTATTGTATTTTCTCATTTTGCGCGATTCAATTACTCTTTGCTTTTTACTTTTGAAACTTCGCCAGGCATTAATTTTCCGAATTTCATACACCAGATAGGGGTAAACCATTCCAGTTTTAATTACATCCGCCTCTGTAATATACTTGGAATGTGAGGAAGAAGAAATGATCAATTGATGTATTACTTGTTCTTTGCTCTCCTGATTCTGTCGTCGCAACAGCAACTCGCGTATAACTTTGGATCAACAGCACGAGTTGGCATTTAGAGTAGGTAGAATTGAGCTGTTTGGAAGTTGCGCTCTTGCTGCATTTTAAGTCACAGTTTGTGTCTCCGATCAAAATGATTTCCTTCAATTCTCTATCTAGGCCGTTTAAAATTTCCCTTAGATTTTCAAATGCAAACTCATCAAAACCTGCAGTTGGAGGTTGATAACGACATACAAGATGCATGGATTTTGCATGAGTCTTCAAGAGAGATTAGCTCCAGTTGTCACTTTTTATTTTGATAATGAATTCAGGGAGATCTTCCCTTACATATACTTCTACCCCTCCCCCGTTGCTATCCCTGTCATTCCGATATATCCTATAACCATGAATTGAGATTTCAGAGTCGTTTACTTTACTATCGAGTCGTGTCTCACTAAGGCCAATAATTTCAATATTGTTAGCTGTATGGGTAGTGGCCTATTTTAATATGTCAATTCTTGACAAATCGTCTTTCCAGCTTTTGCTGCGCTGTTTCCATTGCCCATATAGACTGTATAAGTTCGTTAACGTTTTTTCGCCTCTGTTTACTGCCTGCTGTCACCATCAGTCTTTCTCTTTTTTGCCAGGGCCAAGAGGTGCCATTGGGAGTCAATGCCGTTTGACGTAATGATGCTGGAGACTTTCAAGTTAGTCAATCGTTTCCTAGCAGCTCTAGCATTTTTGCAAGATGTGGCCTTAGCTGTACACTTTTCTTATTGCTGGCAATGTCTTGGGGGCAGCAACTGACGATGGATGATTGTCACTCATAAGTACCTCTGTATCCTCCTTTGTGACGTACTGATATGCATTTTAATACCCAGTGTGGCCTGAGAAGTGTACCACCACATTTCCAACCTCCTGAAAATACCTTTTGACCATGCTCCAGCGCTGAATCTTGTTCAGAAGGACACACATGTGAAAGTGGACCCTTCATCCTTATGGTGCTCCATGCAACATGCCAACTGAACAATAAAGGCTGTTGCTACAGCTTCAAATGCTCTAGTAACAGCTTTGGCAAAGGACTAGAGATCGAACCATTCAGTATCTGCTGTGCTGTATGTTAGTAAATATGCTTTTTTTACATCATTAGGATTTAGAGCAACCGTTATCATGTACTAGTATCTACTTATTGTGATCGTCACTTTCTGTACCAAACTAATAGCTTCGTAACACTAAAGAGAATTTGAATATTCCCACCGTTTGCTTATTCTAATAACGGAAATATTGCTTACGGTTCACCAGAAGTATGTCAATCAATGCAATACGATTATTTTAATGCGTCTTTTCCTTCAAAACATTTTTGGGTTACATGCCCAGCAAGTTAAAACATTATTT
>WIPJ01005940.1:4484-15489 GCA_018155075.1 Cassiopea andromeda
ACTCATTGTCTACCCTTTATATTTCTTAAACATTGCGAATATTTGGCCATTTTATATTTCAATACCTTTCTTTATACAATGATACATATTTAGATCAAGGTCACGCATAAACTAAAAATGCAATGAAAAACACGTAGAAAGTATCGTATAGCAGCATTTGGCTTCCATTCGAACACTATTGTTATTAAAGGATACAATGAACTAATTCCTTATACACGTTTTCTTTTATAAGAATAAAGTTTATAAGAAAATAAGGCTCAAATCGTCAAAATCTTAAGAAAACCGTAAGAAAATCACCCACTCTGGAAACGAGGCCCTTTCCGCCAAAGATCTTTGGATGAGGGTTTTTCGAAATTTTATACGCTGGCGTATATTTCTTTGCCTGAAAATCAGTTGGCGTAATTTGGAGGATAAGGTTTGAACAATTGGCGTATAGAATGTTAAAAAATGAATTTGTCTTTGTCTACTTTTGGTTCTGTTATCATGGGCCTGGAGTATACAGCCAAAAGTCAAGTCTTGCTTTGGCGTATATCAAATCTGGTCTTGGCATACATCTATGGCGGACAGAAATCACCGATTCCAGTATGGAAAATAACGAGGCTCGATTTCCAAAATTTAGTGTTTTGTGGGCCAAAAATCGGTATTTCGTCATTATTGCATTCAAAATGTTAAAAATGTTGGAATTTAATTTCATGTACATAATATCATTAAGGATAGTGTAAACCACTCTAGCTAGGTTATGTCAGTAAAAGTTAAGAAAAAGTTAAGAAAATCTCAGGCTCACTTTCGGGAAAAGTTAAGAAAATTGAGGCTCAGGCAAAATAATGATTTTCTTATAAAAAAAACGTGTATTTCCTGAGTAAAACTCGACGTCTACCCTTTTTGATTTCGTAAATATTGCGAATGTTTGGCCACTTTTTAATTTACCTACCTTTCTTTAGAGTGCTTGCTTTTGCTGGAAACTGACAAATCAAAGTTCTACGTCTTTTGATGAGTATAGATCAAGTAACTGCTTTTGCTGTGGTAGCATGAATGTTAAATTATATGCTTTTTTGGACCTAGAGATTTAAATGAAGAATTTTTTAATATGAAAAGTCAACTTTTGCTTTCAAATCGATAAAACGAATGAAGTTAGCACCTTATGAAGCGACAATAGAAAGTTTATAATCTAATCTGTCTAGAAAGAACATATAGTTCCTCACTGTTATTTCAGAATACGTGAAAAATGAAACTACATTGATCTATCTCTGAACGCACAACCACGAGATTTGTGGCCGGCTTCTCAAATTCGCAACATTTCATGACTACAAAAAAATGGCTGTCAAATGTGTTTCTCGCAATGAATTTCAAAAGTAGATACATAAAATGATAGGAAATTTATTGAACTATAAGGATACGTTTTTAGATAGTGAAACATTTCAACAGAACGTTCTGCGCAGCGTGCTTTTTGCAACATAGCGACATGTGTATGATTTTATTCAGCTTTGTCAGGTGACCGACCTCCCTTTTACTAGAAACATGAACATTGATAGCAGACAATAAAAGAGGTCGATTCTAGAAAAACAGCTTGATTTAATTGGCATAATAAACCTAGACGTCTTGATGAAAATAACAACGTAATAAAGCTACCACTTTTCTACTAACATAATATTTTTCACCAACATGTGGTGCTATCTCGCAAGATATATAACAACAAAAGAAGTAGCGAATACAGTACTAGACCCAATTTTAAACTTACGACCTAAAGTCTAGAATAGACATACAAGCGTAAAATGCAAAGTACAAATGTTTATGTAAAATATAAGTACACGCCAAACAGAAGCACTCTTTTAAAGCAATGTAAATATCTCAATAGGATGATTATTTACGATATAACACAGACAAGAAACCAATATAATGACATTAAACTGCGAGAAAGACAAATATCAAATCAAGATGCACTTATGCGACTGAAACTTGCAACTGAGAAAAAATGCTATGTTTACATAGTAATGATTTCTCTTATATATATGCAATATAGCAAAGCTTAAAATTTTGCCACATATGCCTTGATGCGCCGGTAAATCCCTAAAATACTACATACAAATATTTGCTTCAACTTATAAAGACAAAATCTGATGGTGTAGATGGGACAATAATGCAAACAAGCAAACGAGTGTGCGCTGACTTTCATAGATTGCATTATAACTGTTGGTAGAAACCAAGACATAGGAACAATGCTTTGCAACTTTACTTTGCAAGCACAATATTAAAAATAGAAGTGGAGGAAATTATGAATAGCTGGAGTACTGGGGATGTAACCTGTCTAAATAGAGCAGACAAATCCCAGAACCTTGATACCATTAACTCAATAACAAGGTGCAATTTTGGTCAAAGCCATGATTTGCATAGAGTATCATGATTTTCAGCCATTATGTATCCGGGAGATAAGCTGCTTACATTGTATATCTGCATGACTGATTAATGAAGCTTTTCATGTACTCTCGGGTGCCAAATAACCCCCTCCCCCGGCTTATTAATTTTTCCATTTTTTCCAAACCCCCCGGACAATATTAAGACCACCCATTTATTAAGTTTAAGACAATTGACTTTTTTACAAACCCCTAAATTCATTGTCTTTTGTTAGTACTATTTAGGCCCGCTTTTCATTGCCAATTAGCGTACTGCTGTATATATTTTAACTTTATGCTCTATGACAACCTGTTTTCTTCTTTCCGTCCTTGTATAATCATTTAAAGCTTTTTCTCAAATTCCAGCCCCACCCCTTGTTCACAATCACACCACGCTTATTAAACTTCGGACTTTTTCCGACCACCTGCCTATTAGATCAGCCTATGCAACACAACAGCATTGATTCTCTCCTCTCCTCTCAGTATAACTCAAATCTGAAGACGTCTGTGATGTGTCAGACTTAGTTTTATTAGCTGGGGTTCTTTTGTGAAAGGAAAGAAGATGATGATTCAATGTTGTAAAGCCATGAACAGAATAAACTTTTCAATAAAATGTGATAATAAATATATATATGTACCAATGATCATAACTTCATGACAATGTAACAATCTAATACATTTATCTTCAGACTTTACATGTCACAACCAGTATCCCAATACTCAGAAAAATATAAAAATATAAAATTAATGATATACACGTTTTTTTTATAAGAAAACCATTCTTTTGCCTGACCCTCAATTTTCTTAACTTTCCCCAAAATTGAGCCTGAGATTTTCTTAAATATTTCTTAACTTTTACTGAAATAAACTGGCTGTAATGGTTTACTTGAATTTGAATTCCATCTTTAACATTTTGAATGCAATAACGACGAGATATCGATTTTTGACCTATAACAACACTTAATTTTGGAAATTGAGCCTTGTGATTTTCTTACGATTTTCTTAAGGTTTTGACGACTCGAGCCTCATTTTCTTATAAACGTTTTTCGTATAAAAAAACGTGTACTTAAACTTAAAATTCTTAGCGTGGATACGAATTGATTTTAAACATCTATAAACTTTAAATTCAAATATAGGTGATAATTCAATTCTGACACATTTTGAAAAACACATAGAAAGCATTTAGAAACTAGCTTTGCCTGAAAATATTCAAAAATTCTAATACCATGAACAGATGATAATCTGAAATTAAATGTACTTAGATCAATGGCAATACAGTGAGCAACAGTATCTCAATTTAATATTCATTAATTTCAAGATATTATATATCGCATTTGATATTGAGAAACGTTAGAATACTTTCAACAACTAGAGCTGTTCAAAGTTACACATTAAAAACTCTAAATTAATGAAAGATGAAAATGCAAAGTAATAATCTTTGAATTAATAAATAAATAAATAGATAATAAATAATAAACAATAAATAAACTTAAAGCAATGGCTGTAACTTTAATAACAGTATTTTAATTAACCTCAATATATTTTATGCCCAATTTATTTACTGCGAAGTACATACACATACAGTATATTTTCCCAACCATCATATAATAAAGACAACTACCACCAAAAAAAGAAAAAAAAACAGTGGCAATAACGAAATGTTAGGATGATAAATGAAATGCAATCTAAAAATGCCTAATTAAACGTAATCATGAGTAATAAAATCGGATCATACGTGATCATGTGTAATCATAAAAATGATTGAATGTATCCACGCAATTTGTACAAGCGATCTACATGGCACTACTTCTATGAAAAGATAAAAATAATGGCAGTTACGAAATGTTAGGATGAAAAACTGCAAAAACTAAGTGAGCTAAATTTCAGCATATATATGAAATGCAATATAAAAATCCCTAATTATCATAAAATTGATTGAATTTGTTCACGCAATTTGATCTATGTCTATGACAAAAAGCACTCTATCATACATAAATAGAATAATCACAAGGACATCCTTAGCTATTGACAAGATAAATCTGCTACACAAAGCACACATCTGTTTAAATAGTGAAGTTGAAATAAACAAGCTAGGACAAAGTACAGTGTGATAGATATGCAAGGCATCTCAGCGATGTTTTCTAGGCTTGTTCACTTGGGCATAGACAGGTGGTACATTGGTGGAATGGGGGTATCCGCCTTCGCCATTTGGCTCACTGTAAGGTGGAGGTGGTCTTCTGTCTGGTGCTGTACAGCGCCCGCTCTCTCTGCCACTGTCTCCTCTCGATCGACTTCTTTCGCCGTAACCATCAGTATACGATGTGGGCATAGCACCGACTGCTGGGTAACCCTTCTCATCAACTTTGACGTCAGCGTAGTCAGAGAACTCATCATTTCTTGTGTGTCTAGGCCGGTCTGCTGCATTGTCACTAAGTTTCCCATATATCAAATTTGGCTTATTCGGGTCTGCATAAGTTTGATCTTGTTGCTGTTTTCGAGTTATGTCACTGGCCTACAAAAGATAATTGAAGAAATGTAGGAGCGAAACTAAAAGCTAGTTATAATATAATATAGCTACAAAATAAGAGTATCATTGACAGTTTCATTAAGTGCTGAAAACCATTTGACATATATTCCAAAGCGCTCTTCAGTCACAAGGATAAAAACAGCCACCGATTCTACGTGTAAAACATCTAGGATTAATGAGGCTCAAAAGCACTAGAAAACAAGAACTGGTTAAATTCTAACTACACGGTCTCAATGTTCTGCGAGTCAAAAACGTTAGAGGGTAAGTGACTCCCTAATATCACAGCTGCCAACGGAAGACCTCTTTCTCCACACGTGTCGTGATTTGTTTTTGCAACATTCAACTGCATTTGACTTTGAGGAGATCTCCTTGAAGCTTTTACAGAGAGAATTCTCCATTTGTGTAAGATAGTGTTGTGATATTCAGTGCATTCTTGAATTCAAATTCATCATCGGTGATGTGACCAATGCAGGCCCTCTAGTATAGGAAAGATGTAATCATTCATATTTGTTTATCCCAGTTGTTATCCTTGGTGTTGCATTCTAAATATATTTTACCTTCTGCATATTGTAACCTGGTAGAGTACATAGCAACCTTTTGTAATGGTGGACCTCATTCATAACATAAAAAGATTCTAATCCATGAAACAATAAATGATTCCAAGGGGGACTAGAGATGACCAAAGGACTAAACAAGGTGGAATTAATTATTGAAGGAGACATGAAACACTCAGTTCTGAGCTCTCTAAGATAAGCATCAAGGTTGCTGTGCCGAGCTCAGCAGATCCAAATTGGAAAATAGATATTTCCCATTAAAGTAGAATTGCATAAATAGAAATAAAAAAACACTATCATCTCACCACTGCATAATGGCCCTCTTGAAGTGGGTAGTGAGTCTCATGGCTACTGAGAAATAATAACATATTAAAACCTGGAGTTGTTGAATATGCTTAGGCTAATGAGACAAAGATTTCAAAGCTAAGAAAGGACGAAGAAGGGGAATGATAGAAAATAGTTAATATTATACAGGCCTTTCTTTAATAAGAAAAAACGTTTATATTAAAATGAAGCTCAAATGGCGAAAATCTTTGGATCGTTTTACACTAGGCGGAAATTTCCGGCGCGTAATGAATATTTAGTGACGATGTCGTGACAACAGCGCTACACATAGTGTAAATTGAAAGGAAACTAACATTAGCGCAAAATCGACCAAATATAGCTGAATTGTATGAAGTTCAATCCTTTGATTTTGGTACTCTAGGAACAGCAGTTACTTAAAAGTAGCAGCTAATAGATTGATCTCTTACTTCTGTATCATGTAGATGTAGGCTGCACAAAGAAGCCCTTGATTCAGAATTTCACACTAATATCACATAAAGGTCAAAGTTGATACCCACCATCTTTGTTGAAAGTTAGACCCTACTGTTACCAAGCGTTCGATTTTACATTTCTCTGCTTGTAGTCTGCGTTTTTATTATCCTAAAAACTTGGATAGTTTTTCAGTTGCACTAGGAATGACTCCTCGTAGAACTCGATTGACTGGATGATGTCGAATGCTGTTGCTTTTATGTAGCAGTGGAATCTCCTACTGATCCTTCTCCCTCAACAATTCTTGTCAAATCTGGATTCAATTGAGAGATAGCAGTGATCATAGTTGCTCGCTTCCTTCAACAGCAGCAACCTGTATTACATTTAATAGCATTTCTCTCTCTAGACATGTGGGTTGAGCAGCCATGCTGAACACAGAAGGATTGCCTATGTTCAAGGAGTTGGATGGTCGAAAGCAAATAAAAGCATTTCCGCCACGGAGAAGATAGGAGGGATTCTACTTTTCAGCCACGGAAATATTCCGCTATCACGCCACTTCAAAACTTATCTGCGCATGCGCTATGGCGGAGTATTCAGCTTCCTCCGAAGTATTCCGCCTAGTGTAAAATGACCCTTACGAATATAATAAGAAAATCACAATTCCCAATTTCTAAACTTCAGTGGTTTTTTGGCTAAAAACCGATATTACGCATTATTATATTCAAATAATAAAGATGGAAATCAAATTTGAGCATATAAGATTAACAAAGAAAGTGTAATTGAAAGTGCAAACCCATTCTAAGCCAGTTGGTTAAGAATATTTTGTGAAAATCTCAGGCTCAATTTTGTAAAAAAGGTAACAAAATTGAGGCTCAGAAAAAAGTGATGCTTTTCTCATAAAAGAGACGTGTAGACATGGCAAGTCATAAAGCACTGGTGGAAATAATTCTTCAGATGTCCTAAAAGTCAATAAACATCAAGCAGAAAACACTTCATAGCAGAGTGCGGAAAAATTAGAGACACAGTTTACATACCTAGATTCAGTATCACCTCTACTGCCTGGAATCAAGTGAGTGTAATATGAGATAATTTAGAATGTAACTGGAATTCATCAAATTGCAAATAATCAAAAAGGAAATTAAAAATATTAGCCTCTTCAAAATTATACCGTCAAGCTTTCCAAGGTGCCATCATGCTAACTAAAAATTAAAGCTATCTAGCAATGCTGTACTGTAGCTATCGAATACAGCTGCAGGCAAAGCATAACAGTGTTTTTAAGCTGAAGTTTACACTCTATGATCTTGGACAAATTAGACAGCCCATCGAGTAATTGATTTGTTCTACCCATCACGGCTGTCCTAATGAAACAAATGTGACTCCATCCAACAAGAGAGGAAAGCCTTCCAGCTACAATGAGTCTTACTAAATCAACGTAGTAAGATTGATTTAAAGCAGGAAAGACTAGCCCAGAACGGCAATATACTTATCTGTAAAAATAACATCGCTCTTTCTTAATCAATTGATCACTAAATCAATCAATCAATTAAGTTCATCAATCAATCAATCAATCAATCAATCAATCAATCAATCAATCAATCAATCGCAAGTAATTTTCTGAGCTAGCAAGCGAGTGAGTGAGGGCAATCTACTTATCCGAATACACTACAGGCCAGTGGCATAGTCTTGCAGCAAATTTATCTAACATAGCCTATTTTAAGAAAGGTTAATATCATTGAAAGATAAAGTTATTTATCTACTACCGGATAAATATCCTTCAATTATTTGTGAAAGGTATTACATATTTAAATACTGTTTCTTCAATTATTTATAACTACCCAGAATTCATCGTGGGAATGGAAAATTACTATATTCTTTGTTTCAACATTCCAATTATAAACGGATATTGTGCTACAGTTAAAAGTTTATCAAATGAAGTAATGAATTCTTCATTCATACTTATTGAAATCTGGAAGATATCCTTCCTCTTTCTTGTTGATTCCCCACACATAACACGTATAATGCCTGAAGACACAAAGGCACTTTTATTTCGATCTAGTTTACATGCAATATCAATCAAATTTTCTCTAAGCCAAAAATTTACTATTAGTCCCATTGAAGTATTTATCCATAATCAAGAACAAAATACATTGCTTCAATATTTGAACTTTTCTGTCTACTCTTGTTTAGTCAACTCCAAAGCGATACAAGTCGTGACGGAGCGCGCGAAAATACTTCCGATCAAAAATTTATACGATTTTTTCTATGCAATGCACATAAGTGAGCACAAGTTAATGACATCTGAAGCCAGATACAATGAACATGGATGGGCTTATTTGACAAAAAAAACAAATCGGTAGATAATGATTGGATTTCTATCATGAAATTGCGCAACAAAATTGCTTCTGATCTGGAAATCGTTTTGATTTCTTCTCTTTTCATGTTTTATGACCAACTTTGACACAGCTTGAGAGTCATCTGTGGTACAATGGTGAACTATGGTACAATTTTTCTAGCACAAAGCTTGATCATCGTTTGCATTCGTAATGCATAAGCATATTTGGAGACGTTGAAATGTACTACATCAATGTGCAACAGCTCTACACCTCACATTCCTCAAACAATCGGTTAATCAATTAATTACTAAACAATCAATCAATCAGTCAACCAATTTTGATCTTCATGCACCAAATCATAATGCATGAAGTTTTGCAAGCAGAACAGTTTGAATTCAAGATTTAAGAAAAACTTTCAAACAAGCCAAATATGCCTTTAGAGTGTGTTTTACCATACATTTGGTATTAATCTATTGCACTAAGTACTGGTCTGTTGTAGGTGGAGTTCTACATAAGACTATTAAATAATATGATGTAGTTATTTGCCATTTATATCCATCTATCGTAATATAAAAACAAACAGTTGATAATAAGAGTTGTCTAATCAAATATTTACACTTAATAGTAGTTATTGTCAACTATTTCCCAGCAAAGTAGAACACTAGTGATGACAGTGAATTTGGAACGGGTAAATTGCTTGAGATGTTGAGTACACTTACGTTTGGATTTCTTGATGCAGAAAACAATAAAAACTATGACTATGATAAGAAATATGACACCACCAACTGACCCTCCAACTATCGGACCAATATTTGAATCTGAGTTTGAAAAGAACAATTCAGAAAATAAATAGAAAAATTCATTAGTAAATGCAGTCGAACATGGATAAATTTTTACATGAAAAACAAAGCTCTGGATAAACTGAGAACAAATAACGAAAGAATCTGAGTACAAATCAAAAGCTAGTGTTCTGATGTTTGGTTATTTTATAATGCATGGAAAATGAAGAACAATGAAAAGGTGAAAATGAGAGATGGAACAAGACTGAGTATGGTTGCCAGAAAAGAAAAACGAGTCCCAATAATAGCATTAGATATCAAGACACACAAGTACTATTTACTTTGCGTTTAGTATATGGTAAATTTATACATCAATTACATGATCAAGCGTAAGCGGTATTGTGCATTCAGTTCTGTAGGACGGTCATGTAATAGCGTGAATGAAAAGCATTTGGAAAATAACATGGTAGAGACGAAAAAAGAGTTTTCAGATCTTGTCAGAAATTCAAGAGATAAAGCTAATACCTGAAGTGTTTGGTTTAGGGCTGGCTGTTGAATTCCCAGAGCTTCCTGAAATTGTAGATGACGATATAGTAGCAGCATTTGGGCTAACTGACGGACTAGTCGACTCTAAAAGTAGCTTTTGTCAAGGCTCTAGCATATTCATATTACAAATAGTGTTAGATATTTTATGTGGCAAGAAAGCTGTAAACACTGCTTTATTGATCATAAAAATTTAAATTAAAATAACAAAACTAACAACCAAATCATGTTTGATTAACAAAAAATAACATAATTATGAGGAGCAAGCACAATAGTTAGAAATAAAGAAAATTTGATAATTCTAAATGAATGGATGGCAACCATTGCAAATAAAATTTATATGCAAACCGAAGGACATGCATTTAGATTACAGTCATACACCGCTAATGCAGTGCAGTTGAAAGATCGTTCTAGACATGACATTTTAGATATTCCTTGGTTTGTACCAATCTACAAATGAAAGAAACGAGTGCACAATGGTGTCATACCAGGCGGGGTTGGAGTTGGGGTGTTCAGTGGTGTGTTAGAGACTTTTGCAGTGACATTTCTCGAAGTAGACTTGAAACTGACTGTCAGCTGAACATCAGTAACATTACTGTAAGTTAGAAAACTGCACATTGTCATCTCCCCAATGTTGTATCCGGAATTATTGTACTCGTTACTTCCTGATGCACTTTTGAGTACAACTTCATATTTGACATAACATGCACCAGATCCCACTTTATTCCACTTCACTTCAATACATTTTGCTCCTCCAACTTTTCCTGCTTTCAAACCAAAATCCATGTCCAATTTTACTGCAAGTTCAAAAGATTACTCAAAACAAACACACAATGATCGAACATGCTTTGAATTGTACAGTTTGTATCTATATTGAAGGATAGCTACTCTGGGCAATAAGTCAATACTAGGACAAGGACACAAATGAATCAACGGTTGGGAATTCTTTATTTCTATTTTTATTTTAAATGCGATT
The DNA here is from genome assembly GCA_018155075.1 of Cassiopea andromeda. NCBI lineage: Eukaryota > Metazoa > Cnidaria > Scyphozoa > Rhizostomeae > Cassiopeidae > Cassiopea > Cassiopea andromeda. Next base: position 15,340 of record WIPJ01005940.1, read on the forward strand.
TTCAACTTATGGAGTCTGCTAATGATACTTCAAAGAAATTAAAGGACAATTGAAATTGCGCTTGAAAACAATTCTGGCATTTGGTAACCAAACAGATATCAGATGAGATACTCTCTTGTCCGGAATAGAAACGGGGGGGGGGGGGGGGGG
>WIPJ01006060.1:18214-55806 GCA_018155075.1 Cassiopea andromeda
GCAGAATGATAGGCAAGTGTAGAGGACATAAAACATCTGACATGTAGCGAAAAAATTTACAAAATAATTTAGAAAAAGCCCTTAAAATCGTCAAAGAGAATGCATACAGCTAACTTGACTAGCGAAACTAATTTTTGAAGGTCTCAACTGCTTTCAACTTGTTTGAAAATGAACTCTCATATTTTACGGTTTTACACAATACCACTTACATCGAGTTCCTCAAAAAATCATCCAAGTCATGAAAGCAAATATTTTCAGATAACTTTTTCAAAAGAGAGGCACGTTCTTCTTTCTACAAATAAAAAAATAATTACGCACCACAGAAACCGAACCAATACATAAATATTTTTGTTGAAATACGCAATAGTGCGTCAAACACTATTTAAAAAGAATTAATGTGTCATCATGCAATTGGCAAGTCTGTTAAACACAATTCTAACGCAACGCAACGCAAATCGCATAGGTTTTCCAGCCGAATGGGAAATGTCCCCAATGCACTGAACTCTTTCCAGGAGCACGGGATATGCATAAAATTTCATATTGCCTTGTAATCAGAAATAACCGATGCCAAAGGGACTGTATTACTTGTGTATATATCCCATCATATCATGCTTTATCCTATCCTCATTACCAGGGCCGTGGCTACAGGGGGGTGTGGGGGTGTAACACCCCCCAGGCGTCGAGCTTGTCGGCAAATTTACTAAGAATTAAGGTGTTGTCGGCAATTTTCAGAAAGTCAATATTGTCGCAAGAAGACGATAGCTAAAATTGATTTCTCAATGACATTCCCTGACTTCACGACAAAGCTTTACAGGAAATGTGCTCTCTCCAGTGCTTCCACTTTGGAAAATAAAATTTCCTTCCAGCTTTGACATTATTTCGAAATTTCCTTCCAATTTCCTTCCACCGCGAGGCCAACAAATTTACCCCAAAATTAGTTAAAATGGCCCTAAAATGACGCATAAATAGCTCTCAGTGCTTCGCGCATATCTTAACATAGTGTTAAATGATAATTTATGTAAATTATGCTATGCTGCTGTTTAATTATTTTGATTTGAGCGTGATGCAGACACAAGAAGAAATTGAATGTGTTTGAATAGTGATGAACAAAGCAAAAAAGCTGATTTTATTGCATTTTTCAACAAAACAATTAGCGAGATATTTAAAATATAAAAACATACAATAAATAACAGAAGAAATCAGAGCAATAATAATGGTTTTAATGTCAATGTAATACAGTTCATTCAGTCTGGAAGCTAGTTTTTACAATTCGAGGGGGCAGTTGTTTAAAAAACAACTTAAAACTATATTTTTCTCCTTTTTGTAGCGAATTTCCTTAATATTCCTTATATTTTACTCGAATTTCCTTCTTATTCCTTCTAAATTCGATTTCCTTCTGATTTTCTTCTGAAGGTTGAAATTTCCTTAAAAAAGGAAATTTCCTTCTAAGTGGAAGCACTGGCTCTCTCATCAGGAAATGTAGCCTCAGAGCTTTCATCACTTCATTAGTTCTACAGGCTTTGTTAAAGTGAACTAGTCATCCATCCATCCTTTTTTAACATTATAAACTGCAATCAATAGGTCAAATCTTTTTTCTCCTCAAGGAAGAAAGCAAAAGCCACACCCAAAACCACGCCCTTCTGTCGGCAAAATTAATAGCAACACCCCTCCACCCTTCCACCTCTAGCCACGGCCCTGGTCATTACATACTTAATGTTTATCGCATACATTCTCCACTCTCAGGGGAAACCCCTTTCATTGTATTGATAAGCAGTTCTTAGATTTGAATAGCCTTAGCATAACTCTCCTGAGGAAAAATATTTACTTTTCACTTTTTTGTCAGATTTTACTAGCCTTAAAATAAATATCCTGTGGAAGAAAGCTCACTTTGATATTTCTTTTAACTTCATACTTTAGAAAAATAAATTTTCTTGGCCTACCTTACGAAGGCCTAAGGTGTACATTGGAAACAAATCCCGTTCTCCTGCAAAGCCCTCTCATTGTATCGATAAGAGGTGTTGAGATTGGAAAAATAACTTCTATTGAAAACGGACAATTGCATTCTCAACTTCACGTCTCTGAATTTGGGTCTAACTCTGAATCTGAGCCTGGAGGTATATTCTTCAACTTGCGTTCTTGCCAAACACTCTGCACTCGAAGCATGGAAACTGCAACAGCAATCTGAAAATCAGGTTCACGTGGAAATTTGGGATGCCTTCGATGAACTGGGACCTTTCCATGGTATACGGAACAAAATTGGCTTCGCCGCTGTCATCTTGAAAAGGTCCTCATTTGCAATGGATTTCCTCCATGCTTTCACAGGGTCTGACGAATAGCCATTCTCAACAAGCATTGCAAGCAGGTCATGTTTGGTTCGCTTCGCCTTTCGGGCGGATATGAACAATGTGATACTCATTAAATATACACAAACTATATACCATATAAAAGCCCTCCTTCTATACGTTCTGAATATGCAAGAAAATTCCAAGTTTTCCTTAGGGGAGGGAAGTTATAACTAAAATACAACTCACCAAAAACCCTTGCATTGGCCTTGTATTTACATGCCCTTCTGATCAAATAATCACCCAATAATCCTCCGTATATCCGAACGATAAAGCTTTTTCAGCTTAGTCTCTTTCTCTTATTCAACCGCACTATGCAACAACCAAGTATAAGATCACTTGCCTCTCCCTTGACTGCCAGTCTTCTCCTTCTTGCAATCCTAACGTTTTGGCGCTCAAACTGCTAATGCAGATTTCTGCAGAATGCTTTGCTGTGCTTACCCCCCTCTGCAGACTGGTGCTAACAAGCGGAAGCTGAGGTAGCGGCATAAAGGATGGACCGAGATTGATTATATGCATTTCTTTTATAAGATGGACCGAGATTGATTATACGCACTTTTTTGTAAGAAACACAATCTGTTTATTTTCTTGATATTTGCTCAATTCCAACTAGAAATGTTTTATAATTGTCTTTAAATTCTTAAAGCTCCCAATCATATAACAACACAGAGTGGACACATGTGATGCAAAAATAATGTAAAACAGTGTCTTCAAATTATATTTCATCACGTTGAATTTTTCAAGCCCTCCCCTCCCCCTCGCTTATTAGCACTCTGCTCTTATTCAGGACCTAGGGGCATAAACTATTTTGATTTATAGCCGGTGGTGATTTCTAGTGGGCTCAGGGGGGCAGAGCCCCCCTTGTTAAAATCTTTGTTCATTTTGGGGGGGGCTCAGCCACCCAACTTTTTGTATCAATCTTGCATACATACATGTATATTATATAGCAGGAAGCAGCTTGATGCCCACTCTTAATGCATTTAATTCATTCAAGGTGTTAACGAAACAAAGTTTGTAGGAAACCCCACCTCAATTTCCTGTCCCAAAGTTTTACAAATACTTTATCGCGGCACGAAGAATACATACTTAAATGCTTTTTTCCCCGGACACTCATTAGAGTATGAAAAGGTTGGGATAGTGGCATAATGCTTAACCGAATATATACGGAGATGCTGTAATGTGCTAAGATGCGATTAATTGGCCCCAAGTGTGACCAATTAGGACCCATTAACATTGTTTACTTGAAGAGGATCTTTTCTCATGTTTTTTTGTTTTCGAAAATCAAAATATAGGCATTTTCTGTTAGCATTCTTGAAAACTTTCCTTGTGATGGCACAAATATTCACCTTACAAACGTGCTTTTGAAATGAGTAGATGGAGAGTATTTGTGGGTCCAAATAAACGCGGTCTGAATCATGCTTCAGAATCATGCATCAAGTTCATGCTTCCAAAATAAAGCAAAGGTCTTAAGATCACTGAAATAACTTTCAAGGATTAGATTCTTACTTTCATTGACAATTTTCTGCAGACGAAAAGCAAATAAATGAGTCTTGACACTGCATAAGAGCAACAACTTGATCAAAGATAAAGGCTAATTTGGAAACAATAGGAAGACCACTCAGGAAGTCAGACAAAAATTCTGAAATCCTAACTTTTCAACAAGCAGATTTATGCTCAATGACAATACGCTGATCCAGTGAAATATCTTTGCGGCTGAGAGTTCTGCTTTGCATTGGGATCACAGCAATATGTCAAATAAAGAATCTTGTAAGGAATAGTTTTGGAATCTGCACCAATAATGAAAACTGCTAATAGAACACATATGTGTCAAATCAAACAATGCATCACCTTGGTTTATTTCACATTGCTCTGATTCAAAGATGCTCTCACATACAGCATACATATATAAATCAATTGCATAAGTAGTAAAACACTGTGGGATCCCAATACATCACATCCTGAATGTCTGGTTCCTTGCATTCTGCTCCGCAAACTCCTTTTAAATTCTCTCGGTATAAAAAGCCCTGGCTATAATGAACTCTAGGTATTATCAACCAAATTTTAGGTACCTTCATCATAATTACCCTCAATATAATGAACTTTTCATTCAACGATAAAATAGAAGCGTCACAAACTTTGGAATTAGTGTAAGCATGGATTTTTATAATTCTGAAATAGGACGAGATGCATGGAAAAATTAATGGCTTTTAAAGGGAAAATAAAAATTAATGAGCAAAGTCAAAATACAGAAGCTGTAAGTGGAGTACAAGGTGCTTTGAGCTAATTTTCAATTTACGCTAACAATACTTGAATTGAATTTGTTTTTATTAAACCTTGGACAGAAGTTGAAGGTAGCTCAAATAAGCACACGGATGGGTCTATGAGGCGCGCACTACTTTAAAATGCATAAAAATTGTCCTCCGTATTGGACGAACTCATGATATAATGAACTATTATGTGATTACCTTTAGAGTTCGCTGAAAATTGAAGACTGAAGATGGGTAAATCACAACAGAAAATTTCACTTCCAATGAACTCATGAAGAATTTATGGGCCTGATTATGAGTCCCTTTTTGTCACGGCAGTCAGGATATCTCGGTAACGGGGCAACTTTACAGCCTGGTATTATATGCAAAGCTTGATAAGCACTCAATTGTTTGGAGAAGAGTGTCAAATGTTAAAAATGGCTCCTAATCAAGCTAAAGCGAGAATGTTGAACACGTGGTTGATGCTCTTTTAGGAATGCTTTGCTTACAACTTATATTTATAGCTTTCTTTATGACTCTCTATCAAAACATGTGAAGGTTTTACTATTCTAAGCAGAAATAATTACAATTGGAAGTCTTGATGTTCAGAACTTTAAATAGTAAGGGCAGGCCGGTTTGTACTGTTGCTGGAAGAGTTCATACAAGATGGAAAACTTTGAATACTGGCATTTCTCCTAAAGACTTTTTCTACAAGTATCCCGGCTGCAGGACTAATGGTTCATGTTAATTAATATAGCATGCACAACTGTCCATACTATTCAGCATGGCATCCAAGGTATCTTGGCTTGATAAAATGAGACGCCTCGTGCGCCGAGTCAAAAAGTCTACCTGTAATATCAAAGCTAAATTTTTAATACGAGCATAGGATAAACCAAGACAGCCCGAGTACCGAAATATCCAGACTATTGAGATAAAATTTTTCACGTAATCAGGCCCTAACACACTCAAGAAGACCTTCCCAACAATGATACTTTTTACTTTATACCCACATCTACAAAAAGAGTTGAGCAAAGGAATAAATACGTAATGCTACCTAGTGATTCATAACTGACATCCAATAACTAGAACTCAATTTCAGTGTCAAGTAATATTCACAAAAAAACAAGCAATTATGTATTTTTGAGCTTCATCATAAAATCAAACAAATACAAATCAGTAAAGTGATAGTATATATGATGGAATCTTTCAGTTCAAAACTAACTGCATTAAAGCTACCCACAATAGTGTCCAAGCCGAACTTCTTCTAAAGCTTGTTCTAACAAAGAAATTTTCTTCACATTTCCTGGCCATTTCAGCACAAAAGCATCTTTGTTTAGCACAAGTAGTGACTTTTCCTTCAACATCAAAACGAGTTTAGTACCAACATGCAAACTTGGGCTACTGCATGACTTAGATTGATAAATGTCAATCTTTCTTCCAGTAACAAAATCCTTTTTCCCTTTCTTATAAACTTTTTTTATCCTGAGGGTTATCTTTCTCCAAGCATCGTTGACCTCAATATCACGAACTTCGCCAAGAATTACTGAAAATTGAGTTTAAGATAATTAATATGGGAAGATCATTACGTGATTGTATAAAAGATTTACATTTTTCCGTGAAATTAAAATTGTTCCAAAAAACTTAAGCACTAACGTTCGTCAGCGTAATACACCAATACCCCTCAATGTTTTCGATTGAATAATTAAAAGCTTAAGCATACTCTTGTAACTTTAGCTCTAAAACATATCTTCTGCAATAGCAGACTGCTTCACTGAACCAAAATTTTCCCAAAAGAAAATCAAAGCAGTGGCATATCAGCAGAGGTAGATATCATTGACGTCAATGATTGGAATTGCAAACGCTGTTAAGTTCTAACACATTAAGTACGTAATAGCATGATCTGATTCACAAAAAATGTACAAATTGATCAAGAACAGATATTCTTTTTGCATTATATACTTCACATAGTGAACTGACACAATAAATAACCCAATATCGATGGTTATGTTCATCATTATTATCACTTATAACATACCAAAATCACTGCGTTGACAGGCCCAATTTTTTAGTTCTTTTGCAATAAACGAGCGTTCTTCACTACAGACTTTGTCTAAAATGTAAGATCACAGTATTGACTCTCCTAAAATAACTCAACACAACTGTAAATCACATTATAGATACTAGAACAAGTAAGGAATTCTCAGTAAATGTAGCTCTATATCTTTTTTTCAAGTGTTCAAAATTACAAACCTTGAATGCAAACACATTCGTTACCATTGCAAATAGTCTTAAGTAACTGACTGTCTGCTTTTGGTCCATAAAACTGGGTGCATTTCGTTTCTGAATGTAGAATGACAGTTTAAAAATTAGGTCTGTGAAATAAATAACAAATGATAATTTATAAAGATATAGTATACTCCCAATAATCCAGAATCGGTTAATCCAGATCTTTGGATAATGCGGATCTTTCATACTCCCAAAATTTTACGTAAACTATACTGCTTATTCCGATATTGTTAGAGGTGATTCCGCTTTATTTGGAATTCCCATCAAATACTGATTTTCGAAATGCCTAAAAGTATCAGAATCTCCAAAAATTTTTACAAAAACTCCTCTTCTGAGAAGAATGAGAAAGAATACACAAAATGTAAGGGATTTTTACATAATCATTTCACTAGTTGACAGCCGTATCTATGTCACGTGCTTGTCAACAATAATTAGGCCACTGTCACTGTTCGAATCCTTCAACTCAATTTATAAGAATTGACGAAAATATTATGAAAGTACTAATGGAAGTCATAGGAAATTTCTGAGCTTGATTAGTCTCAAACTATGATTGCATTATTTTAACCCATACTTCATTTTATTCTTCAAAAATTGACCCTTCCGTTTACCTTATTTCCTCTAATAAGCGCCCCCCAAATCTATCAAAATTTAATGAGCGCCCCCTTCTAATGAGCGCTCCCTCAAAATCATAAATCATTCATTAGGTAGAAAAACCTCATTACTTATGTCATAAAATGTGATTGTTTCTGTAAAATTTCTTTTCGAAGATAAAATAAAAATGTGTGTATCTCAATGACATCGATGAGGCGGCACCTGCTTTTACCATTGTCGAGACTAGTGATAATGATAATGAGGACATAGAAATTTCAATCATTTAACTGCTTTTATATTCTTATCTTATATTCTATTTTTATATTTTATATTGTTTGACAAATTATCTCTATTTTTGGATTAGCTACCTGAATAAAATCTGAAAAATTTAATGAGCAACCCCCTCTGATGAGCGCCCCCTCCAATGAGCACCCCAAAAATGACGAAAATTTAATGAGCACCCCGGACGCTCATTAGAGGAAATATGGTATTTGGACTACCGCTCAATCCAAACTTTGCCTTACTCCTGAATCAATCCGCAATATCTGGAGCATTCTGTGCATTTAAAGACATTTAAAAAACAATAGCATAAACTTATCGGTCTTCAAAAACGTCAAAATTCCTAAAAATGAAAACCAGCTGGAAATGGCCTGGAATCTCGCTTATTGATTTGTGTCCATGGAATATTCCTCAAAAAATAACAACAGGGGTTGGAACAAATGGGGGAAAGAATAATCAGGAGGCTGGAAAATTCCATTATACACGATAGGCCGAGTGTGTGATAGGGCTTTAAGACTACTACTAATTGTTTACCAAACATTCGAAGATGAATTTCTATGCTCCGGCTCGAATCATTTACAAATGCTATTTAGCAGAGGGCACCTATTTGGCACTAAAGACTGCCTTCTGACCACGGGAGAAAGGAGAGCGCGTATAGAGCGTAGCAGACAGTGACTTGATTGTGTGGTATGAATACAAGAGCTTGGAGAATGAAAAATACTGTAAACAACAAATTTAATGTGTTGCATTTAAATCATTTCAGCGATTACAGTAGAAGGATGGGCTTCAAGCCCTGCAAAACCTATAAGATGGAGAGCTCATAAGTTGAGAAAGATGAAAATATGGGCACAAAGTATTACCTGGTTCATAATAATCGTAAACAACCACTGGAACAGATTGCAAAACTCCAACTTCAAAGACTTTGTTAAGAGTAAAACTAAAACAGCTTTTGACTTTTCGGATCTAAAAAACGAACATCAAATTTCAGATGCAATAAAATTTATTCTCAATTAGAGATTTGCCATTCAACTTTGAAATACTAATACCTTAACCCGCTATTGGATTTTCTTGCACATGTACATCTAAGGTAATCACAATCATATATCAGGGTTCATACCCAATACGTGAATCGAAATTCCCTAACTATTCCCTGACTTTTCCCTTACTGGTAGTCAAAAAAACATCGACTATACCCTGACTCCTGTTTCACATATTTACAAAAAAGGCAAAGAAAATGGAGCCTAATAGATAGGTAATACACATATACTTGCTATTTCAAAATTCTAAATGAGAAAGTTCACATCTACAGACAAACACTAGGTCAGCAACTTTGCAAACAACAGTTAATGAAAAGGTTATGCTGACTAAACAATTTGTTTCCCCTGGCTTTTCCCTGGCTTGTAAAAAATTTATAGAACATCCCCTGACTATGCCAGGTTTTCTCTGACTTTGTAGAAATGGCCTATTTTTCAGGTTTCCAGGTTCAGCATGAATCCTGTATATGTAATCCTAATGAAGAGGTGTTGATCACATTTCCAATTGTAGCAACGAAAGTTACAAATCACAACCGTTATATACAACATCGTCATCATAAATCACAAACTATCACATGTGTCATACTTATCATAAATGTAATCATAACCCCAAATGCAATATTTAACTGATTAAAATTCAACCCTAAATTCAATACTTAACTAACTTTTCATATCTCTTTCAAAAAGATAAACTCTCATAGATTGCCAAGCAATTTTTTGATGAACAAAGAATTGGAAATCAAATACACATAAAACTTTTAGTTTATGTGAAACTATAAACAAAGGTATTAACTTCAAAACGGCATTACCTTTTGAAGATAAAGAACTAAAAATCTATCATTTATTTCATAGTTGTCGATTTTCGGATCTCTGCCACTAGAGAGAAGCTAAAAATGGAATTAAAGAGCACTGTAATATAGATATAATAATACTAACTTAAGTTACAAGCTGAGAATAAAAACATGCCAAATGCAGAATACACTAAATATACAACTAGCTAATGAAAGCCAACAGCCTGAGTAAAGCTGATGGTAAAAATACCTTTTTCATATAAATTTTAAGCTATAAAAATTCCAGTGATAGGAAAGAAGGTCGATACAGACAACACTGACAATGAGAATTTCATTTTCTGATATTTTCATCTACGAAAGTATAATTTTTAAATAAGCAGTTAGTATCCCCCATGACTGCAGCCTGCTGAAGTGTAGAATTTCCAGTTCAAGGAAACTGTTCCTACTTTCGGTTACAAGAATTCAATGTTATGTCTGAGGCTAAAGTGGATATTGCCGTGGGAAATGGTTCTAGTAAACTTTCGGGACTTTGGGCAATCTTAGTTTTAAAAATTTCAGCTAACATCATATTCAAGAACTTTGATATGGAACCATCTTCTTCTAGCAGGGAAACAAAATTTTACTGGTATTGTTATATTTGTAGGGTCTTGCAGTAATGAAATAGGAATAACAACAAATAATAACAAAAAGTTCGCGAATCTTCTTCAATTAATGACTTTAACTATGTCTCATCTTACAAGTCGATACTACGACAACGGCAAGATTAACGAACAGAACAGCAACTTAATCTCAAGCTCACAACAACTTAAATTCACGGACGGCTTACACTATCAACTTCTTCTAGCGACTTCTACTGACGACTGGACTACACAATACGGCGTTGGCAGACACATGACACAGCAAAGAGAAAGGGTTATTATGTAAGGGCGATTAGAACATAAGATGGCAACTGATGGGTAATGGCATGGAAACAGATTACTCACAAACAATGACTGGACGGATAAAAATAAAAACTACCTCATAGACACGGAAAAGTAAACCTATTGTGTATCAGTATTCTCTGTAGGTAATACCTAGTGCAGTGATTTTCAACTGGGGTTCCCTGGAGCCCTAGGGTTCTGCCAGCACAATTCAGGGGCTCCGCCAGAAGTTGTATAGCAGCTACAATCAACAGTACAATTTAAATCTCCTGTGCAGATATGTGAAGGAGGGTTCCGCAAGCCACTGGAATAAATCCTTGAGGCTCCACTCCACCAAAAGGTTGAAAACCAATGACCTAGTGCACACTCATGAGTTTTTGATCTTCCTATAAAATGTCCTACTGTGAAAACTGCATGTTATTGTGCAGTTTTGAAATTGGCTATTTATAAATGTCCTCATTTATACTATTAGGTAATTTTGGTCTACGAAAGGTTTCTCAGGAGACAGAAAATGCACTTCAATTATTGCACTCCTCAGTCACTATGGATCATTTTGGTATATCATACGTACTGATAAGGGCTTTGTATGCAAATTGGTGCATCTACTAGGTGGCATAACTTTTACACATCGTTGTCTCCTTTCTTTTACAACTAATTTCCTCACCCAAAATTATATTTCATTCTTGAATTTAGCATCATAAATTATTAATACAACTAATTTTCAACTTACTGTGTCAACTCTTAATATAGTTAAAAATGAAGAAGAGAAAAAGAAGTATGTTACGGTTGAATACATAATTTGCAGCTTTGCCTATGGTGCAAAAAGTTCCTACTATTGCTCTTATTTGTACTACCGTAAATGACCGAATAACCGCCCAGTGTCAAATAATCGCTCCTATCCGAATAACCACCATGGTTAACGAGCAAAATTTAGCATTAAGCACCCCTGTCGAATAACTACCACGACCCCTTATACAAGAAGGAGCACTCCTTTGAACAATTCTGCTGGCGTAAGTGTTTAATGGAGTCTAGCACAGAAAACAAGTATTCTAATATAGTTCATTATAGATTTTCCTTAAAGAGTTGTCACCCTACAATTTAAGATTCCTCAAAGGTCACATAAAAGTGAAAGTATTTAGTTTTTCGTTTTGGAATTTCTTTCAAGAGATGTTAATAATGATAAAGCTGACATTGTAGCTGGAGATCATTGCTTCTAAGGGCGTTGAATGGTTGAAAATTTCTGTTTTTGTTACCTGTATCGAGCAATACTTAATAAGTGCACTTGGGTCATTCCATGTCAACTGATCCAGGCCATGTCACCAAATGTCTTAGAATTTGCTTTAAATAAATGTACACAAGTTCTCACCCTGATTCCTGCAAATTTTATTTTTTCAAAATTTGACTAGGCTTCATGAAATTATGGACCATACTAAATGGCATGTTTTTGTGGTCAACGCAGTGGAACAAACGACATAAATTTATTGCCAAACTTTAAATTCACAGTATTCTAATTTTACTTAGGGGATTGCAAAGAACTTTCGAAAAAAGGCTGCCTTATCTATGTCTTAATAATTTATTTGGAGAAAATATGAAATCTATGTGGTTACCCCCAGAATGTGAGGTAAAGACAAAAGCTATTCTCAAAATCAGTCATGTGTAACCCAGCTTTTGAATGCTAATAACTTGATGTGTACAGGTTATTTTGATATGTGTCATATATAATATGAAAGCTCTTATTAAAGAGATTTAATTCACAAAATATCTTTATGCTTTTTTGCCTTTTTTCAATTTTCTTCATCATCCACCTTCACACAAATTCTCATTGTTTACGACAATATTGGACTCTATAACTTCAGTGCTTGGAGCCATATTGCAATGAAATTTGGTAGGAAATTCCTATGATAGCATAATTTGAAACCAAGACTACTGCAACAGAATACCTTGTTCATGAAAAGATATAAGCAACTTCCATTTTTGCTTATGACACAATAGCCAAAACTTGAGAACAGCATGCAGTAAAATAGTGCTATGAAAGAGTTGAAATTGAAAGTAACTCGTCACTATTGCTTTAATTAATGGCAAAACTATGCAAAAAGCTGTTAAAGATATCACATACTCTCAAGCACCAAATAAGCAGGGGGTCCTAAGAAACAGAGGAGTTGGAAAAAATTCTGAAATTCAATAAATGGGGGAGGTCAAAATAAATGGGGGTTCAGAGTTAGAGAAACAGCATAGAATGATTGTAAAGTGATACCAAGAACAAAAACAGGTTGTCATAAAGCACAAAACTAAAATATATACAGAAGCACTCAATTTTGCCATAAAAAGTTAGTGTAAACAGCACTAAGAAAGAGAGGAAATAGTGAGGTGTTTGTAAAACAATTCAATGTCTTTAAAATTAATAAATGGGGGGTCCTAATAGGACTAGGGGGCTAGAACAAAATCAAAAAACTCATAAGTAGGGGGTCTTTATTAAGCACCTGGGAGTATGCAGTCCTCAAAAGCAATGAAGGTTGCCATTTGAATCTATACATTACTCAGGCTGCAATTTTTAATATATATTGAAGATACAGTTTATAATACATCTAAAGCTGTGACCTCTATTTTTGTACTTCAATCAGTTCAAATAAAAAATCACACTACCACAATGTTTCCATTGTTAAAACACACGTGTGATCTTGCACTGAACATAGAGACCTACATTCAAATAACAAGAAAACAATTCAACTGGCATGCCAGAAGCAAATAAGGGCAAGAGGACAGCTTTCTTCTGTGGGGGCACAAGACAATGCCTTTTTAATGACCATGTCCTTCAGTGGCTGCAGCCATATCACTACTTCACTGCAACAGTGGTGTGAAATAGATAGAGCCATCGTCATACTTCGACAGAGTCTACTTTGAGCTATTCCCTGATCTAATTGTTTCAAAAAAACAATTTGCTGAAAATGGCATTCTTGCCCCTTGCCCTCATGTCACTAAGGCAGGAAGGACAGCTGCCCTCACTTTTCATCCCTGTTCCAGTACCCCTGTGCTTCAACACCAATTAATTCAAACGAAGCAAAACACATGAAGATAGTTTTTGACTTAAATCTCTTCAGCAATAGCTTTCAGATGATATATTGTGAGTATCAATAGCACTTGTACACATGAAGTTATAAATGCTCAAAATTTGGGTCATGCACAATTGATTTTGAAGACTACCTTTGTTCTTTCACCCCCATGCTGGGGGTAAACACATAGATTCTTGCCAGTTCTCTTCATAAGTGAATAAAACATGCCTTAGGCATCCTATATTCAAAATTTCACAACAATCAAGAAAGGAAGATTAAAATTATTTGCTTGTGAAGATTAGCAATTTGTTACAAACTACTTGTTATGGTTCATTGACCATAGCATTAAGCCATTTTGAATGGCCCACAACTTGATGAATCCTCAACCAATCTTCAAAAAAGTTAGTTTGCTAGACTCGGCATGAAAAGGTCTCTCTGTATACTAAATTTCTGCAAATTCTGAGACATTGGGGGACAAAGTCAAATTGTTTTGGATCAGTGGACATGGAATGACCTGCTTGCCGAAAAACTGCCCCTAATTGAATAATTGCCATTGATCAAAGGCAAAAACATAAATAAGTACCCCAGAGGTTATTTGGTCATTTACAGTAATTGGAAGTAATAAAATAACAGAAGCAACATAGTATATGAGTTACAAAGTCATTGTTTATGTTGAAGTTATTCAAGGTAGCCACTCATATTTTGCAATGAAATTCCGGGAGCTTTCCAGTTTTCCAGGACTAGGTGTTTTCCAGGAATCTTTTACTTTTCCAAGCTAATCATGTGTTGCATACTGTACTGATCATGCGCAAGACATTTCTCTCAGAAATGTTTTGACAACATGCAGTAGCAGCGCTACTTTTAAAATGGTATAGTTTACTCATGTATTGAGACATCTTGGTACCTTCATGAATCACCCCGAGTAAAAGACTTAAGGATTAAATTAAAAGGTTTTTTAATGCTCAGCTAACTTCGAATGTAAGAGTTCATCGTGCAAGTCTGAAATATGTCTCGGTGAAGTAACCACTTAAGTTGGCATGTATTTACGTGTGAAAAGGTGATATGGAAAGGACAAGTAACCTGAAAACTATTAGGAAAGATGGTAAAATGGGGTCTGGAGGTGAAGCTCCCAGAAATTTTTGCGGTCCATGCTCTTCAGACTGTTCAAAAGCCTTTTCACCATATTCATCTAGTTCACACTTCTCATAAAATGGATTCAAGTGGAATCCATTAGTATTTTTTGGCAGAAACTTGTCAGAGTTTCTCATTTTTCCCCACTAATTTTTCCTTCCATGGCCAATACTTGAATTCCCAAGACCACTCTAAATTAGACACTGATTTCAATTGAATGTTGAGTCAACACAGTAGAGCAGTAGAAGAATGCACCTAGTGCCCAAGTACATGGGTGAAAATACAAGCATATTGGAGGGAAAAGAGTGTCTGGGGGCTTGTCCCAGAAAAGTAAAAAATTTTAGAAAAACTCTAGAACACAGGGTAATGCCTCTTTGGAGAATAAGACAAAAGTTATGTTCCGTTGGGATGGGTCGTTGAGCTTTCAAATATCAACTGCATTTCAAAACATTAACTTCCAGGAGTTTCCAGGAATATTGGCCAAACTGTTATTCGCACACGATAGCTAAATATTTTCTTTCTCATGCTACTCACAATACATTATGAAAACTTTTTCTCAATTCATAATAAGTGCCCTACTTCTATAGTTAGTAAAAGCAAATTTTTCAAACAGTAGACGGTGTTATACATGTGTATGTATGACTTCAATCAGCAAACATTGGCAAGTGCCACTTTGTAGCAAGATTTCTTTCCTCAAATGCATCAAGAGATGTTGTTGACTCAAAGCAAGAGTATGTGACAAATAAGTTGCAAAGCACGAAAATTAGTAACATTGAAAAGAATGGGGAAAGCAAATGCTCATCAAATATCAAACTTGCATTCCTGGATATTTTGGCATTGGATGATGTATTTTTGGAGCATCTACAGCCCTACTTTTAGATACATCAACTCCAATTAGAGTCACTCCACTGATAGTCACACTCCGTATATACTCGCAATATTTCTATTCCTCAAATCTCATTCTGGTTAAATCCTTATAAATGCACTCTGTTTATAGTCACTAATTTTTGTCACACTCCACTTATAGTCACTACCTTTCCTTCCCCAAGCAGAAAAACCCCCTTTTACGGTAACATTTGAGGACAAAATTGCTGAAGTGCTGTAATAACATCTTTGGAAAAGAATTGTCTTACATATTTCCCTCTTTTAGTGTATTTAAAAGTTTATATTAGTTCATTAGCCTTCACAATTAAAATCACCTGTATCCCTTAATAGCCGTTTGTTTCTGTTCTCCCCACTTTTGCAAGCACATTTGCCTTTCCTTTAGCAGCTGGCAGCTAAATTATGAAAGCTTCCCAATTGTAGCTTCTTACTTTTCCAATTAAGCACAGTTTTGTGTACTATATTTCATATTGGACCTCTATCAAAGAGTACTATTGAATTCCTGTTATTTTTCCCAATCACTATCGCTCTACTCTTCATTGTCAGTCAATTTTACACAAAGCTTTTCTGTATATAATCATTACACTTATTGAACAGTGAGGAGTTTCTGATTACAAATTGGCTGGAAACAGTTCTTATACGAATAGAGAAGTATTACAATCCTTTTCTACTATCTACCTATGTATGTTAGGCAGCTCTGCTTAACAGTCATACTCCACCTACAGTCGCACTTTTCTTTAATACATTTGGTGTGACAATAATCGGAGTTGACTATGCTTGCTCCCAAGTAGCTCCACCCATTAGAATCACAAAGCAGACTTAAATCCAGGAAAAGCTTCAGGACTGTGGAAAGTCTGGACCCTAATTTATCGGCATTCTGGCGTCTTAAAGCCTGGAACGAACTGGAAACCTACCCAAATGAGGCCATCCAGCCGCCAATTGAAGAATTACCGACTGGGACAGATCTTCAAAGAAAAGACTGGGTGTCGCTCAACAGAGCAAGAGCCAAAGTAGGAAGGACGGCCAGTACCCTGCACAAGTGGAAACTCGCACTTTCCAGCGAATGCACGTGTGGCCACCCCAACCAAACAGTCAACAACAACATTTTCTCAGAATGCCCAGAGGGTCCCCACTGCACTGATCAAGATCTCCGAGAATGCAACGAGACAGCCCGAGTTTGGATAACCCATTGGTACGATAAGATATGATGATGATGATGTCAATGCATGCTAGCTTCACCCCTTAGAATCACAATGCATGCTTGTTATCAAGGAAACTGTTATTTATAAACCAAACTGTTATGACCGCACCTGGAAATTTGTAGATTCAATTTTCCCAGTTGTGACAAAATCATGCTGCTATCTTAGAAACACTTGAGCTTTCAAACTTGACAGTCCCCTTGATGGACACCCGGACTAACCTTCATGAATGGAATTTGGCTGCTATCACTTGTAAATAACAGTGAGATCATTAGAAGAAATGCTAAGGAAAATGTGTTCTATTTAACCCCATTTGCTTTATTTTCTTATACCTGCCTGTCAGAGCTGACAATCTCACAGTATGTAGATACTAATTAAATAATTACTTTCATGTTTGACAAAGGTGAACATATGTTGACCTGATTTTTGTATGTAGTGAATAGGCTCCAATAACACACAAAGGAGGTATTATGATGATGATGATGATGATGATGATGATGATGATGATGATGATGATGATGATGATGATGATGATGATGATGATGATGATGATGATGATGATGATGATGATGATGATGATGATGATGATGATGATGATGATGCAAATAAAAGGTCAAAAATGGAAAATCAGCAACCTAGAAAGGAGGGGAAAGGGATTGATAGGGAAAAATTGGATTGTGAGGAAGTAAGAATGAATTTTCAAAATGAGATGAATAGAAAGCTAAGTAGTAAAGAAAAGTTAGGAAATGGAATTACCTGGGAATGTTTGGCTAAGATGGCACAAGAAACAGGGCAACAAGTGGTAGGGTTTAAAAAGAAAGAGGGCCTGAATCCATGTTTTAATGGGCATGAGGAAGAGATAGCACAGTACATAAAGGTATTATGGAATAGTCAAGATAAATTGCAAGAGAAGGGAATGCCAATGAAAAAGAGGGATTAATTTATAAAAGAAGGACATTGAGGAAAAGGTTTAAGGAGTCTAAGAATCAATGGGAAAATGAGTGGTGGGAGAGGAAAATTGATGAGTGCAAAGCAGCAGAGCAGAAATATGACTGTAAAAAATGTATAAAATTTTGAGAGATATTGGTGTAAGAGATGTTAACAAGGAAGTCGTGAGAGAAGAGTTCTTTAAAGTGATTGGAGTAGTGTCAGTTAGACAAGACACAGACATAGACTACCCTGTTGTTGTCTTGGTGGACATTACTAAAGCGTACCCAAGGGTAAATAGAAACATCCTATGACATCTGTTAAAAAAAACTAGGAATGAAGGACGTAATGCTAAAAACTCTGCAAAACCTGTATGAAAGAACTGAGTACAAAGTAAAAGAAGAACATCAGTGAGTGAAGCATGGGAGCCCCAGAGAGGATTGAGAGAAGGGTGTGCTACTTCTCCTATATTACTTAACATCTACCATGCATGTGTGATGAAATTAGCTGAAAAAGTGAGGAGAATCAGGCACAAGGGAATAATATGAGCATTTGAATACCATAGATTTCGAAGCCAGGTTACTCATCCCCCCCCCCAAAAAATAACAGACAAAAGCTATGAATAGTTTTGAGAATGAGACGCTGGAAATAGCTGAGTCATAATTTGCTGATGATACTACTATACTTGAGACAAAAGAAGAGATATTCATAGGTAGAAACATTGTTATGGAAGTTATGAACATGTTTAAAGAAAAGTGTCACCCAGACAAAGAGGAAAATTTATTTTCTGGTGAAAGTGAGATTGAGTCTATCAGGATGTTGGGCTCAGTTGTTGGCAGAAAGAAGTACAATCAGGAAAGGCTGAAGAGAGCTAGACAATGTGTATGGAAAGTAAAGAAACGATCATGGAAGACAACAATGAGCAAAATTAACCAAGCAAGAGTTGTAGAAGTTATCATGGAATCCTCAGTACTTTTTGACTGCACAATAAGACCTCAGTACTTTTTGACTGAACAATAAGACCTTTGAATATTGCTGAAATAAATTAACTTCAGAGAGTGGTGGATGACGCTTATAGATATATATTTTTCAAGGTTTTTTCCAGATTTTTGGCAAACCTGGTCACCTATCCATGCTCATCATGTGTTCCATAACTAAACTGGTTTGTACAAAAAACATCACCTAATCTAATAGGGTATTGAATCAACAAAGCAGAGCCGCAGAGGAAGTTGCTTAGGTGCCAAGTAACCATGTGGATATGCAAAGGTAATGGAGGAAAGTGGGGGCCCTTGCATACAGAAAACAGTTTGCAAGCAAACAATACATAACAATACATAACAATACATAACAATACATAACTTTACCACAGCACGAAAAAGCAGCAACATCCTTTTGACTTACCTACACGCTTTTTTCGTCCGACACTCATCAGCGTATGAGAACGTCGGATAGTGACCTAAAGACTCATCTGATGAGTGTCGGACGAAAAACGCTTTTAAGTATGCCAAAAGAACGTTGTCGCTTTTTCGTGCTGTGGTAAAGTTCTGTAGTATCAACAGACTATTTACAATATATAACACTGGAAAATGCCTCATGCAAATCATGCTATGCACTTGATTTTACAAACATGACCTATTTAAATTTGACATGTACATCAAAGTAGTAGTAGAAACGCCCTAACTGCCAAAATGTTGGATGGATATGCAAGCACAGCTGAGAAACTTGAGGGTCTGGGGGGCTTGCCCCTAGAAAAATTTTTGGAGCATACTCTTTACAACACTGTAAAATGCTTCTTTGCATACCAGGGCAAAAATTGTGTTCCAATTTGGTGGGTAGTTGAGCAATCAAATGTGAACTGTATTTCAAAAAAATCGCTTCCACGAGTTTTCCAGTAGTTTCTACACTTTCCAGGAGTATTTTCCAACAATTAAATTGCCTCCCAGGAGTTCCAGAATTAGTGGCCACCCTGATTAAGGGGGTCGCGTCCCACTATTTTAGACACACTGATGTAATGGGAGCAATCTCACATTTCCCATACTCAAGAATTCTGTTGAATTGATGTTGCTATGTATAAAGACAATTTCACCATTGGTAAATTATTCACTTTCTACGCATCCTGCATTATTATTAATAATACATGATTCCTCGAAATTCTCCTTGTTTCAAGAAGTCCCACGATGATTGCAGCTTTGAGGATATACTTTCAACTTTTGACAATGTATATTTGCCATTTAAAGATTGATTTTCTTGTATCAAGCACTCATAAACATAAGTGCAGTCTTAATGTAATGGTCTATACCTCTGACAACAAATCCGGTGTACAGGTTTTGATGTTACTTCGATGCACCTTCAACGCACTCAAAAATTTATAAAAAACTGTTCTTCTTAATCACTGATACGGTTTCCTTGCATCAAAGTTACGAAAGAAACAAACTCCTTAATTTTCTGTCTCCCTTGAGTCTTACAATTTTGGTTTATAAATGACTGTCATGGTGACAACTCAGATAACCTAGATTAATTCCCACCATGCCAGGTACTGTATTTGTGTATCTGTGTTCTTCACAAATATTGATAATTGGCTAGTACTAAGATAATGGCATACAATACACTACCTTTTTCACGGATTCTTCATTTGCCTTAAAACCTGTGAGTATTCCTACTTCTGCAATAGTCATTGATGAACCATTGGAGAATTTGTGGCTACAAAATAAAGGGAATGTTCCAATATTACGTCATTAGGAAACTGCTCCATAGTATACGAACTAAAATCACCAATACATTGAAACTTTTACAAATGAAGAATATCAGTTGATTACAAAGATATTGCAAACACTTATGACAATATTAAAAGCAGAATTCACGAAAAATGACAATTTCCCAAGAAGTAATGAACTTGAAAGTGAAGATTCTATCAATTCTGTTACTAAAGCACCGTTTTTTCTCAAAAGAGCGCCTGGGGTGCTCATTCAACAGATATTTGCGGAAGCGCTCATTTACAAATCTTTGGGGGATGTTCATTTCGTTTCGCAGACATACAGATACAATCTTCGCCAGTAATTGTGAGTAGACACATAAACGCAATATATGAAGATATAGGAAATACAAGATATTGGGAATCAGTCAAATAACCATATGGAAATAAAAAGTGTAAAAAGTAATGTAAAGGAAAGGGTTACAAAACTATATCAATTTGGTTCTCATCTTCGGTATCTATTAGCCGGCATTATGACAACTTCATCAACATCCTAGTCGTTGGCAAGCAAAAGTGCGAAGCCGCTCGATATAGAACGCACACAAAAGATGAAAAACTGCCGATAAACTACAAACAGAATTGAAGAAAAGGAAGAACCTTTGTACAAAACATGCCTGTAGCCAGATTTCCGAAACATTTTAAAATGGCTTAATTGAAATTAAACGTTTTATTTTAGTCGCTTGGTTTGTCTTTCTTCATGTTCTTCGTTATAGCTGGCAAATCATTATCAAAGGGGGGCTCATTCAAGGGTGCACTCTTTCGAGGAAATGCGTTATAGCAACTGTCAGAAACTTTTAATAAATACTAAAGAACACGTTCTATCAAACTTCTCTCACCTCAAACAAACTTTTACATCTATTCTGTTTGTTACTTGATCACCTTGTTGACTCTCTTGGACTTTTTTCTTGCAGCCTTTTACGCACTTTCTCCTACATTTCTTATTCTTTTTACACCTCTTTTTGCACCTTTTCTTGCATTTCTTCAGCTGCTTCTGTTTTACACTTTTATATTTTTTGTCATTCTGCCACTTCTTAATTTCGGTGGCATCATTTACTATGTTATCTGAGCTCTCCATTGTTTCTACTTCCACAACGTACTCACAAATTTCATTCTTTCTCTGTGGTTTGTTGTATCTCCATTCAATCTTAAAGAGATACAATGATAACTATAATAAATGGCATGATAACCGCCTAATTTACTGCTACATAGCAAACCAATTTCAAATTTCAGCATTCAGTATCCTATAGAATAAAAACAAAATGCCTTTACCTTAAATACAGCAAGCATACTTTAATGGTCAGATACAAAATGGACTTTCAGCATGATGATGAATGAGGCTGAGCTCTCAACCTAGTCCTTTCTAAGGTATCACCTACCGATTTTCTACCTCAGATCAGAGAAGTAGCGACCGGGGTTTGTGGGGATGCAGCATCCCCAACTTTTGGGATTTGAGAAAATTCAGGTGAAATTGGGTGAAATAGTTAAATGAAGTATTTACTACATTTACAAAAACAAGTAACAAAACAGCGTATTCCAGCCATGTGATAACCTTATTTTGAAAATTTTTTCTCCGGGCTCAACCATAGTGGGCCCATTAGTAGACTCTGAATAAGAGAGAATGTCTAACATACTTGCTGTAAATACTGCTTAAAAGGTTAATAAATGTCTCTCTTGTGAAATACTGTATTTGCAAAAACCAATCTCAAAATAGTGTTGTCCAGTCATCTGAGAACCGCTGTTTTGACACCTTTTCCCACCATGGTGGGCCCTATATAGACATTAGATATGAGAGAATGTCTAGCACATTGAAAGTTTTTGATAGCCGTTCTTGCCCTCCTTCCTCTACCGTATGTAAATAGCTAAAGAACATTGCTTTAAGACATTGGCAAAAATAGTGATCGGTAATAATAATAATAACGTCATCTTTATACAGGCTTAACTTGTTCAGCAAAAGCTGTTATCAATCAAGTGCATGTCCAAAATATACGTAAGATGCTAATAACTAAAAAGCTAAAAGTCAAAATTAAAATTGCTACAGAGAGTCTTGACTCTTACAATTGACGCTTGAGATTTCATTTCGTCTGCCATCTAATTGAATAGCATAGCTCTTAGAAAGTAAAAGGCCTTCTTTCCTGATTCTGATCTAACCTTAGGCAAGACGACATTCTTTGTGCTGCACGAGTGCGGTGGTTGTGGTTTACTTTCACAAAGTAATTGTGAAAGGAGTGTGGCGATAGTCTATTTAGGATTTTGAAAACCCCAAGATTACACATCTTGTTTGCGGCTATCAAAAACCTCGAGAACACACATCTTGTTTCTTATATTGCTGATCTTCTCCAGTTTCACTGTTCCTGTTACCAGTGATAATACAACAGCTTCCTAACCAGGTAACATCAGGTAAATTCAACCTTACAGCACTCCCCCAGCCAATGGGTTCTCCTAACAACTATAAAACAGCGCAAAAATACTTGAAAAAATTTAATATAATTTCATCAGTGTTATATTCCCAAAAAACCCAAACATCAAAAGGATACAAAACGAACCTGTAACTGAGCAGTTCCAGTTCCTACAGTGTCAACCGTGATCCGACCTGGGATAGCTTGTGTTATCTAAAAGATAAAACATGACATATAATTCATAGAAAAAGGTACAACTAAAGACTATTCTGATTTTGCAGACAACCAATGGTTACAAGAAAAGGTTCTGGTAGTTGCTCAATATTTCTAAGCATGGCATACTTATGCGTGAGTCTCATGTAGAACCATTGGATTCTATGCTTTTATTATCTACAACACATACATCTAATTGGCTTTGGCCTTATGTCTTTAGCTCAGACATGCCCTACATCCGGCCTGTGTTCAAATTTCCACTGGCCCAAAGCCTCTGTCATAAAATATGTTAATAAATGAATAATAAGTCGTAAATCTTGAGCTAAATACACTTTTGTGATGATCAAAAGCTAAGTATTAACTGTGTACTGTGTAGATAATATACTTCACTTGTGCTTATCTTATATTTTAATTTAAAGGCCTGGCGGGTTATTATTCCTTACATGCTAGAGCAATAACTGCAGAAGTGAGCGAATGGATGTCCAACTGGCAGCGGTAAAGAATGTATTTAGGATGGCAAATGCACGTAACTTTGGTTTCTATGTTTATACACATATGGATTTGGCTTCTATGTTCATTCTACGCTTCTGCTATTCTCTAACGTTTATGTCCATAGAATATCAGTAGCTTTTCATACATTCCTTTTACCAAGCATATGTCTGACCTAGGTTAGGCCTAAACTGTTTATGCTTACTTATGCAGAGATTCAAATGTTTGGATATTACTTGGATTGTACTCAGTGGTTATCAAATCATATCAAATGTACAGGCTAATCCTTTCTGATGTAATTAAACCACTGAGCGATATATTCCAAACCCTGAGAACCTCTCGATTTCTGTAGGCTGTTCTTGAATTCAGAGTAAAAGATTGCCCTTTGGTAAGTAATGCAGAAGCATAGTTGCTTCACCGGGAGGCTAATTTGTGCGTCGTGGATAAATGGTAGGAAGAGCACCATATGCAAACACGTTTCAATTTCTATGTGAATTATTATTGCTCCCATTTCGAAATACTTGAAGAAATGTTGCTGGCTCTCGGCATCCCATCGAATTCCCTAGGCCTTGCATAAAGCGAATCCATTGGCGTAGATCGTTTGTTTTTATAGGAAAATTGCGAAGACTCCTGCCCACACACAGCTGAATGCAACCCACCTTTTGCCCATCTTTAAACTATTTTCATGAGCTTATTTGAAACATTTGAGCAGAAGCGGGTATTGATGATTTAGTTAGGCCCTTGTCACAAAGCGGACTTCCTCCTCACAAGTCAATCTCGAGATCTCAATTTGCAACTTCCTTTTCCTGTAGCTATCGAACTTTGATTGCTAGCTGAAGGCAGTTCGTATTCTTTCTTCAAAAAAGATTTCACAAGTCAGTCAATGATACTTAGACAGCTGTTTTTTATCACGTGACGAAGACGCGGCAACATTCTTTTGACAGACTTCAAAGTTTTTTTCGTCCGACATTCATCAGAGTATGAAAATGTGGGATAGTGACCTAAAGGTTAACCGAAATATATATCCAGATGCGGCTAATGTGATAGGATGCATCTAATTGGCCCCAAGTGTGACCAATTAGGACCTAGTAACATTGTTTACTTGAAGAGTCCCAATGAGAAAACAACCTCTTTTTGTCTACACAAGATTGGGTTTTGAGTCTTGATGTAAACAGATTCCAAAACGCTTAAATGAATAGACGATCTTGTTTGCCCAATGATCCGAAAATTGTCGTCTGTATATGTTTAGGTGAATTCTGGATTTGCTATTAGGTGTTGTCCTATTGCCGACTCATAATTAATTTTAAAATTGTTATTTTTACATATACGAGGTGGCTGTTCTCTTACAGTATTACTTTCTTCCTGATGCTCGTGTGGACATGCTGTTTTATTGTCTGCTTGTCTCTGCCATTCCCGATTTCCCGCCATTCCCTAAGGGCACATTCAGGGAATTGATGCTAATTGCTACAAGAGGAGTTGAACTAGTTTCAACAACCAGATGTATAAACAGTTACACGGTGTGGCAATGGGTAGTCCCTTGGGTCTGGCATTAGCAAACATCTTTGTTGGCTTTCATGAAAGTAGACTTTTTGACAACACCGCAAAAACCAGGTGTCTACATTCAATATGTGGACGATAGTTTTATCATCTTTGGTTCCGAGCTCGATTGTGACCATTTTCAAGACAAATTGAACTTGCTACATCCAGCTCTAAAATTCACAATAGACAAGGAACAAAATAACTTGAATTGTCTGCATGTTTTGATAGAGAAAGAAGGCACTGGATTTCTTACCAGCATTTACAGGAAACCAATGTTTACTGGGCAATACATCCATTGGAATTTCTTTAGCCCAAAGACAAAGAAGATTAGCCTTATTAAAACTTTAGTAAACCAATGTTTACTAGGGCACTTATAATTTGCTCTAAAACTAAATTAGGCCCAGAGCTCGACAAAATAACACAACTCCTCATCGAAAACGGATATACAGCAGATGTTCTACTTTCTTGCATTAACCAAACATTAGCAAACTTTGCAGCAGAAAAAGCATTTGGTCCAGAGAAGTGCCCGGTATACCTAAAATTGCCTTGGATTGGTAAAGTTTCATCAAAGTATGAAAATCAAATTAGTAAAGCCATTACATCTTGTTACTATGCTGTGAAGTCCCGCGTGGTTTATAACACTAGAGTTATGCTACCATCTGCTAAAAAGGATTGCGTTCCTACCACTCAAAAAAGTTGTGTTGTTTATGAATTTTCGTGCCGATGTGAAGCTCGGTACGTAGGACGCACTACGCAGAGACTAGAAGAAAGAATAAAACAACAATTCCCCACGAGCATCAGGAAGAAAAGGTATGCCGAAAGATAGCAGCCACCTCGTATATGTAAAAGAAACAGTCTAAAATTAATTGTGAGTCGGCAATAGGACAACACCCTATTGCAAATCCAGAATGCACGTAAACATATACAGACGACAATTTTCGGATCATTGGGCAAACAAGATCGTCTTTTCATTTAAGTGTTTTAGAATCTGTTTACATCACGACTCAAAACCCAGTCTTGTGTAGACAAAAAGAGTTTGTTTTCTCATTTGGACTCTTCAAGTAAACATTGTTAATAGGTCCTAATTGGTCACACTTGGGGCCAATTAGATGCATCCTATCACATTAGCCGCATCTGGATATATATTTCGGTTAACCTTTAGGTCACTATCCCACGTTTTCATACTCTTTTAAGTAGGTAAAAGAATGTTGCCGCTTTTTCATGCTGTGGTAAAGTTCTGTGGCACCAACAGACTATTTGCTGTTTTATCAAGTTTAGAAAATGTATATTTTACGTTTCACCAAGCCTTTAACCAATTATTAAAACAAAGCAATTAACAGACTTGCATTGGCAATGTCGAACCTAGCTGCAGACAGCATAGCAAAACAAAGGAAAATAAAAACAAATGCAAATGAACATATATATACTAAAAACTGTAGAAAGTGACTATGAATGGTTGCAATATAATTCTATTTATCCTTTCTCATGATTCCAATATTAAAGTTTTGAAAACCACTTTGTCTTGCCGAGTCTGCTCCTACATCCAGCATATTCGAGAGATTCCTGCATTTGCAAGTGAAATGAATTGCTAGTCACGCAATTAGCCTTTGAAGATTAACAGCACGAAGCTAATATCGAAAGACAACGTCACATCAGGACCATTTGCTTTGCATGTCAATCACATCGATCAACAATGATTGCATCAATTCGTGCTATTAGGTTAGCGGAACTAATAGCATATGTAGTGTTTGACAGCCTCAGAAGTAGCACAAGTAAGATCAGTTAAAAATTATAAGATAAATGCTACCGAACTGAGCCATATTGTTGATAGTTATTCTCTTTGTGGACTCTTCAAGGCTATTTGTTTGTATGTATGTATGTATGTATGTATGTATGTATGTATGTATGTATGTATGTATGTATGTATGTATGTATGTATGTATGTATGTATGTATGTATGTATGTATGTATGTATGTATGTATGTATGTATGTATGTATGTATGTATGTATTCAATATTTAAAGTGAATAACAGAGTTAAGCTAAAGCTTGTTTACAATCTGGTTCACTGAAAATAAAAAGTGAAAATAAATATAAATAGATAAATGAAAAGGTAATAAATAAATAAATAAAAAATTATATAAATAAATTAATTTGAGTTTCATTTATCAATAAAAAAGTCCAACTAAAATGTCCATTTATATTGAGTGTAATTCACACTCTTGATAATACCCATAAAGTAGTTGAAACTGTGTTTCTTAAACTTTTCCATTGAGGACGCTTGCCTTATTTCAGTTGGCAAAGAGTTCCATAGTTTGCTTCCAAAGGATTGAAAGGTTTTGGTGTACTCAGTGCCATTGCCTCTTGCAATGAATAGGTTCTTTTTTCCAGAATGCCGAGTGTTGTAGCTATGAATTGTTTTTGACTCCTTAAAGATATCTATCAAATATGATGGTGCAGTTTTATTCATGATGTTAAACATTAAGCAACTTGTAAGATATTCGATTCGTTGATAAACAGGCAACCAGTTTAGTTCAATGAATAAGGGCTTGCTAGGAGTTAGTCTGTTGTAACCATAGATCAACCGTGCACACTACTTTTGCAATTTAAGAAGTTTGTCCACCTGAGCAGCAGAGAGATTGTGAAGAAGAGGTGCACAATAGTCATGGTGACATAAAACAGGAGAGTTTGCTATTGCAATTAGGTTTTCTTTCGGTAGATAGAATTTTACTCTTTTTATTATTTGGATTCCATAATTCATTTTTCTGCAGAAATCTTTCACTTGAAGATCATATTGCAAGCTTTCATCTAAGGTGAATCCAAGGCACTTATAAGAATTTACGTACTCCACTACATTTTCGCCAAGGGTGAGAAGTGATCGGTCCTCTATAATTTGCCTCTTCTTGTGGAAAATTACAACCTTGGTTTTATCAGGGTGTGGTACCAGGTGATTTTTCCGTGCATACTCATACAGGCTATTCAAATCACCTTGAACTCCAGTGGAAACTATCTCTACTGTTGTCCATGGGATAGGCAAGTTGTGTCATCAGCAAACATAATGGTTTCTGCTTTAATAATAGATGGTAAGTCATTCACATACATTAAGAACAGTAGTGGGCCCAGAATTGAGCATTGAGGTACTCCAGCTGTTAATGTTGCTTTAGTTAATAATGTTCCATTAAAATCAACAACTTGACTGCGTTCAGACAGATATGTTGACATCCATGCCTGGAGTTTTTCACTCGGGTTAAACCATTTGAACTTGTCCAAGAGAATTCCATGATGTACGGTGTCGAATGCCTTCCGTAAATCCAAGAAAAGTGCACCGGTAAGATCACGATTGTCAAAATCATTATAAATTGAGTCAACAAACTGAATTAAAGCTGTAACTGTGGAATGATGGTGTCTGAATCCAGATTGCAGTTTATGGAGAAGATTTTCTTTGATGAGGAAACTGTAGATGGTGTTGAACACTAATCTCTCACTGATCTTGCTGAGACAGTTCAAGACTGATACTGGTCTATAGTTGTCCAAATTTTCTTGATCTCCTGACTTATGAATTGGGACAACTCTTGCTTCTTTCCACTTACTTGGAAATTTACCACAGGAGAATGATGTGTTGATGATGGAAGAAAAGCTGTTGACAAAGATTTCTGACTGGCAAAGAATCTTGATAATTTTTACTGATATACCATCAAGACCACACCCCTTGGATGTCTTTAACTTTGAAGCAATTTTGAGTATCATCCTAGGGCTGACAGAGCGAAGGCCAAGTAGTTTCTGTGAAAGCTTAACAGTTTTATCAATTTGTGGTGGTGGTAAGTGTGACGTAATCTTTCTTGCAACATTGCTGAAGAATTGATTGAAGCAGTTTGAAATATCCTCTGTTTTGGTGTATCTTTTACCCTCAAAAAGTATATTTTCAGGATTTTTTGCCTTTTTTGAAGGTAGTAACCTCTTCAATATTTTCCATAACTGTTTAGGATTTTCTTCATTGTTTTGTATTGCGTTCAAGAAATATTCCTTTTTTGAGTTACGGATTGCTGTTGTTGCCTCATTACGAGCTCGTTTATAAAAGTTCCATGCAAGATCTGATTTGCAACGAAGAAACATTTTCCTTACTTTTAAAGCTACTAACTTTAGCAAAACATTACTTAAAGTAGTCAGGCAAACTCAAAATTTCACTAGGCATCACTTAGGCATTTCAGCAAATTTTTATAGCTATCATATAAGCTTTTGATCAAATTTTCACTTAAATGAATTGGAAGGTATTTCAAGACCTGTGAAACATAAATAAAACTAGATCTAAAGAAATCAGATGAGCATCACAATAACATTGATGCTGAGATGCCAGTTGAATTGTGTGGTACTGTTGGGATCCATATGCTAATAGCATGGCCTTTGTGGCTACATTCAAAGGAGTAGATGGCCATTGATGTGATCATACAAGAAAACCTTGAAGCGGCAGCCGCAGCCGCAGTGCTCTAAAGACGACATATCACACAGTGACATCAATCTCGTAACATTCATCAGAAAAGACTGTACATACTGTAAGTCTTCGAATACGCCCCCGTGAGCTATTTGGAAAAATGAATATTTAGTTGGGGGCTTATTGGTGTGGAGGGCTCATTGGAGGGAGCTTATTTCAAAGTTTGGAATTTTCCTTGTAGGTTAACATCCAAAACGACATACTATTCTTAATCAATAAGATCAAAAAATTGCATGTATGCTGAATAACATCAATAAGATCAAAATATATGCTGAAAATCCTTTCTGCGTTGTCATTACTGGCGATTTCAACTGCAGATCAACCCCCAGTGGTGGGAAGATGATATTGAAAATCACGAGGGAAAACTTTTTGAGCCAATAACGTCTAACATGGATCTTCACCAGCTGATTGCTGAACCAACGCACTTAATGGGTGATTCTAAGTCCTGCATCGACCTGATCTTTACCGATCAGCCAAACCTCATCATTGAATCTGGGGTTCATCCCTCATTACATGAGCAGTGTCATCATCAAATCATTTATGGGATATTATCGGTTTCGAATGTAGCACAACCACCCTATACTCGTAGGGTTTGGTACTACGATAAGGCAAATTTTGTCAACATTATGAAAAGCATCGATATGTTTAATTGGCAAGATCATTTAAACAAAATTTCATGCCCCAATGAGCAGGTAAAATTATTCAACGATGTCCTCTTGAACATTTATTCTAACTTCATTCCAAACCAAATTAAAACTATTAGGCCTCGCCAACCACCGTGGATAACAAAAACCGTTAAAAATTTTCTTAGGAAAAAAATCATGCTTACAGAAACTTTGTGAGGAGGGGTCAGCCAGATGACAAGAGGGAGGGAATACAAAGGATGATATCTGATGGTGCAAAATTGATCGAAGATGCCAAACGAAATTACTTTTTGAAGGCGGGGCAAACTTTGGCTGATCTTGGAAGCAGTAGCAACACCTATTGGACATTGATAAACACTGTTCTGAACAAAGTGAAGATTCCTATAATACCACCCCTTCTAGAAAACGGATTGTTTGTAACTGATTTTACAGAAAAGGCACAGCTATTTAACGATTATTTTATACTGCAGTGCACGACAATTGACACGGGTAGTGAAATCCCACATGACATGCCAGTACATGTTGCTCTGATAAATGAGTTTTCTATCTCTGATGAAAAGATATTGAATATAACAAGATCCCAAAATCCTAATAAAGCTCATGGCTGGGATGAAATATCTGTAAGAATGATTAAGTTAAGCGATGCTGCATTAATTACTCCATTAAAGATAATTTTGACAAACTGTCTGAGGCGCGGATTATTTCCAGAAATATGGAAATATGCAAATGTAGTACCAGTTCATAAGAAAAATGAGAAAAACGTTAAAGGACATTATCGTCCAATCTCTCTTCTCCCAATTTTTGGCAAAATACTCGAAAAACTCATGTACGATTCTCTTTACTCACATCTTGCTTCTCATGAACTACTGAACTCAAATCAATCAGGTTTTCGTCCCGGTGACTCGTCAGTCAACCAATTAATTTCCATAAAGCATACAATCTTTGAAGCCTTCGACTGTAATCCACCTCTCGACGTTCGTTCCGTGTATCTTGATGATTCGAAAGTATTTGATAGGGTATGGCATGGCGGCCTCGTTTATAAACTAAAACGATGTGGTATGTCTGGTCAATTTCTATCTCTTATCCAAAGTTTCCTTAAAGGTCGGAAACAGCGAACTGTTTTGAATGGTCAGAGCTCAAATTGGGGTGATATTTCGGCAGGTGTGCCCCAGGGCTCTATTCTCGGTCCCCTGTTTTTTCTTATTTATATAACTGATCATACTGCAGGCTTGAAGTGCAATTTTAAGCTCTTTGCTGATGATAGGTCACTTTTTACGATAGTGCAGGACTCTACTACAGCTGCCAACGACATGAACCACGATTTGGAATTGATAAAGCAGTGGGCAAATGATTGGAGAATGTCATTTAATCCTGACCCGCAAAAGCAAGCAGTTGAGTTAACGTTTTCTAGGAAAAGAATTGAAATTGATCATCCGGTGGTCTTGTTCAATGATATTCCAGTGAAAAAAGTAAATGAACATAAACATCTTGGAATAATCCTAGACTCAAAACTCTCATTTTCTGCTCACATCAAATCAGCTATTTCCGAAATAAGAAAGAGTATCGGCCTGCTGAAATATCTCTCCAAATATCTTCCCAGGCATACTTTAAATGAACTACATAAGCTCTATGTGAGACCTCATCTGGATTATAGGGATGTAATATACCATATCCCAGCTAAAATATGCGAATTTAGTCAGAATACCTTTCTCCCGGATTTAATGGAAAAGATAGAGTCTGTTCAATATTCTGCTGCTCTAGCTATAACTGGTACGTGGAGAGGGACTTAGCGACAAAAGCTGTAAGCAGAGCTTGGCTGGGAATCACAAAGCTCCCGTAGGTGGAGCAGACGACTTAGCTTATTTTACAAGATTGTAAGTAATCTAGCCCCTGATTATACAATGGTTCCAATCCCTCAGCTTCATCAGACTCATTACTCTCTTCGTAAGCGGGATGTCGTAGGGCGAATAACGGCAAGGACAGAAAAATTCAAATCTAACTTTTATCCTTACTGCCTACGTGAATGGAACGATATTGAACCAGAACTCAGACTTGCACCGTCTGTCGCTATTTTTAAGAAGAAGATTTTGTCAATCATCCGCCCCCCTGCAAACCCTGTCTTTGGAATTCATGACCCTATAGGTTTATCTTTTCTTACTCAAATTAGAGTTGGTTTAAGCAAATTAAACTTCCACAAATTCAAACACAATTTTAGGGATACTGTTAGCCCAATTTGCCCTTCGAATGATGGCATTGAGGATGCAGAGCACCTTTTGTTGCTTTGCCCCTCTTTTGAAGCTCAACGACGAGATCTTCTCGCAGGAGTCTTTGATGTATTGCGACTATATGGACATAGTAATCCTTCAAACATGGTCCTAACTCAGCTCTTATTGTATGGCGATGAAAAGTTTTCTTATGACCTCAATAAAACTATTCTCAACTTAACTTTGCAATTCATCCACAAAACTGGTCGATTTGAGTAAGGTCGATTCTAACGAAAATTGTATATCACGTAACCAAAAAAGTCCCCGTCCGTTTTTGTTTGTCTCTTTCCGTTTGTAAGTCTGTTTCATATTGGACGTCAGAAGAACGGTGGTTCATTTTTAAATGAACTCCAAGAGAAGTTTTCTTCACTAGTTCCATAATTACCTTTGCCATCACCTCGATCTGACGTCTAATATGACGCAGACTTAGGTATCTAATCGTTCTTATTAACCGTATGTGTTGTTTCTAGCTCTTTAGTTTCGGTAGTTTCTTTTTTTTTCTCTTGTTCCCCCTTTAATCTATGTTAATCCCCTCGGGATAGACATGGACTTTTGCTCCCCGGAGGTATTCGTCCCTGTAGTATTGGAAAGTAATTATTGTAAGTACTATAGACCGTAAATATGTTTGGTAGTATTTTATTGGAATAAAAAAAATTACACAAATGCTATTTTGCAGACAATATTTATCGGTCAATACTGATTTCTCATTATCGTCACGAAAGTCGCATTTCTTTTTGTTCTGTGGGGTCTTTCATGAAATAAAATATTATTCTAAAATAGTGCTTCCCTTAAATAAGGCCTCATAGGGGCCTATTTGCAAAAATGATTTTTAGGCGGGAGTTTATTCGGAGGTTGGGGTTTATTCGAGGATATACGGTGTTGTGCAAAAGGCCTTTTCCAAACGAATGAAAGGCGCAGGCATCACAAAAATTTCTAATAGCAAATCACTTATGCTACGCACCGCCCCTGTGTAGTTACAAAACTGCATGTTAATTTACAATGGTAATGATTCAAAGAATGTTAGACTAAATCGTCAGCCCCATGCATTTTCACCTCATCAAACATGGCCCCCTGTGCAAAAGGTTTGGGCACCCCTGCTCTAGCT
Source organism: Cassiopea andromeda (assembly GCA_018155075.1). Lineage (NCBI taxonomy): Eukaryota > Metazoa > Cnidaria > Scyphozoa > Rhizostomeae > Cassiopeidae > Cassiopea > Cassiopea andromeda. Next base: position 51,783 of record WIPJ01006060.1, read on the forward strand.
TCATAGGTATTTATTGGAAAACTGTGAAAATACTGCACAAAATGCATATTGATTACCTCAAATTCTTGTCGTACCAATGCGTTTTCATTTGATACAAAAAATGTCTTACGCACATCTTTGTTCGATGCTGTGACTGTTACTTTGAGATCTAATTCACTTCCTGCTGTTTTGGAACAGTATTCGGACAAAGCTTGTAACGCAATCACCGTGTCCTAAGTGGAGGCAACGAAATATAACATTTTTATATGTCTAAATTTATAACCAAGTTGTAGCAAATGGCCGCTTATATAAGTAATGTCATAGTCACAAAAACTACTTTAACTCGGATTGTGCCAGACAATAGCAATATTTGAATCCTCATACAATTTATAGACACATGCTAAGGACAAATAAAATATGCATTCAACACCACCATTCCAGTTTTTATTGGCCTGCATCGCATTCTGAAAATATGGTTGTATATTATTGAAAAAATGGGTTAGAAATTTAAACAGCATTCACATAAATAGGCATAAACCAAAATCACAACAATTATAGTTTGAATGTTTTTTTTCTGTCAGTGCCTCCTGACTGTATACAGAATGCACAAAATTTACCTGAGTTGAGTAAAATGAGCCACGTGAATTTCTATGTTCAGTCAGCCACACAACCACTGGTCCTGCGTCATCCAATTTATTCAAAGCAGCCATAGTTAACAAAGTGTAAGCCGTAGACTCCACTTGAAGTGCAGGTCCACCATCTTTGATATAATTTCTTTCACGGCCTTGCAAGTATAAGTAAGCAATTAAGAGCCAAAAATAACAATCAAGGAAAAAATATATATTTCTAAACAGAATGATTTAAAGTGCATGCAATTTAACTGTAGTGACTCACTTTGAAACTGATTGAATGTCTGAATGCATGAAATAAATTTTAATTTAGACCCCGTCTACACTAGAATATATCCAAGTCGTGCTGATCCATTTCGGATCAGTAATACTTTTTGCCAGCGTTTCACTGGACCGGATCCAAATCACTACACTATTTTCACTGGGAGCTGTCATGGAACAGTTCCACTCAAATGAGTGGTTTGAGAGCTGGATACAAGGACACAATCTGATTCCGTGGGGAAAAACCGGCCGTCGTTTAAAAGTTTGTGCTGTGAAAAATGATGAAAATTGGAAATGTGGCTTCTGAAATGCATAATATTTAAGCTGTCAGCACAAACAGACTATTTTGCTCACAGCCATCGCAAGGGGGAATGGGGGCAGCACACCCCCTGCACAAAGCTATGTCCGCAAAACCTTGCTCTTATCGGTAAATATTGTAGCTATTTGGGGAAGTTTTGCAACTTGCGGACACAACTTTTAGCATGTTATAGCTCATGCCATGGGCTGAAATAAGTGTGTAGCATTCTTTTAGCAATACCTGTGGCTTCAGACAGCTTCATCAGCACACATTCGACAGTTTCATCAGCATACATTCGACAGTTACGTCAGCATTCATTCAATATTTATATCGGCAAAAATTTTACACTTACGTCAGGATACGATTCGACTGTTTCATCAGGATAAATTCGACTGTTCCATCGACATACATTCAACAGTTTCACCGCATTTTTCGAAAGGTTTTAAAACATGTCGGTAGTTTATATTCGGTTCCCATATCAGTAATGCTGATTGCATCGATACTCATGCTGTAACATGCAATAATTTAAGCAGTGAATGGGGGCCTTATTTTTTGAGAGCATGTGCTGCATTCAGTTCTAATTTATTGCTTCCTCTCGATCCAATATCTACCGCTTGCAAGCCACAAACATGTTCTTTTTGCTTTCAAGAATTGCTACTTTCTCATTCTTTTTCATTACAACTCTGGTGTAAAAAAGGGTCTTGCTCATATTTATAGCCTAAGTAAAGGCGGAGGCCTTCAAAAAATTTTCCCAAAACCCCCTTCTTACCTCCATACAGTAGAAAACCGCATAAAAGAACCTAGGCTTTTCTTGAGCAGTCTGGATACGTTCTTAATTAGTGGATTGATATTCTCAATTCCAGGCTATAAGGTTCTTAACAAGGTTCTTATATACCGCGCATCCTTTGCATGCATTTTCATTGTCTTCTGCACAAGAATGCTTGATGATTCTTGAGAACAGTTTAAAGTCAGAACTCTTGAATAATAATCTTGTCACATGTTGTGCAACTTTTATACTGTTTTTGCATGTTATTCATAAATTGCGAACACAGGTTGTAGTAATTAACACCAAAGATACCAACATTGAAAGATGAAAATCCGGCACAGCACTTGCAAACTGACACTGTTGGGTTTTATCCTATCTGCACCAGTTTGGATCGGCTCTAGTCAATTACAATGGACCTCAACTGGAACAAATCTAAAAGGGTACACTTTGGAAAACGATCCAAAACTTATACGGATAACACACCCATACCAATACGGATCTAGCAAGTCCAGTGAAAAAGCTTATCTGTACCTATACTGGTACGGATCCATTTGAACATGTTCCAGTGTAAACGGGGTCTTAATACTTTTACATTTTTATCACTTTGAAAGTCTACACACGATTATATTTAGGAGCAGATCGAAGAAAGCATCATACTTTGCGTAGTACTATAACATTTCAGGATCAATTTTATTTTGCGAGATCGATATTCTTGTAAAAACGTAGAAGGATGTAAAAAGAGAGCCCTTGTTCTATTAGACTGATCCCTTCAACCTTCTCCTGTCATTAGTTTGGATCCAACTAAACATTAGCTTATCAAGCCAAACAATAGCTACGCGTAAATACCAACCATCCTTTGTTTCTCTGCTAAGCATTCTCTTCAATTTCATGTATGCACCAGCCTTATTTGCGTTGTTTGTGATTGCCAAAGCGTAGGACGCTAATGACATGATGTATCCTGATGTTATTCCTGAAAGTTGACTGTTCAGGAAATTGCCTGCTTCAATGATAACTCGAGAATCCTTCAATTGAATGTTGAAAACATTGTAGACACACAAGCAGAACTCTAACTTTTCACCATGTAAAATTTGCACAAAAATTTCATTAGATTGCGAAAAACTTCGTTCAGGCCCTGGTAGGGTTGATTTAGACGTCGTGCTTTACTCGCGCTATACTTGACTCGAATCAACTATTTGACCTTGACAATGTCTACAGTCGAATCTCCACTAGGCGGAAAATGTTGAGGCGTAAAAAGTTCCTGTTATCTCATTGGTTACTCGAAACTGTCGCGGTAGAAAAATCTAGCTGCGAAACATAGAGATTGGTTCTACCTATCGCAGCGTGACATTTTTCCGCCTAGTGGAGGATATTCGGCTTTGCACGCTGGATATTCACGTTTAGTCTGATCCCATAATATGCAGTTTTGCACATTAGGTGATTAAAACATCTTGTGAATAACAGCAACTTGATTTTGTGTTATTCTAAATTTCTCAAAGTATGCAAAAAACTGCTCATTATCGATTCAAATTACAGATGAATATCTAGCGTGTTTCAGAGCTTTTCAAATTCCTAAGCCTAGTCTTTTTGCTTCACAAACAACTTTCTGAAGTAGTAAAGAGTGGAATTGTATTTTGAAACGTATCAAAGTTACTCAGTATTGTAAAAAGAATTAACAAGCGCAAACTGTATTTTTGATTTGTGCTTCTGGGGCTCAAAGAATCAAAGGAACCTTAGAGGTATGTCACGGAGGATATACTTCACGACACGCCTTCACCCTTTTCCACTTCGGAGAGAACAAAAATCCCGTCTTCCTCCACCCAGGATGAAATGCTGAATTCTTGACCTCCTTGGCTGTTGTCACTTGGCTGTCACATAGTCGTCCATAGTGTAGAAATGTCACTTCCTTTCATCTTTCATTTCCTCTCTCTCAACATTTCAAACAAACAAAGCTTTGTTCGTCGTTCGTGCCCACAATAGCATAACAATCGCCCTATTCCAAACTGTCATTTCCTTCTCATCATTCCCCCCGTCCTAGCTTCCCGTAACCAATCACAAGTTCTTATGTCATTTCTTTTATGTCATTCACCCAAT
>WIPJ01006060.1:67471-77750 GCA_018155075.1 Cassiopea andromeda
GCAAATTCTCATAAGTGCCATCAAAATTTCATCTTGAAGTGGTAATGACCTTGATGGGCCCGTCTTTTTTGACAACGGTTTTTTACTGGGCTTATTTGATACTTTTTTGTTGCAAAGGATGATTTTCCCTTGTAATATTGTAATTTCTGATGTTTCAGTTGAGAATGATCAACAACAAACTCAAAAAGCTCAGCACTTGGGCAACTAGTATAAATTTTTATCATCTTTGAATTTTGTTTTATAAGATCCCACAACATTCTGGTTCTGATTGGCTTATCTATAGAAGATATGGTACTAACCCTAACCTCAGATGATGATTGCAGGCTAATAGTGATGACACATTCCATCACAGGTTTCACTGTCGTACCAGTTGAATTTTCGTTCGTAAATACACAGTTTGTAGTACATAGTTGTCCTTGGTCCTCTGTTTCAGCAATTACCTCTGCTTTCCTGCTCTTACGCAATATTTATGTTATCAGTCTTGCGACGTTTTGGAGGTAGACAGCTCGATCTTTCGGTGCCTTTCTCTTTGATCTCTCGTTTGTATAATAGCCTTTCAGATACAATGTAGGATTTGGACTAACTGTAGTTGGTCGACCAACTTCAAAATGGTTGGAGCAAAATTACATGGTGCTTCTTGAAGCTAAAATGTTTTCTGTAACATGCAACTGTCCATTTGGGAATAGCCGTACATCACTGCATTTTCAAAAACGAAGCTCTTTATCACCATCAAATGCAGTAATGTGTGGCAATATTACCTGTTTATCTCAGTACTTCCTTGAATTATTGCAAGCACCAATACCACAGCGATCGTTTTTCATCATTATGTTATCAGCGATACTTTTGAAGAACATTCTCATATACCCTCGATATACCAGAATGCACCGCGGTTACCTTAATTTCATAATGGCTGCGCCAACCGCAAAAAGGTCTATTGGCCATCAACTACTGTCTGGATCCCAACTAGGGCACTATGGCACTATTTCAACATCAACTCCTCATAACGTTTTGTCCTCAAGCTGACCTAGTCGAGCCCTGGTCACCGAACATTGTGATTCGCTAGCAGAAATTGAGCTCTGGTCAGGGCGATGTTTGATTGGGTGAAACAGAATATTCAAGTCTGACCAGGGCTCGTGCCAATATTGTGTGGGTAATTGAGAGATCGGACTGCAGTCTCATTTGTACATTGCAGAATCACGAGGGCTCCGAAGCAATGCAGCAGGTGATAGAAAAGCTAAATAGTGATTTGGGAAACAAATTTCCAATGTATAAACTGATTTGATAATACTTTCTCCTGCATCCGCAAAAGACACCTGGTATCTTAGAGGTGGTAGTTCTGAGAAAGAGTTAAATAAGCAGCGATAGGCTTCAACAGTTATCATCAATAAGGAGTAAATACGGGTGACTGCTTTTGATAATTCCCGTTTTGATTCAGCCAGCTATTAGGATTGAAATCTGACCAGTGCTCAAGCCCTGGTAGCCCTGATCTGGATCTGCCACTGTCATAATGGCAACCAACACACAGCTAATGTGAAGTAACAACATGATGTAATTCCACTGAAGAAACCTGGTAGACAAAAAAAAATCTGACAACCATTCCTCAATCTATGGATGCTGCTTTATTTTTTGGGCTTAAAAGCAAAAGGTATTGTGTTCTTCAAATCTATCTTTGTTTGAAGCATGTCCGAAGGGAGATTCCTCTGAAGCGGTGTTCTGAGCACGCTGCTTCTAAGTTCATTACGGGACGTAATGAAAATTAAGGTAACTGCAGTTTGTGTTCGTGGCAATACTGACATGGTAGGCCTACCATAGATTACAAGAAGTGTCTCTTACCCTTCCTTTATCCTTTGACAAGTCTACCTGCAAAAAAACTTCCGCCTAATGGACTTCTCCCATTGCTTTCATACTACAAATTGGAAACTTGTATACTGCTCCTAGTAGAGATGTGCCGAGAAACTTTCTGTGGGGGGAGAGGTGTTTTGACAATTTTACTAACTAATAATGGTAACAGCATACTTTTATTAATAAAAAAGGTCAAAGAGTAAACCGTGGCCATTTCTCTTGCATCACAACTGACTTTTTACCAACTTTCTTGCAACTTCAGAAATAGTAGGGGGAGGGGTGACTCACCCACGCCCCCGGGGAATAATTCACTGCTTACTAGTTTTCCGTTCCTAGAGAATATCCAGGGATGATCCTCACGATCTCCCACTGGTTCCAAATAAACAATCCAATCCAGAGATGTTTTTAGCATGAATAATTTCAGAAATTAGAGCTTGTTATGCAATGTATCACACCACCCTAGTTTGAAAGTGTGAAAAGTTAAAGAATTTTAAGTACCATACAAAGTGGGGACTAGATGACTGCATTTCTTTTCCTGCTTTGGATGGTACAGTAGAATGTATATATTGTGTATGTATTTTTTATCAAATTTTAATGGTGATAGGACAAAATGTTAAAATTTCGGGAAAAGCTCTGTGGAAATAAAGTTTATGGTAACAAATTCAATGTAATGACATGAACTGAATGAAAATAGTAAAAAGTAATTAATGTAATATTTCATTACCATGTACTAGGCGGAGTTTTGTTGCCCCATACACTGTAAGAATTATCATCACGCCTCCATCTCAATTCATTATTATATCCTGACAAGAGAGATAAGCTTTTATTAAACAAATATGCTACCATAACACTAGTTGCCTTGATAAGAAATTGACAAAACGAGCAGCTGACTTCAATTTGAAAGGCATGCTACAACAAAACATGTTCCAGTGAAATAACATGAAATAAGTTTATTGATAAAAACATGTCATACGATAGCAATGGGGAAGATCATCAGACATGACGCAATATAATGTCCTGCCTCAGCATGTTCCATATATGTGGCTACTGCTTTTCTGACCGCTAAAATCTCTGCCCCAAGAACTCAAATTCTATCACTTTTTCTTTTTCACCATCATTTAGAGCTTAAAATTGTGCTCCAACGAGCTTTTCACTGGCCTCAGACAGTGATTCTTAAGGCTGGTTTTCACATATCCTAGTTCGTCGGAACTCGTCGGATTTCTAGGTGAAACATGAAGTACGATAATTCCGATATGTGAAAATCGAAAACTTTATATGAAAACCGCACATCCTAACTGATCGTATTCATCCTAATTTATCGGAATTCATCCCAAGGAATCAAAAAGTTTTGTTTCATCCATTGAAATGGAACGAATTACGATCGACATTTTATATTAAAACCAACTTCCGACAAATAGGATCAATTTCGATAGAGAAGTCTCGCTTTGATTAACTGAGCCTCAGTCTTTCGTGGTTTACCATAGTGGTATAGAAAAGGGGGACGTAGCCCCCCTAGCTCTTAATTAAAGGGGGCACAATCCTCTATGATCTGTAAATCTCTTCAAAGTAAAGGCCTATTGTGGAGGAAAGTTTTTAAGCAGGGACGTAGCAACCGGGAAGTGTGCGGGTGTAACACCCTGCCAACTTTCGGAACTTGAGAAAATTCAGGGTAAAATGGGTAATTGTACCTTCAAAATCAAGTAATCTTTTAAGGCAACATAATGCTTTTACAACAGTGGCTGGAACGTATATTTTAAGGAAGAACTTACTATATTTACAAAAACCAATATCAAAATAGCCTTTTCCAGCCATCTGAGCGCCTTTACTTTGAATTTTGAATTTTCGGATCACTGGGCAAGCAAGATCGTCTTTTCATTTAAGTGTTATGAAATCTGTTTACATCAATACTCAAAACCCAGTCTAGTGTAGACAAAAATAGTTTGTTTTCTACTTAGGACTCTTCAAGTAAACAATGGTTAATAGGTCCTAGTTGGCCACTATTGGGGCCAATTAGACGCATCCTATCACATTAACCGCATCTGGATATATATTTCGCTTAACCTTTAGGTCACTATCCGACGTTTTCATACTCTGATGAGTATCGGACGAAAAAGAAAGCTTTTACGTATGTCAAAAGAATTTTGCCGCTTTTTCGTGCTGTAGTAAAGTTTTGTAGTACCAACAGACTATTTACATAAAACTTTTGGTAGCTCCAGGTATCAAAATTGAGGTCATTGCTTTTTCTTTTGATGATTTAGAAAGGAATTTTTCTTGGGGCAAGCCCACAGAACCCATTTTCCATCCCACTTACCTATTTTATGCCAAAATAGTTTTTAATAGGAAAGTGGGATGGAAAATGGGGTCTGTAGCTTTGCCCGAAGAAAAATTCTTTTCTTAGGCAGCACTCTTTTAAATGTCTCAAAACACCCTTTTGCAGAATAACATGTGCTTTTTGTGATCATTGACCTTCATGCCAAGAAGGAGAAACAGTTCTTTCAACCTAGTTGTTATCTAATTTTGAAAATATAGAATGAAAAAGGTAGAAGCTACGCCAAGTTCTCCTTTTCCCATGGCATGCATGTAAACCTACTCCCGAAAAGGGTCATCGTCTTTTGCTATGTTATCTTTTCAATGGCCAAGCAACTCAAAAGACTGGATTGTTGCATTGAATTTTGCGAACTACACAGGGTTCGATTAACGCATGCAAGGAACGTGTTGGGTTCAGTACCTCCAACACAATTCAGAACCACTGATCTATAAATACAGTTAAACACTGCCAATTGCAATCTTGCGTCCCCTCTTTTGATATCATTGTGGATGAGTTTAAAATCTAATCAGAATTTTTCAATGTCATTCGTTTGTTCTCATTTTGTGCTTCAAACGAATTTATTGTGATAAAGTAAATTCAACGTCAAGTTCGCTCCTCCTACCCAACTTTGACTCTATCCTAGCTGCCTTTTTTATTCTGCTTAAAGCTAATGGGCTACTTTTGTGTACGTATTTCTACAGGAAACTAAGAAGTTGATCCAACTACTTCTAAAAGAAAATTGTGAACGAACCACTTCTCAAAAGTTTTTAATAAAGCATTTTGCCTTCAATACAAACCCTTCGCCTACAATGGCCTGTCACTTCCAAGACAATTATGGACTGTGGAGATTGTATCCCCTCAAGTCACAGCTAGGGGTATGTCCCCACTCTCAATTTCTTCTAAACAACTATAGCTATCCTACCTTCTTTCTCACTATCTGCAAACAATAGCTGCAGCTTTAAGCTATTATTTGCAGATAGCGAAAAGTGTCTATGATGGCATGTACATAACTTCAGAATATGCAGTCATATCAGGCACCTACCTGCATGGGGCACGGGGGCAATACCACCAAATGAAAAAGTACGCATGGTGCTGCCCCCTCAACAGAATTACTTACCTGGAAAAGAACGTGACAAAATAACAATTTTGCCACTCCAAACTGATTGTACATGCAGGCTTTGCCACTCCACAGAATTTCCTCCAGTTACCTACTTGAGTCATTTAAGGAATTATGAAGATATCTACAACTTCTAGATCTTTCTTGTGATACCTGTTTACGCTTTGCGCAATGATAACTTTCGATTGATCATTTAACAAAATTCGTCTAATGTACACTGGGTTTCAGTTGTGTTCGCTTTAATTATTGACCATTGAGAGGCTTACTTTGATACCACTGTACTAAACCCCTCTGCTACCCATTCGGAAGTTTGTATAACAATTTAGTTTGCAAGCAGAAAAGACGGTATACAAAATTACTGAAAAGAAGATTTACAAAGAAATGTTCAAACCTTTACGCATGAAGTTATACGCCTTTCTCTCTACATCAGCAGTTACTCCATTTTTAGTACTATACAAGTATCTAAGAACGTAAACCAAAGGGGCCATTTTAATCATTGTCTGTTCACCACAGCCAGTTGGCAGCTTTATGAGATTTGCAAGTCCATTTTCAATAACATCCTCGACGCCAGCGCTCATTAAGTTTCCTAAAGTAAAAGAACATTATGCAATACATATAAGATTTGAGCAGGCATGAATTAGTGTATTTTCCGATATATCCAAAAATTTAATGATATTTCTCTGTGTTTACAATCAACCCTTACCTGTTACATAAACCATTGCCTTCTGAGATTCTGGAATAAACTGATCGGGTAGCGTAACAGTTTCAGAATTCACTTGGGAACGTTTGTTCTTTTGCTCTAAAACACATAGGAACTTGTTATTTATCGCAGAATAATCACAAAATGAATAGGTAGAAATAAAGTAGCATTAATCAATGATCACACATAGCGGATTGTATTTGCCCTTATATTAATATTGATATTCATATTCATATCATTATTTTTACACGAATAATCCTTCAGCTATATTAAAATAAACTAAACGATATATCATAATAATTTAAGTACATCATAAAGGTCTAGTCCAACATCATAACGAAAGATTACAACAAATCTTAGGCTGTTCTACCAAGGGGTCGTGTTTGATTTTTTTCAGCTGATAAAGTACATTTCAATTGTTTTTTGAAGTGACAGAGCGTGTGGAGTTCCCTAATGCTTAAGGGGACTTCATTCCAGATTTTAAGAGCTGAGTATGAAAATCCTTTCTTGGCATACTCTAAATTGTACTTAGGAATCTGGAAATTTTTGCAGAATCGTGTATTATACCTGGAGTAATAGGACCATTGGTAGTAATTGTTCCATAGTTTTTGAGGACATAGCTTGTTAAAGATCTTATAAACCATAGCGGCACGATCAAATGTAATACGCTGTTCAATTACTAGGAATTTGGGTCTCCAGTTGTCTTTTATCCCGCTCGTATCAATCATACAAACAGTCTTAGAGATGTTGAAGAGATTCTATTTTTGAGTTTGATAAACTACCCAAGATTATATCAACATGCTGACTGTATGCAACTTTCAATTAGGGCTCAATATACATTGCTTAATGAGCACTGAGGGAGAATGCTTTTCAGTCTTCTTAGAGATTGAAGACCTCCAAGACTTTTGTTGTGAACAGTCTCGTATCAAATCGAGGAATATTGTTAAATTAAGTTGATTGTCGTTAATATTATCATACCATTTGTCGGTACTATCAATCAACAAAGTAACTGTTAAACATCATTTTTGAAATGTTGGCTGACTCATTTTTAGGGCCTTAGTGGCCTTCAAATATTGATAGATTTGATTATGAACTATTCTTTCAAGAATCTTTGGAATACAGAGACTACTGAATGCTTTTCAGTCTTGCATTGTTTTTTAATTCTAATATTTCAGAAGTTATATATCTAAATCAAAAGCACATCTATGATAACCCAAATTAATATTTAGGCAAACCCACGTTAATTAACAGCTCAACACGTCTAGGTCTCGGAACATTTCAATCATCAATATCCTCTAAATTTTTTGTACTGGGAATAATAAGAGAAGCTGTGACTGATAGAAAAAGTATTCGAAAGTGGCAAGAGAAACAGTACATTTGCAAGGCTAGAACAGATATGAAGGATTTATCTAGTCCAAGAGAGTAAGATAGACGGTGGGATTTACAAAGAGATGATGTTAAACATAACAAGGAACACAACAAGTGTGCGTTCTAGTGGTTCCAGATTACTCGTGCCATGCCAGATTGAATGTCTCACATAGTAGCTTTATTCATTCATATTCATAAACTTTATACACCAAACCCTTCACAATAATCAGTATTAGAGAAAAAAAGCTACGAATTACATTATATATAGCGAAAAGCAACCATTAAAATAGGCGAGAGAAACCAAAAGGAGCGAGTTCATTTAAGCTCTCAAACACCATTCTTTTGAATTTAATGTCGATTGGTTCATTAATAGTTTCCCACCCCAGTTTCTTAATCAATTGATTGCTGGGGTATCGCAACTACTGTTTGTTACATTTCTAGCAGTCCTGCTTTGCAGCTTTTGCAAACGAGTAATCTCAGTTGTACCTGCACAGCCCCACACCGAACAACAGTATCGGAAATTGGGCTCTACAATGCTAGGATGGAGACTTGCTAAGGCTGAAAATGGTAGTAGCCTTTTAGCATATTTCAAAAGGCCAAGCCCTCTGTAAAACTTTAAAGACACAGCCCGGAATTGATCTTTCCAATCAATGCTGTTGTCTAAAAGAATTCCAAGGTACTTAATTTTGGTAACAACTTCAAGCTCCCTTTCATGAACTTTTACTTTTAGATTCTGGTAAGACTTATTAAGGGCTTTTTTTAGCTTTAATAGAAACCGACATTGATTAAGTTTTAGCTGTAGTAAGGGACAACTTATTGCTAATCAACCAAGCATGTAGGCGCGAGTGATCCTCGTTGTGAACCAAGGCATGACTCTTGTGATACTCCAAATAAATCCTTGGATTTAAAGCACAGACTCGTATCATCAGCATACATGGAATGGTCAAACTTTTTACTGGTCTTGGTAGCTCAATAATATAACCAAAGAAAAGCTGTGAACCAAGGCATGACCCTTGTGACACTCCAATTTCGACATTTTCTATTTGTGAGCCGACACCCATTTACTCTGCAGTACTGGACTCTATTTCATAAATAGGATTCAAAACAGGCCAGTTCCTTATGCAGAACGCCATAAGATTCCAGCTTCCTACAAAGATGTTGATGATCAACAGTATCAACTGCTTTTTTCAGATCTACAAAGATTCAAATCCATACCATAATACTCTCAATTTCATTCTATGACCATGAGTAAACGTTCTAATCTCCTCAAGCATGGCATATAACCTTCTTTGTTTACTTTATTTTTCAGTAGGCTGTTGTACCTAGCTCTTTCAGCCAATTAAGGCCTACTGTACATGCCACATACAGGCATGGGACCCCTAGTTTAACGTCCATCCCGAAACACTGCGAAGTGAGCTGTTTTCGTTGTTCATCTGGAACCGTCGCCCATCCAGTCTCTGACAATACAAAGCCATGCTTAACTTCAGTTAAACTAATGGAACTGGCTGGGCCAATTGGAAACGTAATCCACTAAAGCTTACAGTATCAGAACACGAGATTCCACCCTTCTGATAGCAGTTCATGGGCTTAGACTGAATTTGCTTGATAATGGATCTCCTTGAAAGATTCAGAATAAGCTGTGCAAAATAAATCGAAACCGTCAAAAGATAACTGCTAAAGTTCCCTAGATCACCGCAGTTAGTTTCCATCACCACGCAGGCTGAGTGCATTTGATGCCCGACATTTCAAGAGTAACGCCAGACGCAAATTATAAAGAACGTAGAGCATTGCGTCATAATCTGTTGTTTAGTTTGAATTCATTTCAATCCCGACTTCATCCAGATACACTCTTAACTAACACAAGACCAGGCGTAAAAGGCCTACTTTTAGTAAAAGTATCACATGTCCTGCTTGAAATAATGATATAATTCATGCATAGGTGAATCCAGACATTTCCATATGACATATTTTGATGGCGTATGGCATTAGAGGGATCCATGGCAACTGGTTTAAATCTTACCTGCATAAAAGACAACAATACTGTTCCCTAAATGGCAAGAAAAATATGGTATACCCCAAGGTTCATGCCTAGGCCCTCTCCTATTCATATTATATTTACATGATTTTGAAAGAAGCTTAAAATACTCGAAAGCAAACATCTATGCTGATGATACCAATATCAAAATTACATTGAATGACAAAGAGAAACTAGTAGCTGATGCACAAGCTGGGCTGCATAACATTACTGAATGGATGAGAGTGAACAAGCTTAGTCCCAACCCCTCAAAAACTGAATATATAATCATAGGTCATCCGATGAAAGCAAATGGTGCAAACGCTCCGGGTAGATTAAAGTTAGGTAACAAGGAAATTAAGCGAGTTTCTGATACTAAATCACTAGGAGTAATGGTTGATCTGGATTGGGATGATCAACTTTAAACTCTTAAGAGTAAGATCTGTGATGGACTTGCTTCACTAAAGAAGCTGAAAAAAATTCTCCCTCAATCCAAGCTATGTAGTTTTTATTATGCTATTGTTGAAAGTCATCTGCGCTACGAAGATGATACATGGTCTGATAATTACTACATGAAACTGAATGCTGAGAAATGGTCTTTGATCTACTGATCTTTGGTAAAAGTAGAGAGAAACTTTCCCTTAAAATTTGAGAAGAGGAAATGACTGAAAGTAAAGAAGAAAAACTTCTTGGGGGTAATTATTGATAAAAAGCTAACTTTTAAATCACGCGTAGCTGCCTTATGCAAGAAGATTAATCAGAAGCTGCAAGCCCTAACTCTGATCTCTAATTACGTTGATAGATAGAAATTAAGGCAAATTATGAAGGCTTTCCTACCATCTCAATTTAACTACTGTCACTTAATTTGGATGTTTTCTGACAGACGAATGAACAACAGAATTAATCGTATTCATGAAAAGGCCCTACGCA
>WIPJ01006060.1:77909-103085 GCA_018155075.1 Cassiopea andromeda
ATATATATATATATATATATATATATATATATATATATATATATATATATATATATATATATATATTGATACATCGTCTAATTTTCTTGAACTACTTCAAAAAGACAACTCAGTTTCAATTCATCAGTGGCACTTACAACTATTAATGTCAGAAGTGTACAAGACAAATTTAGGCCTAAACCCTTGCTTTATGAAAAGAATTTTTGCGCAGAAAAGAACCTCATATAATTTGCGAATGAATAGCTTAGAGTTACCACAAATCAACACAGTATCCTATGGAATACAGAGTGCAGTGTTTTTAGGTAGCTCATTGTGGCTTACAGTGCCAGATGAAGCTAAGAATTCCAAAACTATAGATGAATTCAAAAGTGTTATAAAACATTGGAAAGGTCATGAAAATTGCCTTCTTAGAATATGCAGACAATATGTAGCGCAAGCTGGCTTCTTGACTTAGAACTACTTATCTTATATTACAATTAATATATATAGTTTATTACTTTCTCAATGATGTAAATTTTTTTTAGCTATTATGACGCTATTCTGTAATTTTTTTTTCAAACTTCATATAATTCAATCAATACTACAAATACAATTATACACCTCACTAATACTAAAATCTATTTTATGTTTTCTTTAAGCTTTTGCAGTAGGCGTAAATTAGCTTCCTTTAGCTATGTGTAAGCTTAATATAAATAAATTGATTATATAATATATTATATAGATGTAATCTGGGGAAGTCTTCCAGCGAGAAAAATCGGAACTCTCCAAAGATTGCTGAATAAAGCCCAGTTGATGATTGAAACCGCTACAGTAGAAGATAACTGGTCCTGTGATTGGCTGAACGTCATTAATCTCATCTCGTTTGATCGACTAGATATGATATATAAGATTATAAACAAGTTAAGCCCTGAAAGTTTTTGGGATAAATTTGAGTTAAGATCAGTCCACTCAAAATATGAAACAAGGAATTGCCATGATCTTCAAATCCCAAGCTATATACGCAACGTGCAAAAATGGCTTTAAATACTCGACTCTAAAACTATGGAATAATACGCCTTTTGATATACGAAGGGCCTCAACTCTCAAATGCTTCAAAAAGAAATTAAAAGCACATCTATTGACTAATCAAAAACAATAACTGAAAGCACGACCCTCTGGAAGAGCAGCAATATTAGTGCATACTTCTGTGCCTTCACATCACGTTTGCTTCTCTCATCTTTCTCCATTGTTGTCTGTTCGCAGTATTTTTATACGTTCTCCAGTGACCTTTTCAATCATAGTTTTCCATTCAATAAACTTTGAAAACACTTCGCTATTCTGCTTTAAGCACAAAAACCTATGCAAACATTGACTTGTTGTCAATGAATGTTAAGAAATATTCACAACCACTTTGCGACTCTTTGTATCTAGCTTCCCACAAACGTCACTGTGTACTAAATTGAGGATCTCAGTTGCTCTCTACCCACCAGATAATGGAAATGCACTTCTGTGATGTTTATCATAAATGCATGGCTCACAACTTTTCATCATTGGATTTCTGATAATCAAGGCCATCCACCATATGATTTGCAGCTATAATTTCCTAAGCTTTAAATCCAAAATAACCATATCGTCTATGTCACAGTACTTCAATTGCTTCTGTCACGACAGCACCAACAGTTTCCTTTCCATCAATAAATTTAATTGATACAGGCTTCCAATTAAATTGCTGTAGCAAAAATTCTCTGATTTCTATCCATAATTGCACGTTCAGAAGAAATAACCACTACAATTATCTTTCCTGCTTTTGTTATTTTAGAAACACTAAAAAGGTTGTAGGAGAGTGCTTGTGCAAACACCACATCTTACAGTTGACACCTTTGAATTTGGTTTTGACCAATAGCAATATTCAGTAACACTCTACCTTTTCCAGTTGCTTTGACTATATGCCAGGCTGCTTCAATTTAACACATTCAGTGAATGCATTCATATCATTGCACGTATGGCAAGTTGCCCCAGAACCAATGATCTAGCTACCATTTTTATCCGTAGAACTGAGTGTCACTTCATGCACGACCAAGGCCACCAAAATCACTGTCCGAATACTGTTCACTTCTTCGTAGTCTTTCAAAAATGCTATATGCTTTCTGCTATTTGCTCTTATAAGAAACTTCTTCATTTTTTCTCTCCATATTATAGCAGTTTCTCTTTATGTGGAGAGCTTTTCCAGACTAGTTGCAAATTGATCCGTATGTTGGGAATACGCATGCTCGGTATAAAGCATGTAAACGTGGTTATGTAGGCATACTTAGTTATTTCATTCATTTTAGACTTATGCGTCAAGTAATCTCTCCATTCGTTGAACTATTTTCTTTCTATTGTATTTAACCATATTTACGTAAAGAGTACTGATTCAAGTTGTGATAAATCGGATGTTGACTATGATTTTATGGTGTTATGAATGAGGGTAAATAACACAGCTATTCTGTGATATTAGTTTCATGGTTATCTATATCCTGTTTTTCACATTTACAATTGATTAGACAAATTTAGTCATTTCTTGTAGCAGTATAAGTAGAGGTTATTATTAGTTTATCAGTAGTTGTTCAAGAATGGTCGGTAGATAGAGTAAAAATATGAGTGAATTATTATGAGTGTTAAATTATAGAGTGGTGGTTTTCAGTCGGTCTCTGCCTTGCTCTCATCTCATGAGCCTTTCCTCCGCAAGCTACTTTTTCTTTCAGCTTTATTTCTTCACACAATAGGCGGTCTGTTACAATCTCCATTTTTGACACGTCTTCACTAGCTTCAAGTGCTGTTACCAATAC
Organism: Cassiopea andromeda; assembly: GCA_018155075.1. NCBI lineage: Eukaryota > Metazoa > Cnidaria > Scyphozoa > Rhizostomeae > Cassiopeidae > Cassiopea > Cassiopea andromeda. Next base: position 80,717 of record WIPJ01006060.1, read on the forward strand.
ATCAAACGATGGGGGTAAACAAGTCAATAGGTGAATGACACGATCTTCTTCTTCAATAGGATCGCTAACGATTGACAATTCCTCAAATATATCCGTCATTTCCTTAGCATGCTGCTAAACCGACTGACTTTCCTTCGGCTGCATAGAATAAAGCTTTCGTCGAAGAGCTAATTTATTCACTCATTTTTTCTTTTGAAACTGAGCAGCAAGCTTATCCGAAATAACGATTGGGTCTTGAGGGTCTCCTATCAGGTACAATAGGGAAGGTTTTATTGACAAAAACAACTATTTCCAACGCTCTTTTTTCCTTTGTAACGCATTTAGCATACTTCTCCCCTTCCGTTTGAGGGGTATTGTTTCAACTCCATCGGCGAGACGCCATAGACCATCTTTCATTAATACCGTTTAGTATAATTCGATCCATTTAAAGGTACAATGATAATAGCTTTCGTTTCCACAGCCATTCTCTGATGCAAGAATTAAACAGCTTCCACAAGTATGCAACTGCCTAACAGCTGCCAAAAACGATACACTATTGGACAAAAAACACTTGTCATACTGAGCAGACAAATATTGGAATAGTCTCTGAGTGTAACATGACATTCATGTTGACAGGGCCATGGCTATGTAATAGACGATGGTTTTGCAAATTGAAAGGCTTACGGCCTTAGAGAGATTACCATGTTTTGGCGTACGTATCAATTTACATTTGCGTCGCATTGGCTGGCTAACAACTCCACTTTAATACAATTATTACTATTTATATAAATCATACTGGAAATCAATAACAATTATGTCATGTAAACGAGGTTGGCATGGCTACGAGGTAAGTATGCGGTCCTGTTACAGCTAGAGGGGTAGAGGGGGTATGGAGGGGATGCAGGACCCCACAACAAATTTCATTCATATATTATTCAGTAGGTTTTCACTGTACTCAATTAAACGTAGTATAGAAACTTATCATAATTCGAAATAAGCCACAAACAGTCAGAAAATAGCCCCGACACGTGAAGTTTTTGAAACCAAGAAAACCGACACAGAAACAAACTACTATTGAATTATCAAAACAATGAACAATCAAAATGAGACCAACACAAAAGACCAAGCAGGACCAAAACCAGAGAATAGAACAAAAACACTAACAAGGAAAACAGCAAGGATCTGCAAGTGGCCGCCAACAAAACCAGCAGCAAAAAATAATTCGGAACCCAATTATGAAAGAAATTGCAGGAAAAAATTTAAAATCAAGATTGTGGTGACTCACATGTGAAAAGATTGAACCCAGAGAAACTGTGAAACCAATACAGAGATGTAGAAATATTTGGACAATCAGGAGTGTATGGGGATATTTGCATACAAATGCCGTTTGACTGAACTTTGGTAACAACACAAACTGGCCGTCGCAGCGAAACCAGATCCAGACAAGGACTGCAGTTTTGAAGAAGTAAAAAGGTTTAATCACTGAGTATGAGAGTACCTTTTGCTATACAACATTACAATTACTGAATATAGAGACAGAATGCTAACTACCTAAACGTTAAGGCTTATCTTTCTTCAGGACATCATTCTCCGCTAAAGTTGAGTGTTCTCCTTTTGTATCAAAGGTGCTATACTATTCAGAATTGTGTTCAATAAATGCTCATCCATGCTCAGAAAATGACTATTCCGTAAGATGCCTTTAACCCTTGATGTAGGAAATGATTGGCCATAAATTTCTCTCATTGTAGAATCGAAGGCCTGGTCCATAAAAGTTGTACTTTCTTGCTTCCCCGGGAGCGGCGGTGTTGAATGGCTATTCTAATAAATGCTGCTGAAGCAGCCAATGATACTCTCCTTTTGTTCTCCGTTCTGTTACCAACTGAGGGGAAACTCGAGATTACTCCTTTCTCCGCCACTCATAAATCTGGCGAACTTCGCCAAACAATTTTTTGCAAAGTGTGCTCAAGATTCACAGTGAAGATAGGTACCGCTAACTTATCCAAACTACGGCAAAGCTGGAATTTGCAAACAAAAATTTGGTAAAGTTCACCAGTGTAGAGTAGGCTTGAGACTATGTATCCTCTACCTGTGAACCAATTCCCCCTCCAAAACAAATCCAACCTAATAGACAATTCAAACCACAGATGGGCTGCAGTCACACATAATGCGAAAGACTATAGAGATGTATCAAAGAGTAGGAAGCAGATACATTACGAAATTTACTAAAGGACTTACCAAATGAGCCAGACACTTGCTTCTGTGTGTCTTTCTTGATACCTAAGAATAATATCCAATTGAAAATTAGCATCTATAATTCTTTTGTTTTTAGTAAGTAATGTCGGGGAAAAGCTGTGGGGCTATAACAAAGCCCCGACAAAGGAAAATCTGAGAAAATGGGGAAGTTTAAGTAGAAAGGGAGACAAGATCAAGTTTGTTGATATTAGATTTAAAAGGTGACAAATTGTAGGATTCAGGGAAAGTAGTGGGCGGCAATGAGTTCCACAGTTGAGAAGTTCTAGGAATGAAAGATGATTTGTGAGATAGATTTCATGAATTAGGTGGTGTAACTTGGAAAGAGTGTGACTAGGTAGAGCTTCTGGTGGTTCGAAGACGCCTCACTGGATCAGGTATAATATTCTTGATTTCCTGAGAGCAATGTCCGTGAAAAAAGCGGTAGAAAATGGAAAGTTCTGCAACAAGACGACGATGGGAGAGAGACTAGAGAATTAGTGAGGTTTGGATTGTTGATGAGACGGATAGCTTTAGACTGGACTCTGTCAAGAAGATGGAGAGAAGATTTAGAAGCACCACCCCAGACATGAGAGCAGTACTCCAGAGAAGGACGAATCTGGGAATTGTATATAGTTAGTAATTGAGAAGGTGAGAAATAACCACGGGCTCTAGAAAGAAAGCCAAGTTTCTGAGATGCATGTCTTGTAATGGAATAGATATGGGGTTTCCTAGTGAGATTAGATCTGGCTGGTGGTTTTGACCCTAATAAGATTATTTTTTATTTTTCACCATATGTTCTATCTGAAATTCAAACGAAAGTTGTCTCGTGGCTTCAAGTATTCCTTTAAGCCTTCTCGTTTATACTACTGCTCTTTCCCTACGCCATTTGAAAAGATTGCTTCCAATCTTAAGAAAATTATTATCAATCACCCACGTTTTTCGTTCAACTATGTTAAAGCCATTCTTAAAAGTTTAGCTCTGTCATCTTTTCATAGGTAAAACTCATTTCTTCCTTCTAATATCAGTAAAACTGAAATTACGGTAGTTAGAAACCTTAGTAAACAGAAAGACCTGGCTATTGTTTGTCCTGATAAGGGGAATGGGGTTATTCTCTTTAACCGCTCTGACTCTGTTTCGAAGGTGGATACCATCTTGAACAATGCATCTAAATTCGTCAAGTTGGGTTCTGATCCCCTTAAGTTATGTCAGAGGATGTAGAGTAGGCTCATTCACATTCTCAGGGATTCGCTATTTAGTAGTAAAGCTATCCCTCAAAATGTCTATCATGAATTGTTCACATCTGGTAGCACTTCTAGCATTCTTTATGGTTTGCCCAAAGTACATGAGTCCGGCTGTCTTTCCAGGCCTATTTTTTCTGCTATTAGCACCTACAACTATAAACTCGCTACAATGGCTGCCAAAAGTGCTGGAACGCATAGCACAATTTCAGGACTATTTTTGTCCTTTGCCTCCACCTCCCCCTCCATACATCGTTGATTTATTTTGAGATATGATCTCAATCACTTAGCATTGAGGTACAATTCGTCCTACCCAATGTCTTATCTTCAACACTCAACATTGTTCCGGCGGAGGGGACTATCATTCTCCTCTAGGGGGGATTTATTAATAAGTCCTTTGAAGGAAGACAGAGTACATTAGCAGCTATTTTTCGCTGCGTTCCAACTACATTTGGCAATGATTGTAAGTCTCTAGTCCCTATTCTTCAACCTCTTACTTCAGGGCCTTATACTGTTAAAGAATCTTTTTCCTTTGGTAAAGAAATTACCTCTTTCCACATTGATTGACTGCGTTATGGTCAGCTTTGACGCGAACAGCCTGTTTATTAATGTTCCTCTTACTGAGTGAGCTAATCTCTGCTGTGATCTTCTCTCTCTATTTCGTATAGTAACTGTAAATTTACTCTTGAACCATTTTGCAAACTTTGGAACTTTGCCGTTAAGAACAATCAATTTATCTTTAATAAGCCAATAAGCACTTCTACGACCAAATTGACGGCACACAGTGGGCCCATTTGGCTCGGTCGGGGGAAATTGGAACCTAACTAAAGATTGATAAGTCAGAACGTTCTCAACATGAAAATTTAAATACCCTACAACTTCAAATGCCCCTTTTGAGTATATAGTTGATCCTTGGATGACAAATTTGACTACTAAATGAGTAAGGTTGGCGAATATGCCAGCAGAACCGTAGGTCACCTATACCAAACCTTGCAAAATTGATGCTAATCATGTCTGACATCAAAAATCTACATGTCCCAAATGCGCTCCATTTTAAAACGGTGGGAATGTGAATTTTGGCATTATTTTTTCACTATTGTCATTGGGGATGAACGATATTCATACTTACTTTGAATATCTAGCATTTAGAAGCCAATGTAGATTATTTCCGTGAAGTAGCAAAATATCAAATGAAGCCGTTTGGGTAATCAAGCTCCTATGGCTGATATTTATGTTGGCAATATTTGTTCACTCTCTTTCGTTCCGAAAAACCTCGGTCTGTTGTAACTCAAAATGTTTTTCGTCCCTTGGCATTCCCAACTCTTCCAGCCAGAATAATAAATAACATTTATTGATGGAGTTTGTTTTGCATCTACAAAGTTTCTGTTTCTAAACAGAACCTATCTATTTAAAAAGATTTTTGTGTTTAAATAAAAAATACTTATTTCAAAATAATTGACAAGAGAAAGAATATCTTGTTGATTTCCTTTTGAACTAACCATACCATCTTTCTGTTAAACTTTAAAGGTCTTTACTATGATTTTGGTAGTTTTATTCCGCATTCTTATAGAATTAATCTTGTTTGGTCCCTCATCTTTCGTGCATACAATATTTGTTCCACACATTTTAGCTTTCATTTGGAACTTTCTCGAATTAAAGGCATTCTTGAAGGGAATTATTTTTCCATATGTGATATTGATAAGATTATTAAATCTTTTCTGGATAATGTTTTTCTCTAAGACTAAGGAGAATAAGCCCACTTTAACTTTCAGTACACCCTTCCTAGATCCTGGTAGCTTACATATCAAATCTCGAATCTCTAGACTTATTAAATAATGTTATCCTGACTATAAGCTACTCATTGTTTTCTCTATCCCTAAACGTATATCTCAATTTTTCCCCTTTAAGGACTCTACGCCCCTAAGCTCCTACGGGAAAACTTCCCATAACCTAGCCATATGCTGCATAGAGCACATAGGATTTACCAACGCAGGTTATAGGATCAAGAACAATTCTTCCGTTGTTTACCATTGTCTACCACTGGTCACCCTGTATCCCCTGATGACTTTAGTATTATTAGTAGCACCAACAATAGCATTGATCTCTTAATTCTTGAGATTCTACTAATACTTAGAGACCATCCAATCTTAATTCCAAAAACGTCCTCCATCCAACCAAGGCTTTTCTAATCTATTTACCTTTGAATTTTACCATGGATTTCATGATCTACCCTTCCCGTTGTTTTGGTTCATTGATTTAGCCTTTAGTTGGTGTCCCCTAGGTTCTCCATGTTTATTTTTTTCATCATCTACTTTTGTATCAATTTTGATATCAGGGCAGCAAATTACACTGACGATGGATCCCTGGACTTAGGGACCAAAACATCTGGACTTGTAGTATAATATGAAAATGTCTTAACAATAATTTCGAAATGTCTAAATGGAACCATGACTCTTATTCTCGTCTTCTTCATTCTGCCATCTAATACAAGGTATAGTCAAATGGCCAACTTGTACAGACTGGAATACTACACAAATTCCAAGTATAGCTATGGCCACACAACTAGACTTCCTCTCGAATTGTGCTATGCATTTGTATAGTAAAGATCTATTGATTATGCAAAACAACACAAACTGCATCAAAAATGGAAAATTTGGCAGATACCTTGTGGATCAAGTAAGATTGACCGTACAACTTCTTCCTCGACACCTTCTGGCTGCAACCAATAGTTATTTATATTAATATGAACATAGAGAGAAAACTAATGCATATGAAATAATTAAATCCTCTAAAATGTAAACTGCTTCATATTCCTCCACAAATCTGCTCTACATGTTAGGCACTATCCTTGCCATGGTCTGACAATATCCTTGCTTTCATCTTTCCAAATGCTGAAACTTCAAAATTCTCATTGAATGCTATAATTATTACATTCATGTACATTTAAGAGAACAGATATTTTACTGAATATCAAAATCAAAGGCATTATAGAGTATTAAAAATAACACAGAAAGTGCAGACTTTCAACAAAGGATAGCACCATACAAAAAGCTACTGTTTGACAAAAACAACTGCTAATTATCATGGAATCATTCCATGCTTGTACTAATATACGTCTTTGTATAAGACAGTGGTTTTAAAAAAACCAATACTCAGCTGCTCAAACAGCAAAGACAGTTCAGCAATGGATTTTTGTAACCTAAGAATATTTGTAAGTGCAGGTGTTTAAAATTTGACTTTTCTGTGTACTAAAATGCAATATATGCTATGCTGGCTGCCTTCTAGCAGTTGAAATTCTATTAGTTACTAGATTTATTATCATTTCAAGTTTGCATGGTACTTTTCACTTTCCATTAAGGTGCATGCGCAAGCATTAGAACTCAAAAATTCTTGCTTATAAAGTCTTAAGACAGTTTTAACACTGGAATCGCGAAAATGTTAAGAAAGTTTCAGTACAGGGCAGAAGGAACTTCCTTATAAAATAAAAAACCTGTACTTTCGCTATCTTGCAACCAAATACTTACAACGACAGTCAATTTCTTTAAAATTCTATCACTGTCAGTTTCGGTATTCACCACAAATTCAATTGGAATTTCGCCAATATGTAACGGGATAATCGTAAATGGAATAGCTATTCCGTCATTTGCAAGGATCTCTACTTTGACTATAGGAGAATTTTTCCCAGCTTCAGCAATGGAACAAAATGTTTCGTGCCCTTTCAAGTATATATTGGCCTAAAATACAAATAGCATGAGTTATACATATTGAAAAGAAATACCATAAAAGCCCGACCAAACTAGGAAGCATTGTCATATGATATTCATGCTTTACAAATGTTTCAAGAAATGTTTCCTAGTTTGGCCACCTGTCATAAGATAAAGTCGACAAAATGTTTGTTACAAGAAGGTATGATGATTATCAAACTTTTCATGTGACATTGTATGTTGTACGACATCTTTATATACCAATATGCCATTATGCAAATGAGGTAAAACAATGGAAAGATTGTACGAGGGAGAACTCTTCCCAGGGGGCTTGAGGGATCGGCCCCCGGTTGCTACACGGTCTTTCAGCTGTCAATTGGAGGCCCCCTTTAGAGATCTGGCCTATTTTTGGCTAATTTCTTTGTGAGAAAAGCGCTCACTTTGTACGGAGCTGTTTGTGGTTGATCGGGGTGTCTGCTTTAGCTGCCGTTGGAAATTGGCTCCCAGATCCCTCTACCCAAGGTTGGTGACTCCTAGATCTCTCTTCTATTGTCTCCAGATTGCATCCGGTATCTTTCAATTAGTTCCCAGTCCCCTATGCGGCATTGCCTCGTGCTTCTCAATTTATTGTGGATGCTTTGAGACGAGGCAAGAAGGAAAGTGGATCTTGCGATATTTGTATAATCAGCCATTTGGTGAGTATGCTTTTCATTTGTATTTTACCATTTGTGCTCTGTGTATCACAATTCACTTTTATTCTACTTTTGCTTTGTGGCCTAACATTTTTTCGTGAAAGATGTGCCTGTTGCTAACACTTACAGTGGCCTAATGTTTTTTGTGAAAGCCACATTCTGGTAATACTCATTGCCATTCAATCTTAAGAAGAAAGTTCTGGTAGCCCTCTTAGGAACAATTGATATAATCGCTTTGATTTTAATGTAGACCTTTCATGAATGTTTCACTATTGTTTCTAAATTCTTATTTTTGTATGAGTGTCACTTGTTAGCATTTGCTGATTTTTCATGAATAATTTGTGGTTGCGCTTAGGATAATTTACACTAGAGTAATATATTCTACATTCTCTCCTCCTTTATTGAATCGTGTCGCCTAGCGTAGATATGCGATCATTTCTTCACAATCATTTCTCGCAAATTTTGCTAAAAATTTTGCTTTGAAATCCAGCCACACCCTTCAGGGGGTCTCGTGGTCCTGTCAGCAACATATGATGTCATCAATCCATCATCATGCTTGGCAGGGTGTTATGTGCTCCTTCACAGTGTCATGTGCTGTTGTCCATCCAATATCTTCTTAGCATGAACAGGCAAATGGCGCAATGTCTTGTCTTTCCAAAGCTAATTTGCAGGTGTGTCAGGAGTGGGATTGCCCGCAAGTAGCGGGCACCCTTTTAAAAATTGTTTCCTAATTTGACATGATGCTATCAGACAATTCAATTCAATACTGATAAATTTTTATGAGTGGTGGTTATTTTTGGCTTGCGATGAAACAAAACAGTCAGACATTTCACACACAAACTCAGGAACATTCATCTTCTCTTTCAGTAATTTTCATGTAGACTTGTGTCTTCTATGGCAGATTCCTTCACAACATTAAAGAAACACTCATTCCCTTTTCCATAATTATTTTACTTTGCACAACCTCTTCATTTTACCTTGTTAGTCATCCAGAACTTTTAGTAACAACATGGCGACAAATGCTTTTCGCTTCACCTCCATTTCGGCTTTGCTTTCTTGCGCCAATATACAGCAGCAACAACTAACTGTCAAACTTTGTCAGATAAATTTTGCTACCCACATTTCATGTCACAGAAACAAGTGGCGAAATAGTTTTTCGTTTGTGCAACAATGCCGTATGAGTTTCCTAGCTTGGTCCTAGCTTATGTTACAGAAGTCGGGTTTCTTCTAGTCAGATATTTCAGAAGTCAGAAAAATTCTTATGGTCCAGATCCGCTTGCTTCCAAAGCTGAACTTTTTCCATGCGTTAGTTGGAAATTATAAGTATGATATTCGCATAACTTGGAGGTTTTTTGTTGCATATAGCATCCTATAAATCTGGTTTTAAGTTCACATCAATGACTCTCATGCAGTGGCAGACTCTCATGCAGTGGCAGACTCTCATGCAGTGGCAGACTCTCATGCAGTGGCAGACTCTCATGCAGTGGCAGACTCTCATGCAGTGGCAGACTCTCATGCAGTGGCAGACTCTCAGGGTAGCGTGGTGGGGCGGCCTCCCCCCTTCCTTAATACTATTGGACTTGCACAAATTCAATAAAAGATTCTCTAGTAGTGGTTCACAGGAAGCAATAATTCTTTTTCTGAAAATTGCAGAGCATTCAATGAAGACCTTAAATAAACTGACGCTATGCCACTGGATTTGATGTAATAATGATTGTTACATGGTATCTGCAAATAATCTGCCTCTATCTTTTTACTTACAACACTTTCTTATAATATTCCACTTTCACATAAGTTAGATTGCACGTTGTTTTTTGCAGAAAAAACCTTTCTGCATTCCGCCATGAGGTTCTTAATATTTCGCAAGATCAAGCATTAAATTTTTCTCAACTGTTTCCCAAATCCTTAAGAATTTCAAGAACAACAACAACTCAGATGAGCCTGCTGCGATGCAAGAAGTAGGATTTTTAAGTTTTGTGAAGGATGTAGTTGATGCCTTTTCTATTTTTTTCCTGGCTTAATCACACATTTACTTGTAAACACAGTCTTTTCAAGTAAATATTTGAAACTCAGCCTGCATATGTATCCTAAATGTTAGTTAATCACAAATCAACGTACTGTCATAGCAATCAAGAAATGTACATAGAAAGGTTTTTTTTAAAGTTAGGTAGTCTTGCATGATGAGCGAGGTAGTATAGTGGTTAGAGCGCGTGCCTCCAGTGCGGAAGGTCTACGGTTCGAGCCCGACTCGATGCCCTGACTGAATGCTCGCCCACTGTTCACCCAGCAGCGAATGGGTACCTGGTGGCAACACTGGGGAGATAAAGGCGGCGGGGAAAGGAAATGGCAACCCTGCCTCATATGCCGTTGGCTCAGCATAAGTGGTCTCTCTAACAGGCACTCCCCTACGTACGAATGTATACGGGACTACCTTTACCATTAGTCTTGCATGGAGCTCAAACCATGTTGAAAAATCACCTTGAAACTCGTTCCCAGGGGGTCATTTGAGCATTTTGCATATGGGGGGTCCATCCACGAGTTCCAAAAGTAACCCAACAACATCAAAAAACCTTACACACACGCAAAAATATCCAATAAATTGCTTGCTGAGATCCATTCAAAATGGCTATATTGAGTGTAGCAAACTGCTATCAGGTAGAATCACTGGAAAGCCCCCCCAAAAGTGTTGGGTTATAACGCGAATAGTCACCCAAAGATATAGGATGAAAATCCTGTACATAGAAGGTTCAAGCAACCCCCCTGGAAATTCGTTTCTGCTCGATCATGCAATGCTTTTCATGTGAAGGGTGGTAAAATAGTGTAAAAATTGGCCTAAAGTTGTTGTGGCAAAGATATTTTGATAACTATACAATCAGACTTCTTAAACTAAAATTATTACACAAATTATTTACTTTTCAGGTTGCTTTAAAGCTGTTTGACTATTTTCAAATAAACTACTACGGGAAACTACGCAATTCACATTACAAAAAGACCATGCCTAATTTGCTCGTGTCGATGTTGTCAAAAAGTCATCTTTTTAGAATATAATACTGAAATTGAAGAGTCTGCCAGAACATATACTCAATGAAACATATTCAGATACCTTTTCTAACATATGCAAAACACACTTCTAAGACAATTGATACTTTGGGTTTATTTTTAGTGCATACAATTGTATCGACAAGTTTGTCGTTATATATTTTTCTATGATGATGATGATGATGATAATGCAGACTGGAGAAATCATTCAGGAGAAAATGAATGTGAACAAAATTCTTAACCAATTAAGATTTGACATTTATGCTGTGTGAAACTAACCTTTGTTCTTCCTCGATAATAATTATAAATAACGGCATAGACTGTGATTTGTTCATATCTTTGAGCAGAATAGGGCATCTTTATGTGTGCAAATATATCAAGGTCGCTCTTTATTTTAAGAGGTTCTGATAAACCTAACCCAGTTTTGTTATTTATTGCCAAAGCTGTTATCTCCCATGTTGTTATTGAATCAGGAATTGTATAACTCCTTTGCAACTTTCCATCCTCACTATAATGAAAATCAATGAAGTAAACAAATCAATGAAAAAAGGAGCGACAGAGCAATTAATTATTTCCACAACCATAAGTTGCACTTCTGAATGGTAAAGTGATGAACTATTTGATTGAACCAATAGGTATGTAAGGTAATAATTGAGCAATGATGGAAAGGAATAAGAAAACACTGGAAGAAACAAGTGTATAATTGTAACAAAAGTAATGATCGAGTGGCTGGTGGATGATTAGGTGTTTGGTTGGGTGGTCAACTGATTGAAGCACAAAGATTCATTGTCAGAAAGCCTCAGAGCAATGCAACAATTTTAATCAATATCTCACATTTCTAAAAAGGAGTCCATCAGTGGCGGCGCCACAAGGGGACTTTTCCCCTCCATTTCTCACCAAGATCAATTATCTAATTCGTCCAAATTCGATGTTGGTATTGGGGTGAGGGACCTAACAAGATTTTGAAATGGGTATTGCAACCAAATTGCATCATAATTTTTGGGTGTGACACCAAAATACTCCCTTAGTCTGCGATGGTAGGCCTCTGGGGTCCATCCAAGCCGATTATTACACCTTTAGGGGTCAGTCACTTAAAATTCTGGGTACTGAGCCATCCCAAAAGTAAGTACGCTAAATATTCACCGATTTTTTATCCCCCTCCAGCCCTCTCGCTTTGTAGTAGGATCAATTGTAATTTGTCACTTTGTTTGAATGCTTTAATGTATGTTAATTATGTCAATAATTACGTAGTTCCGCTATGTATAAAATGTATTGTAAAAGCATTATGATTAGTCAGTTCTCAGATCTCGTCTAGTGTCATACATACTTGCTTTACCTACCCAAAGTAATAGGCCACTTTGCGCCTATTATAGCTTTGGAAAGGTTCATGTCACTATTTTCAAAGTGCAAAAAGCCGAGAAATATAGAACTATCTCAGTTCTGTGTGAAAATAAAGGGTAACTTGCTCACAACCGTAAAAGATGGCTACATATACTTATCATGCTTCACATGTAATCAACGTTTGAAAATTACCTGAGCTTACGTGACTTCTTGAAGGAGCCACCCTCACCCATTTTACGTTTTCATACTCTTTTTTAAGAATGTTCGTACTTTTTGAATGGCCTCTACCGGGGCGAGTAAGAACACTTTTCAAAAGCCAAGTTGGGGTATGACACTCTCTGGACAATTTTCCAGTTTGTGGTATGAAATCTTGTACGTATTTCTCAATAGGCTGTAAAAACTTTTCGAGATATATAGAAAGGGTAAACAACTGTTAAACAGTTTTTAAATGCTAACCAACTTAGTTTACCAAAGTTATAAAAGACTGCCCCCTTACAAAGCAAATTGTTTTAGTATCATACAAAATAAACTTTCTAAATGATCACTGCGCATATGAACCTGGTTTCCAAATCAAACCACATCCAGCTCTGTGGAAAATTATCGCGTAATTGTATTTGTGATTCATCTACCATATGAATTTGATCTTGACCATGTGCAAAATTGTCTGATTCTATGGTTCGGCCTCGAGCTGAATAGACAGACAAATGACATGTCAATATTCAACTGATAAATATATCAACACACATTAATAGACTATCCAATAAAGAAGTTTGGAAGGGCCATAAATTCATAATACAACTGCTATTTCCGAATATTTTTGCTACCGTACATCCTCCAATTAATCCCTTGAGGCGTATTTGCAAAAACATATTAATGGATGGGGGTTTATTTGAGGAGGGAGCCACTTTCAAAGTTTCGCATTTTCCTCAAAGGTTCCCAAAATAAACAACATAAATTTTCTCAATCAACTAAATTATGAAATTACAAAAAGGCTATTTTACAAACGAAATTTACAAGTTAATACAGAGCTAGCCATTATTAATGCTGGGTATGGGGTTGGAATATATTTCCTTGATACCAAGGCTTTTTAATGGCCCTTCAATCTCCCCTCTTTTAATTTTAATGACCTCTCCATTCTGGAGCTGTAATTTTCATCGTTCCCCCCATCCTCATATGTGAAAACTTACTACCATGCTCCTTAGCAACTACCTACAATTGAGGATTATTGTCTGTGATCCATATATATAATTATGTTTGGTGGTCCCTGTTATAGCCCCAACAGACTTTGATGACCCCCTCTAAATATCTTCCGGCCAGATATAATTCTGCAATTATGCCCCCTTCGAGCATAAGTCCAATTGGGATTTATTCGAGGAGGGCCTACTTGCCCCATGATTATTTAGGAGGGGGCTTATCTGAGGATTTACGGTATTTTAATAATCACACTCATAAAGTACCACTTTGAATTTTGTTGCAAATAGACTTTCATGCCCCAAAATAACCAATTAAGGTCCTATACAAAATAGTGACTATTACTACAAACTTCGGGTTTCTACATACTTTCCAACATCTTTTGACAACAAGACAAGAATTCCTTCCAACAACTTTTTTTAACACGAGACTTCAAGGTTTCGCATACTACTTTCGCTGCAAGCCTTTCTCTTGAACTGTAAAAGTCCCGACAGCAATCCGCTTTGCAACAATTTTCAACAATTTTCTCTACGGGAAAAGTTTGGTCCAAACAATACACAGGAAAGAGGCGAAGATAAATAGTACATAGGCATTAAAGGAAACGTTAGTCAACTGTTATATCTATTTTCATTAAGTACAACAATTTTCAGCGGATAAAATTTCGTACAAAACTTCGTTGAAACTATTTTCAGACAGATCTTGGTTATTCTGGATAAATAAATTTACGAACAAATACTACACAATTTTCTCAATGGCGAAACCAGGACCATGACGTAGGAAGTATTCAAAAATCTTTTCTCATAGTTTATGAACTCTTGAGCACCTTGTATGAAACTGAAAATCTAATTTAGAAGCTGTCAGTACTAAACTCAGTTCTCAGTTCTCAGTTCCATATAAAAAATACGACTATCAACCTGTTGCTCATCACAACTCAGACGGGTCTAACAGTAACAAGAGTTCCTTTGACTCATCACCAGACGAAGACGACTTCAACATAGAGGGATAATGGGGACACGGATTGGTTTTTATATTTTATCATACTTTGCCTTTTCTATAAAGTATTATTTTATCGATTTCCAACTTCTATATCCTAGCTAAGTGCAAACTGCCAGAATTTATGGCTATTGGTTACCAATACGGAACAACTGAAATCAACGCTCTGATCAAACTTTATGATATTGAAATAAAACATGTAATGAAAGTCAGATCCTTAGGAATCAATGTTTACGAAGGGCTATAATGGAAGAAATCATTGATGGAAAGGGTAGCAGGCGGTTTTATCATCTTTAAAAACAATTTAAGAATGTTCTTCCCCAATCCGAACTATGCTTTGTTCATCGTGCTCTAATTGACAGTCACTGATGCTACGGAAACGTAGTATTGGGAAGTCTATCTTCAACTGAACTACAAACACTACAATATTTGCAAAATAGGGCTCTATCAATTATCAAAAGTGTAAGACTTAAGGACCCATGGCCTAAAGAATAGCTAAATGTTTAGAACCTTATTCGCAATGATCAATCAGTTTTAGTCTATAAGCTTCTGAGTAAGCTATGCTCTGCAATCTAATGGAATGTGTTTCAACTTAGAATTACAATACTAGAAATGATAAAGACATGTATATTCCAAAAATAAAACTTTAATTCTCAAAGACAGGATTTCAATATGTTGGCATTAGTGCATGGAATGATATTCCAAATAATTTAAGAGAACGCTAAGTCTGTTAAAAGCTATCTAAGAGCATATTTGATGAGCAATGAAGACTAATCTATGCCCCTCAGAAGACGAATCCCTATACGATCAGCAGTTTTATTTCTGTGTTATTTTAATTCTGCTTAATTTTATGTAATTAAGCTTATATATGTACTGCTGAAGGGATATCGTAATAAACAATTATTATTTTTTCCTGAATCCAATCACGCTACATATTACAAAAACAACTGCTTTTGTGATGAATGCTAAATTTACTTTATTTCCAATTTGGTAGTTGACATCCAATCCCAGCCGACATGACTGTGAAACAACTTTCCATTCCCCCCCTGATCCAAAATAAAAATTTTCGTTCCGAAATCCGAATGAATCTGATCGAAATCGGATCGAATTTCTACACCTCTATGTCGTACAAATAAATATTCAACAATCTTTCAATCTTTTGTCAGAAAGTTTGCTGTGCTGAAAATCTTTGCTCTTAATGCACTCCCAAGACTTTAGAAAAGGAAAGAACTGACGCTAGGAACTTCTAAACCAACTTCTGATACTTCTAACGCCATGTAAGGCATACCATTCCGGATTATCAAACCAAAACCCTAGTGAGAGCATGGAGCATTGAGAATGCTTGGAACATTGAAAACCAAAGACAGAGGCAACATATAGAAAAGCAACAGCAAAATATTCTACCAACCTGGGCCCAAAGAGCGACGCTGTCGAGATCTCTTCTCGGTGGGACACACCAGTCCTATTGAGGTGAAATAAATACTACAACATATGACTTCCTCATGGCAGGTTCATAATAGAGTTTTATAAGAATGTAAGAAAATACGAGACAAATGTCTACTGACTATCAATGTATATCATAACTGACAAAATGAAAGCCATAAATACCAAACACGCAGCCCATCATAAGGGAACTGTCATAATGTATGGAGGAGAGGGGGCCGAAGCGATTCAACAGGGTCAACAAAATTTCTGAGAGAACATGTAACATTGGGGTACCCTATCTGAAGGTACATTGGGGCGAAATAATCAGACCTTGTTTCTTGTCTTGGGCATCTACCTTACGAGTAGAACTTAAAGAGCTTTTCTATATGAGACCATTTTATAAGAAACCTACACGTAGATGGGATGCACTTTTACAGATCTTATACTTCTAAAAGGAAAATCCCCAAGGGACTTTTCAATTTTAAAAATTTTTTTACTGCAAGCAATCAAGAATTGGGAAGCTGGTTCCATTCATTTGTAGTCAAAGCTAGTATAGAAACAATTTTAAAACTTCATTCTTAGCTTATGCTTTTTGTATTGGTTCTAGCCAGAAATAAAGAAAAAATCTACAGTCTCGATCTTTCCTTGTGCCTGTACCATTCTTACGGTATTAAATGTACGGTGAAAATTAAGGGACTATTAAGGAACTTTTACTACTACAATTTGATCAATAGAGGTCCAAGAATAAGGAACTTTTGGAATTAGGCCTTAGGCTGGGCTCCTTATAAGAATGTGCGTAATGCAAATAGTTTGCTACATTCACGCTTTTCTTGCGATTTTACTGGAATTGTGTTCGTTAATTTTATAACCTTTTAGGACTTTCAGAACCAAAATGTGGCCAAAAGTAAAGAAACGATTAATACTAGGCCTTCAGTTATGCTTCCTATAGAAAAACACGTGTGTATGTAACCATAGCGCTCAAACCTTGATTCGTTAATACACGTGTGTATGTAAGCACAGCGCTATGCTGTGTATGTATAGTCAACATCTTGTATTGAAGCCTTCCTATATCGGACAACAGGAAGCCCTGGTTGCAGAAGAACTGAAAACGGTTTTCTTGGCATATTTACCTGCTTTGAAGTTTAATAAGAGGACTTCACACACAATCATAAAACGTATAGTATACTCCCGATAACTGGGGGGAAATATTCTCCCTTCCCTTTACCTTTTACTTTCTATAAAATCATTCAGTTTTTGCATAGAAAATCATGTTTCAACAAATACACGTTTGATTTAAAGGAATAGTTATGTAAAAATTTAGCCTCCGTTCCAGTTAAGCAGAGCGAAGTTGTTGCTGGGACCCTAAAAATTCTTCCCACTTAGTGGGAGTCTCACTTATCATTGATCCCAGTTAGGCGGAGGAAAATATATGAAGATGTATAGGAATTTATAAGGAGAATGGACAATTGGCCCCACTTAGTGGGAGCCCTAGTTATCCGGGCTCCCAGTTATACAGAGTATACTGTACTCTCTTTGTGCTATACATGACGGTATGCACACACATTATACATGATGCATGCACACACATAAGAAACATGAGGCTAAAATTTAGAGACAATTAAGGAACACAGGCAGGCCGAGTTTCAAATAATAACTTGAAAAAACTGTTTTTACAAGGAAACTTTTGATCAAACTAGACACAAAACAAAACAGCATCCATTACTTGTCTGACATATTCATTCACATTCATATAATCCATGATACTCCTTGAGTTATAAATTCACTAACATAAATAAAGGTAGTTACAATAAAACAACAACAAAAATAAAGCAACTTTAAACTGTTCTACCAGGAGGTCATCCGAAGGATTTCTTACTTCCGTGTTGATTTTAGTTTATTGGCAAAAGAGCTAGGTTTTCATTTTGTGCTTAAAAAGATGAGTAGATTCCACATTTCTTAAGTCGTTGGGATATCATTCCAGTCTCTTGCACCGACGTAAGAAAAACTTTTCTTTGAGAGTTCCAGTCGTAGTTTAGGTATTTGAAGATCGTTTATACTGCGAGTATTTTCAGATCTGAGTTCACCTTATGAATTTCCTCTTAAGAATTTCCGGGCACATTTCTTTTAGGATTTTGTGTACCATTGAGGTCCAGTTATAGGTGATAACTTTCTCATCACTTTATCGTATGGTTGCTATCTGATCCTTAATAGGGGCTGATTCAATAAGGTAAAATGTCCTGTTCTGTATCTTTTGCAATGAGATGGGTTTCTTTTCGGCCAGATGATCCCATGTCAGGTTCCCATACCTAAGGTGGTTTTCTACTAGCTCTTAACTAATTCTTTGATATCATTGTACTCAGTTACAAGCAAGAAGTTGATTTGGATAGGATATGAGTAAATTTCCTTAATTTTTCCGCAGACAAGCACGTCTCGAGGGCCGTATGAAATGGTCTCGAGGGCCACATCTTGCCCGCGAGCCGTAGTTTGGAGACCCCTGCAATAGTGCCTGGTATACTAGAACCAATTGTGATTGTTGCAGTATATCTCTGAGTTTTCTGATAGAACTGAGCCTTCCTTTCAGTTTTCCTTCTACTATTTTATATTGTTGGTTCAAGGTGGGACTAAATATTTTGTCTGGTCTACCCTCTTAATTTCACCCTTGTCAATTTTGATGTTACCAATTTCAGAGATTTTGTTTAATTGTTTGTCGTTAGACATGTATTCAAATTTAGCTACATTAAGATTCTCTCTAACTCCCTTTTTAGGTCTTCTAGAAATTGTAGAGGATTTTCTTTGCTAGAGGAAACACTTGTGTCCTCGGCATACGGGGTAGAATGTTGATACGGATTTTTCAATATCACTCGTATTGAGAATGAATAAAAGAGGTCCCAAACATGACCCTTGTGGAATGCCGCAGGTGATAGTTCTTTGAATTTTTCCCCTAAGGTAGAAATA
This sequence comes from Cassiopea andromeda, assembly GCA_018155075.1. Taxonomy (NCBI): domain Eukaryota; kingdom Metazoa; phylum Cnidaria; class Scyphozoa; order Rhizostomeae; family Cassiopeidae; genus Cassiopea; species Cassiopea andromeda. The sequence continues at coordinate 99,506 of WIPJ01006060.1, forward strand.
TTGTTTTGCAGTCGATCAGATATGAAGTAAATCACGTAAGTTCATTTTGAATGATAATATATTTCCCTGGTTTAGTCAACAGTATTTTATGGTTAATGTATCAAAAGCTTTTCTAAGGTCTAGGAACAAACTTATCTAAATCTTTTTTCATCTGTGTTCTTCTACCAGGTACATTCATCAGCAACGTGATCGTTGAATGTAGCTTGCGATAGGCAAATTGGTTATCAAACAAGAGATTGTTTGTAGGATTCGTAAGTAAGACCCCACAAATACGATTCGTAAGTAAGACAATGCTAGTTTGTAAGATTCGCATGTAAGATGCCACACCAACAAACCGTAGCTAAGCAAGGAAGAGAAAAGAGAACAGTATAAGGACACTAAATTTCTTTTGAGAGCTGATGTCTGATTTTGAAGAAGATTCCAGAGGTTTTAGATAGCATTTTGAGAATTCTTGAATATGATATTTATATGGTAGATCTTCATCCATTAGTATACCTAAAAATTTAACATACTTGGGCATTTTATTACCTTTTTACCAAATTATATGCAAATATTATCAGGTACTGGTTTGTTAGGAGAGTGAAAGATAACAAAGTTAGTTTTATTTACGTTAAGAGATAGTTTATTACAATCCAGCTACTTTTTCACTTTAGGTAGTTCCTTGTTGTTTTTTTGTCAGCCTTTCTATATTGTCAGATTCAAAGTAGATATTAGTATCACCCGCAAAGAGAAAAGATAATAGAGATTTAGTGGTATTAGGAAAGTCAATTATATAGATCAAGCATAATAGAGGACCAAGAACTGATCCTTGGGGAACACCACACGAGACATCTTACGAGAGGAGTTATGTCCATTAACTGAAACAACCTGTTCTCCACTTGAAAGATATGAGGCAAACCATTGACGAAATACACCTCTTGCACCATAACGCTCCATCTTCTTTAAAAGAATAGAATGATTAACTGTATCAAAAGCTTTTTGTAAATCGACAAACATGCTGCAGCCAAAACTATTGCCATCAAGAGTTGATTTGATTTTCTTAGTCAAGCTTGCAAGAGCATGTTCAGTAGATTAGTATGTTCTGTAACCGAATTGCATACTGTAGAGGATTTGGAATTTTTCAAAACATTTATAGAGTCTAAGGATATTGGTCTGTAATTTGAAACTGAAGAAGAGTCATCATTTTTAAAAATTGGAATAATTTGTGCAATTTTAAGTTTATTGGGGAAAATACAAGATTCAAATGATTGCTTGATAAGAATGGATAGTGAAACTGAGATAAGAGGATTCAGCATTTTAAGTAACTTTATGGGAATACTGTTAGGGTCAGAGGCTTTGTTATCTTTCAAAGAAGAAATAATGGCGGAGACTTCAGTTGGTGTTGTTCACGGCAGAAAGAATGAGTCTGGCAAAGGTTCTCCTAAATAGTCGATAGGTGATTTTGGAGTTAATGGAATTTTTTAGTAATCTCAATAGCCACATCAGTACAATAGCTATTGAAACTATTAGCTATTTCAATAGGGTAATTTAACCTAGAGCCTTCTCTTGAGTTAATCTCTGTTATTATTTGCTTTTAGTTTAATAATATTTCGAATGCTGTTCCGCATCATCTTTATACTGTTTCTGTTGTCATTGAAGTATTTCTCAAAATATTCTTTCTTACAGCTTTTGATCTCATTTACAACTCTATTACGAAACTTTTTATATGCTAAGAAAGTAGTGGAAGCATGTAAAGACTTGCAAATTGTAACTGAAAATAGTAAAATGTGACAACTTTGAACCTCTTTTTACTCATTCCAACCCCATATTTAAATCCCCTAATCTGCTGAGGCTGGATGAATTAAATATTATGTCTTTATTACGCAAATTAAATATCATGTCTTTTTCTACAAAGCTACTAATAATCTAACTCTATCATGCTTCCAAGATTATTTTTATACATAACGCTAAAATACATGGCTGTGAAACTCACCAGGCAGAAAGAGGTGATCTATACAAGACACATATGAACACAACCATGTATGGTCTACGTTCAATGAAATATCATGGATCGTCATTATGGGACAATATCACTATCTTTATTCACGTTTCACAATCTAATTCATTATTTAGAACTAAGCTTAAAGCGTATATTACTAGCCAATGATGATTCACTCTATCCGATCTCATTGTGTTCTTTTTTTGAAAAAACAAATCAACTAGTACGAGTACTATTAATGAGAGGTGGGCTTTCTCTCGATTAGTCTATCTATGTTGAAAGCTCCTCCTTAATCTGTCTAATGCAATGGCATCGTTATTTGGATTTGATATTGCTGTAGCTAGCACTATTAATTGTTGTTATTAATTGTTGTATGTAGTAGAATCAATTTTGCGTTTGCTCGATAATTAAATAAGCTGAAACTATTTGCAGTTAGGAATTCGAAAAGTTGATCGTGGACTACTTTCTCAACTAACTGTGCGGCACCTGAGAGAACAGATATAGGTCTGTAGCTATTCATTTCAGACTGTTGCCCTGCTTTAAATATTGGTGTTACTCTTGCTAACCTCCATCTTTCAGAGAATCCCTCTCGCCAAAACAACTCATTAAATATTGTTGCAAGAGTTATAACAAGCAGCTGTGCTACATCTTTTAGTACCTTTGTTGCAGGTATATTTTCCGGTCCTGGTGACTTTGATTCTTTTAGTCCTTTTAATGCGGTTAGTACCCAATACTTTGTGACGGATTTGAACTTAAATCTGGCAGATTTTCCTATGGCTGTCAGATATTGAGTAGGGTCATCTTCCGATATAACTTCAATTTTATGCTAGGGTTGAGCCACGGGGTCTGTTCTTTACGCACCTTTCATTTTCTAACTGCTGCATGGGAATATAGTGTTTATTCCAATATTTCAAGGAAAGCACCTGTCATCATATTTGGGTCAAAACTTATATTAGAGAATATTTGCATCCAATCTATAGAAGCCAAGCACGATAAAAAGTCAGTTTTGTTGTACTTATCGATCGGGCTTCTATGATCTTTTCACTCTTTTCTAGTATACCCCAAGCATTAACCTTTCTGGGCGCAATTATTAAACAATGGTCCACCATACCTGACTTAACAATCTCGGTCTTTAGGGTATACTTTGCTCTGTTTGTTGCAAAATGGTCAATGAGGCTTGTTGTTAGAATTGTCTTGCCATCTTTATTTGTTGTAGAAGCAATATGAGTATAAGCTCTAATTTGCTGTCTGAAGTGAAATAGGTCATATACAGATCTTAGTCGTTTTGTGTTACTCTCTTTATGAGACCTAGGTCACAATTCGTACCTCTAATTATTATCACTTTTTTGTTTTCTAAGTCTAATTTCCTTAGAATTCAGTCAAAAGCATTGAAGAATTCGGTATTTAGAACAATTGTTGGGAGCCTGTACCAGCAAAGAATGATAATTTTTTGTATTGTTTGGAATTACCTAAATGACAACAATCTCCGGATCCGAACCAGAAATGTCATTTCGCTGAGAATGAGGTAGGGTCTCTCTTACATATATTGCTACCCCACCACCTGCAGCATTCCTGTCCTTTTGATAGATGTTAAATTCATTA
>WIPJ01006060.1:105292-121303 GCA_018155075.1 Cassiopea andromeda
CTCCTAAAGGATCATATACCTTTGCTATTGCACTCAGTAGTTCTCTCTTTGTTATTCTTTGATCAACTTTATCCCTAATGATAGGTGACAATTCAACTGACATCACATCCCTTTCTGGATTCCACTGAACACCAAGTACCTTACTTTGACAATTTTCTTGTGTTAAGCTCTGCTTTGCATACGTTTCTTCATCATCCTTGTCAGTCTCCATACTTAAACTCTTTCTAACCTCTTCACTACTAGATTTCCATTTGTGCAAGTTAAATCCACCTTCATGCATTACATCTGTTAGCTCCTTTTGCAACAACATTACTTGTACATGACTTCTACCACCACCCACAAACTCATCAACATAGAGACTCCGAAGCATAGAATTTACAAATTCAGGATCTTTCATTTTGTACTTTTCCAAATGCACTTGAATGGTAGCATTCAACAGAAATGGACTAGGTGCAGCTCCAAAGACAACTCTTGAAAACCTCAGTTCTATAATATCTGAATAAACATTTTTAGAGTCTTTTAACCAAAGGAAACGCAAACAGTCTCTGTCTTCTTCTGCCACTTCAATTTGGTGAAATGCCATTTAGATGTCTCCCACAAGTGCCACTGGATGCATTCTAAAACGCAGAAGGACATCATACAGCATTGGTAGCAGTGATGGTCCTTTGTGTAAGCAATCATTTAATGAGTTAACCCTCTTTCTTTCCTTTGATGACGCATCAAAAACTACCCTCACCTTTGTAGTTTCTGCCTCTCGTCTAATGACAGCATGGTGAGGTATATAATGCTGCTTTCCAATTGTATTCTCAGGAACTTCTTCTATGATGCCTGCTTTAAGTTGCTCTTTAATGATGTTATCATATGCTTCGAGATCATTGTTTGCTGATAATTTCTTTATTTGCGATTTCAGGCGCTTCTCACTTAAAAACTTGTTATCTGGTAATGGTGCCTTCAGTAAATCTGATTTCCAGGGAAGTTTTACAACATAGCGCATACCATTGAATGTTACTGTGTCCTTAAACTCGCTATGCACTGGATCACCTTCTCTAATTCCCACTGTTTCCAAATCCCAGAGCTTCTCTACCTCTGCAGCCATCTCTGATTTACTGTCCATACAAAACAACAAATTACCTTTGCATCCCTCAGATTTTGTTCCTTGAAAAGTTGGTCCTAGCAATGTCCATCCTAGCTTTGTTTCCTCAGCAACTGGTTGGTTCTCCTCCCCCCGTATGTAGCGCCCTGTCTTCAATTTACCCAAGTCCTCTAAACCAATGATAACATGAACTTCTAACTCATCCTTCTCAGAAACATCAGAGAATTTGATATCCTTCAAGTGCTCAAATTTTTGCTGTACAACTTCAGGTCTAGCATTGCTCACTGTGGTGAGTTTGCTCAAGGTTGCAGCTTCGGTATTGAATTGAAATTCACCTTGCATATTTCTGACTTCCAAGTGATAAATTGCACATCTATGGCTCTTACTCCCGTGCACGGTATCTAGCATTTTAATTTCATGCCTAATAGGTCTCCCTTGCAACTTGTTTGCTATTCTTTGGACCATGTATGTTTTGTCACTACCAGTATCTAGCAGCATTCGACACGGTACTGATGGTTTTCCAGGGATGTTTATCTTTGCCTGAACTGTTTGGAATGCAATTGCTCCCTTTTCTGTGACATGGAGGTTTGTAGCAGTCTCTGGATTGCAAATTGACACATGATGATCAGAATTCTTACAGCTGTCACACAGCTGCTTATCTCTACAGTTCTTTACTACATGTCCTTTTCTCAGACACTTGAAACAACGCTTGTACTTCCTTCAGATTTCCTTTCTTTTCTTCACCTCTGTAATCTGAGTACAATCCTTGCTCATGTGATTTCTTAAACAGTACGCACAGGAGGTACTATTGACTGACAAAAGCCTTCCTTCTCTTTTTCTTTCTTCCACTGGGTGATCTCTTACTTCCGTTGCACTTCTTATGACCAGCTCTTTCCATAACTGTTCTAAAAACTCTCCAATGGTCCATTCATGATTTATTTCCTTACTTCTCCTTATGTTTAACACAATATCCCATGGAATTTTGCGCATCAAATCAGGCACTATAGCTACAGAATAGTGCTCTCCTTTTACACCTAGTACTAACAAGGCCTTGTAATGTGAATCTATATCATCATACAGCTTCCTTAATCTGCTTAGTTCTCTGGAATTAGTCACCCCTTGGATGCCCTTTAATGCTGCCATATGTGCTCCCTTCAGAAGACTAGTCTGTCCATATTTAGCCTTTAGTGCTTCAACAGCTGGCTTATAATTCTCTCCAATTATACTGAGATTTGCAATAGTTGTACTTGCAGCCCCTTCAAGACATGCCTTTAATATGACATTTTATGAACATCTGAATAAGCATGATTACAGAGAACATTTCTCCCAAAATGATCCAAAATTCAAGCCATTTCATTGGGTCACCATTAAAATGCTTGAGTTCTAGCTTCGGTAGCTTTATAGGATTCTGATAGCCAATAGGACCGTATGCATTACTTTCTGGCATTACCCCTAATTCCCTCCCAAAGGGGTTGTGATTCAAAATGGGTGGTACATTTGCATTCACCAGCCTTGGAAACTGTCCTGTTCCTGAAATTCCAGGGTTGGGCTGTGGTTCATACAGTCTTGCAGGTTCTGGTTGTATTCCAAGACTCAAATTTTCCAAAGCTGGGTGTCTGGGAGGTTCTGGTGTTTTTATGCTTTGAAACCTTTCACTTTGACCCCCTTCAGCTTGCCAATCAGAAGCAGGAAAATTAGCAAATAAAAAACCTGGCGAATCACTTCTTGGTAAAATATTTTGAGATATGTTAGATGATTTAAATTCGCTGTCAAAATTGCTTTCTAATTCTCTAGCTCTATTTAATGCAACTTGTAGCTTGGCTGCATAAGCTCTACTTGACTTAATTTCCTTTACTAGCTCAGGTCGTAGCTTTAATCTTTTTAATTCATTCTGGATCTTTAAATCTACATCTTTTATTTCTGCCAAACTTGGTTCAATGATAATACAAAGTTCTTTCAATTGACTTACCACCTTTTCGTCCGCTTTCCTACAGCTGTTCAGTTCACAAAGTTTGTCGAAACTCTCTAACAATGCTTCCTGTAATATTGCTCTTTCATCTTTTAGCTCTTCTAGGTTTGTCGATTCATCGTTTGATTCTGCTGAGCTATCTTCGTTCCTGTGAGAATCTGTCGCCATGTTACTTCCACTTCCACTTCCTAATTCAATCGCCGCAAATACACCACTTCTTTTCTTCTCAAATCTGTTCCATGACCCCGTATGGGTCCCGTCGGAGGTGCCACTAATGTTGGAAATACCCCCAACCGTGCGAGTTCAACAGATTGAGAACAAAAATGTGCGCTTTTAACGTTTTATAACTTTAACATCAGCAAAACAAAACCAAAAAACGAAGTGAACAGCATGCTTTTTAAGTCAATAATAAAAGTCGGACCACTGGCCCTCTTTTGTCCGTAGTTCTCAGATATTTTCCACAACATCGAATAAGCATGGGCTATTTATGACTCGTGTGTCTGATGGCACTATTTGTAGTTTGTTCTTACTGTGGTGCTAGGCCGGCATCAATGGCAATATAGAAAAAGGATTTCAAACAGCACTGGCTCAAACAATATCATAAATTGGATTGAGAGAGAACTCTCAGGAGGATTTGATTTGTACAAAAACATGATTCTTGTTTGAAGATCATTTCTCAACATCCCTGGCCATTGTTTTCACCAATAAATAAGGGATTTATTGATAATGCTTGGGCATTATGAATGACTGAATACCTTAATGGGTATTAACTGCATATTGACAACTTAAATTTACCACTTAAATTATCATTAAAATCATTCAATCAATCTATCATCATTCAATCGATATCTATTAAAATAAAACAAATATAACATGGCGTATAATCCACTTATAACTTACTTCAAGGAACCGGCTCACTTGGTGTGTTATAACCGAAGAAGAAGATATCGACCAGAATACAATACTATCGATTGAATGACATATGCTTGTAGGCACTTCTACCGCTTTTTGAGGCTGAAGTACTTCAGACAGAGACTCGGATAAGTTTCTTCCTTAAAAATTTGGAAGATTTAGGAAATTAAGCCATATCAACAATAGCTCATCTTTGATCAGAAATTTCATGGTAAGCAACTTCGAAGGTTCAATGCTTGAAGAATTTCGTTGCATGTTCTTGAACAGGCAAACTTAGTGGGACCTTCGTTTTTGTCTCGATAATTGGCTTTGTATCACATTTCATTTTTGTTAACACTATATCACTACTGAGATGGCACACGTAAGAACGACTGCAAATGTATGATTACTAAACTTTTTGTGTCGAAATATAGCACACGGGCGTTGTGTTCCCACAGGGATCAGTAACCCCATTGCTTGGTAGCAAAAGCAACTGCACTCTGTCCACTTGCTCCCCTAATAGCAGCTACTGCATAAAAATTGCTTACAAGAAAGTGGTAGTATACACCTGCATCAAGTGTTATATTATAGAGCGCACTTTACTTAAAGTGCTTATGCATCGAAAATTTCGAATATACTTTTTTAGCTAAAATCGAAACTAGAATGAATATCATATTGTTTTTGTTCTTACTGGCGAGAAAGGTGTAGAAATTAGCGCTTGTTTTGAGGCACTAGGTGCGAATTTTGATAGCCATTGCGTGATATCATAACGAGGATAAAACCGAGTGCATTCTTTAGGCCAATATCAGTTGATAAACAAAGCGTAAGAAAGCTTCTCGTCTTGGCGTGCTACGGCTCATTAAAATGGTAAACAGTGACAGTGAATCGCCATTTTATGATGAAGCTACTGATTATCAATTAGACGATGATGGCACTGATGACCGTGTGCTTGCACAGCCAGGCCTACTACTACTAGTACAACGTGTAGGGTAACAGGTGCATGCCACGGAGAGCCAATAGCTGAAGATTCGGATGCCCGAGATAAAGAAAATGTCGAGGCCAATGACCACAAAGGACTGCTACCAAAAACTCTTGAGGATTGATTTGAGAGGCAAATCCAAGTTCAGGAATGGTGAGTACCAGTATCTATTACGTATTGCAGCTCATAGCTTGTCAAATTTTGTAAACAGTCACTTAGGACCTATAAGCAAAGCGTTAAAGCTGTACAACGTGTAGGGTCATGGCTTCTGCGTTAGATGAAGTAGAGTTTGCATTGATTAGAGTCTTCTAATTTACTCTTTGATCTTCTAGGCCAACTCGTCTTTTCTGGCAGAATACAATATTCTTTTCCAAAACTGGACACCCGGTACAAACAGTATTAGAGCTTGCGAACATTTCTTCCTCCTCAATTGTGTCATCCATTTTTGAACACATATCACGGATAGTCCATGCAAGGAATTGAAATACATAGCTATGGCATTATAATTTTCCTTTACTAGTAGGCCATTTCCAATCAACCAACTCACCATACCTCCCTGCCCTCTTTTCCTCAACTTTGTTAATTGTTACTACTTGACCAGGGTCTAAAATACAAACACATAGACAAGTCTCACCTGTCTTTTAGCTCTATCTGTCAGTGACTGATCAATGGTATCTGCTGTCTCTGCCAACGATAAATCAATCAACAGCATCTGGGTTTAGCGTCCTTTTCATTTCAAGTTTGGTAGCGATTTCCTGATTCTTCGTAAAGCAGTTCACATCGAAATGGTCAGAGTAAAGAAAAGACGAGTTGGTGCTGCTCCACTTTGGCCTATGTCTTCGCACAAACCTGACCGAAGCTTGGTGTCTTTTCCTGTCTTTTTCCTTGAGTGGAAACGTATGAACGGATTTCCCCTCTGTATGCTGACCATTTAAGCAGCTTATTCCGTTCGGGAGACCAGCCACACAGTACCATCCTCCACGACGTTTGCAGGACTTACTAGTGGAATCCATGCTAACAAGCGATCAAAATGTTTTGCGTACTCGTTATGACATGCGCAGTAGCTAGAATTCGCACTTGAATTGCCAAAATATCGTTGAGGGCTCATAACTTGTTTTCCATATGAGTTATGATACTTTAGTTTGTAGCATGATGATCAGAGCACAAAGTTGCATTAGAAATGCAAAAAGTTAAATTTCGAAATTTTGTATGCATAAGCACTTAAAGTATTATAGTTGTAATGAAATACGTGCCTGTTCTTGTGTGTGCACTACAAAGATAAGTGAGAAATAGAACTAGAAGTTACCAGTGCGTTGTTTAGTTGGCAAAGCGGAATTTGTAATAACTGAAAGACCAGCGTTCTACAATAAATCAAAATATCTCATGTGGATTAACATAAAGAGTTCAACAAAGGAAACTACAATAGTCTAAAGCACGGAAATTTCAGAAGTGCATTGGCATATTATTTCGATCCTCAAAACGTGTGAGCTCTACCATCAATTTACTGAACTGTCAGTCTTAATAGCTGGCAAATATGATTATGCATGACACAAAAGTATACAAAGAAAAAACTATTTCTCAAAAACATTATCAAATAAGGAAATTTTTACCTCGAACACTTCTGTATTATCTTTCCCAGAGCCAAGACCACAACCGAGATCAAACTTACCCATTTCACTGAATACCTAAAGAAGGATAAGTTTTCTAACTTCTGGACTTCGATTAAGAGAAAGCCCATTCCCCGTCGACAGAAAATAAATGTAGGTTGTAGTCAACAATTTATAAAGAACTATTCTTTAAAATTACCTTTTCATTTGTAAGTCTGCTTTCATTTCTTAAGTAATAAACACTTTCATCAACTGACAATAAACCAACCGTCGACTTGCTTTCTGTTTTGATGTCCAGGCGTAGAGAAGAACCTGGCGTGAAACGACCGCTATCATCTGGTGAAGCCAAAGTCACAACCTCAAAGAAGCAAATTCAATGAAGTTTCGTTACATTTTCGAGCAATGAAGTTTCATTATTCTAATAAATTCTGTGAGAATTACACTAATCTAAGACTGATAAATTTTCTGAAAACAAAAACAAATGTTTCGACAGTTGAAGGTAGATGAATCGCTGGGCTACTTCCAACCTTTGGAGGATGCGTAATCTCACTTCACAAGTTCTCTACTGGTCTCCATATGGGACACATTTAGTCTTTCATTAAAGGCCGAGGGCAAGGTACAGAAGACACTTGATACAAAATTATAGCATACGTATGCGTTCTTACGAGAAATTAGTATGTGAAAGCTTTTGAAAAACATTCTTATCATAACTTCGGAACGCAGGGCTCTCAAAATGTATGTAGTTTCCCAAAGTCCGAGGGACATTTTTCAAATATCTCATCAAGATTTTCTGGGGTAGCTAATAAGACTAAACCACATTGCCGGTAACACTCTTGTAAATCTTAAAAAAGCACTCCATAGTGCTCTTTAGGCTTGGAATAATCTCTTATTGCTAAAAACAAAACTTTCAAAACATTTTTTTTAAATTCATCACTTCACAGGAGAGAACATCAAAGTTCTTTCCTGGCCTGAGCAAAACTCTCGGTGAGAGGGATTTGGACCGTGGGATGTGGGTTGTCCATGCATAATGTAAAGATTTATATGTATTACTTGTACGCTTATCCTATAATCTCGCATTAAGGCGACGGCGCCTACATCCGGATAATCAAAACTTTGCATTTTCAAGTCTAGAAATTAGAGCCGCATATAGGCACCCAGCGCCTTTATCTTTTCTGCTAAATATCACTTTGTATCATCTTCTTTAGACCTGTGTAAAAAGACTCTATAGAGCAAGCAAATAATATATTTTTTGGAGTTCACAGTAAGTGATGAAACCTCACATATTAAAAGATACAGTAAGACTATTAGTTCATGAAGTTTGTGTCAGGAAAAAAGAAATCAAAACAGGAAAGAGACTAGAGGCCCCTTGTTTAGTGACTGTGAAGTACCGGGGAATATTGTCTCAAAATTAGAGCCTATTATGAAAGACTTGCGTATTTAATAGCTTTGCATTAAGACAATCACCTTATTGATTTGCGCTGTGGGGAAGCACGCAAATTTTTACGATGACCTTGAAAGCAACCTCAAGGTATAGCACTGATGGCTGAACATGATTTAGGCTAAACAATATATAAACAACGCAAAGCTTGCAATATGCTGCCTCGTGCTCAAATTTACGCATGAAGGTGTACAACAGACACAGACGACGCAAAAAGCATAATTTTGTGTGTGTGCGCATCGATGCAACTTTCAGCAAAAGCATTTACTAGTGTTCTCTAAGAAGTTTGGCTGTGTGTTCATCGAATGTGAATGCCAAGCCAGGAAGAAATTCTAATACAATTCTAATACAACTACTAATACAACAACTACAACTACTACAACTACAACAACTACAATCTAATACAAGTAATCAATAATAATAATGACATACACAACAACAACATATAATGGCTGTATCTACTTATAGAAATTATTGTGGAAGAGCCTCCTAAGTAGGTGAACTAACAAGAAAGAGGCTCCCCATAGCTCTTAATGGGCAGTTATATATTAAGATTTCATTTTTCATGCAGAGATGTCAGATCGCTGTATATTTTGATCACAGTTCTATTAATGCTACATGGCATTTAGGAAATAATCCTTTAGGTGCTTTTTAAACAGAAATTTCGATGATGAGAATCTTATCATTGTCGGCAGACCGTTCCACTGTTTTGCCCCCGTAGATCGAATTGATCAGCCATACTGGAGAGTGTTTCTTTGGGCTAAAAACAGACCTCCACTTGTTGATTGCTTTGTATTGTGAGAGTGAATTGATGTAACATGGCAGAAGAAATTGTGGAAGTAAACTGGTGTTAGCTTATTGATTGATTCATAAACGAAAGTTAACAGCTTAGTCTTAAAAACATCATCAATACGTAGCAGCTGTAACTTTTTAAAGATTGGATAGGAATGTGCAAGAAAAGTTTGATAAGAGATTGCCCGGAGAGCTCTTTTCTGCAGCTTAAATATTTGTTCTAAGTATGATGCCAATGTTTGACCCCAGACAATAATACCGTACTGTACAAAAGACAAAAACAAAGCATTGTACAGTATTATCAATATGCTCCTTTGGGAGGAGACACCTAACCTTAAACAAAATAACACACTTTCTTGCCAATTTTTTTGAAAGTTCAGAGATACGATATTTCCAAGTAAGATGCTCGTCCAGCAAAACTCCCAAGAATCTAATGTATTTCACTTTAGCGATGTGTTTCTTACCAATCTTAGAGATAGAGTCTGCAGAGGAATGACAAATGATGTAGTTAGCTTTGCTTACATTCAAGGAAAGCTTATTTGCATCAAGCTATCGCTTCACATATTTCAGCTCATTGTTTACTTGTATTGTGAGATCCTCAATTGTGTCTGAGTCATAATAGGTATTTATATCATCAGCAAAAATATAAAATTTCAAACGTCTAGAGACATTTGGTAGATCATTGATAAATAGAATAAAGAGCAAAGGGCCAAGCACTGATCCCTGAGAAACACCACAGTTAATATGTAGTGGGTATGAGCACTTACCATTAATTGAAACATACTGTATTCTGTCTGTCAAATAGGACCGGAACTACTCAAGTGTGGTTCCACTAATTCACTAATGCTCAAGTTTAGCAAGTAAGATCCTATGGCTAAAAGTATCAAATGCTTTCTGCAAGTCAACAAATATGCCACACCCAAACCTTTTATTATCTAGGGTATTTTTGACTGCCTCTGTCATACTAATTAGCACATGATCAACAGAGTTATGTTGTTGAAAGCTGAAAACCAAACTGTAATTGATAGATTATCTTTTTGCAAGTCACAAATCCGTAGAGCCTTTTGTACATTAGTTTCTCATATATTTTGCAAAAAATAGCTAACAACGACATTGGCCTATAGTTAGAAACTTCCTCAGGACTTCCCTTTTTATATATAGAAACTACTTTAGCTACTTTTAATTTTTTAGGAAAAATTCCTTTTGAAAAAGATTGGTTAACCAACTCAGCCAGTGGATGAGAAATATGTCGCTTGAGAATTTTCAATAAGTTTACTGGAATACTATGAGGACCTACTGACTTTGCTGAATCAAGATTTGACATTACATTCTCAACCTCAAAATGTGTAACTGGTGATAGATACAAAGAGTTATCAGAATTGTTACGTAGATATTTCATAGGAGGATTTGGTATTCTTGGAATGGTGTTAATTATTTTTTCGACGACATTAAAGAAATATTCATTTAAAGTATTTGACATTTGGGTATCTTCTGATACCAAATTACCACTTATATCTTTGATTTGAGAAATATTTGAATGTTTCCGGTTCTTTTGTGATATTATTGATTTGATACCTGTCCAGACCTTTTTCATATTTTTGCCATTTACTTCAAAGAAGTTTTGATAGCACTCTAATTTGCTTTCCTTTAGTTTATTGGCAACACGATTTCTAAAGCTTTTATAAAGTTTGATATTATCCTCGCACCTGTTATTTTTCATTTTTCTAAGAAGTTGATCACGAATTCTCATCATTTTTTGTATTCTTTTATTAATCCAAGGCTTTGCTTTGAGTTTCATTTCTTTTTTAGTACATCTCTTAGTAGGTACATTTTTTCAACCAGTGAAGTAGTATTATCAAGAAATTTATTGTAAGCGTGATCAACATCCGTAGCATAATTGATATAGTTGAAAACCATTGCAGTGAAGTCACTAAGAAAGTTTCTTCCATTAAAAGATGAGTAGTCTGATTTAAGAATCTCTAGCTCTTTGTATGATATATTTGCATTTTCAACTATCAAGAACTGAGGGAAATGATCAGATATGTGTCAAAATATTTCCACATGTAATTTTGGTGTCAAGTACATTAGTAAATATATTGTCAATAATTTTTGATGAATTTTTAGACACTCTGGTAGGATGAGTTATACAGGGCAAGAAATTATTTGAGAAAAAAGTATTTACAAAGTCGGAAGTAGGTGTATGCGAGTCATAGTTTAATAAGTTAATATTAAAGTCCCCCATGATGAAAACTTGCTTGTTTAATAATTTGGGCAAAATTATTCTAAAATTTGAAATGAATGTCTCAATATCAGCTCCTGGGTGTCTGACGGTGCAACAGAATAAAAGGTTTTTGCTATTTTTGTTATCAATTTCAACCCAAATGTTTTCAAATCCATTGCATATTTAGTTCAGATCATCACAACTCCTTGAATTAAGATTAGTTTTAACATAGAGCCCAACACCTCCATTTTGGCTTGTTGAAGACGTCTCATAAAACTTATAGCCACTTATATCAATATTGGTTAGTATCTTGCTTTGTTCAGAGCTCCAAATTTCAGATACTCCTATAACACCAAAAGATTCCTTTGAATCAACACATAATTGAACCAGTTCATCAGAATGGCGAGAGACTTCATATGTTAGTGTGTAGAATAGAAAGCTGACTATTGCTGGAGTCCAAAGATGCAAGCTCAGGGACAGTAAAGTATCTTGAATGGATAGTACTAGGGAGGTTTTCATCAATATCGTATTCACTCAAGAATGGCAGCCCAGTAAGACCTGAATTCGATTGAAAACTAGGTAGGTCATGGATATACGAGGGCATTTCAAACTTATTTGTGTGCAGCATAGTAGTTATAAGGTTACGACCTCTCTTTACCTATAGTGACTTTATCCGGAAAAATATAAAAGAAACTGTAAATGAAAGAAGAGTTTCTGGCTAAGCAGCATTTAAAAATAAAAAAGAAGGGGCATAATTGGGGTTTATTATGAGTGCACTTATGTCAACAAGCTATCGCTATTATGTGCGAAACAATAAAGAGGTGTTAACTACTGAATGTTTTCAATGCATGAATTAAAAAGGCTTTGTCTAAATTCAACAGTTGGTAATAGGGAAATAATACTAGACAAAAAATAACAAAAAATGAATACCGGAAATTACTTAATCTGTTATTTAAGCTTAAACTTAAGGTCCTCTAAATTTTCAAAGTACTTATATGTACCACAATTAAACCAGCATAGATTGCAGTTGATGTCTGCAAATGCAAAAGAAGTCTCACTTGATTCAAGTAGCTTGTTAGCTTTCTCCAGCATCTCCGATCCCCTCTTAGTCAAATCCAGCTTTATCCTATATTTTCCGCTATTTTTTCTTGCTCTATAAACCATAGTCCTATGTCGCCACGTGGTAAAACGAATGATCATCTGCCTGCACTTCTCCCATTATGACTTGTGGTCTTTCCAATTCTGTGCGCTCTATCGATAACATCATAAGGAATTTCCACTCCAATATCAGCGAAAACGTCCTTTACTTTATCAAGGCAGTCTTGAGCTGTTTCTTTTTGCCCCAGAGAAGGCAACTCAATGCCACAAATTCGCAAACAAAGACGGCGTTGGTATTGTTCCATACCATCATTCGCCACGTGCAGTTGCGATATATGACTCTCCATAACGGCAATCTTGCCTTCCATCATGCTTATTTTTTGTTTTTGATCGCTTATAATTTCCATTAACCCATTGATACAATCTTTAGTTGCTACCTTCTCTTCTAGTTTAGTAAAGTGCTCAGTCATCAAGTCATAAAGACTTTCTATAGTTAGGGCCGAAGGAGGCAAGGTCGCATGACTTGGAGAGTCCCGTTTGCCTTTACGTGGTTTAGTCATATCCCACTCCAGAGTCTCCAATACTGAGTCAATGTCCAAGGCTTGAAATAATGTAAGGAGGTTACCCCCGTTCCTCCCCCCGTACTCGCTGTATGTGTTCTTGTTCATGCTTAGTTTTCGTCATTCGGTCATAGATCTAATAGAAAACTTGAACTCTGCTTCCTTTCGATATAAGTATCTACATTAGCAATAAATAATACCCACAAATCAAACAAGTTTTAAGTCAATATATGCCGCTAGCCAGAGCTTCTCATTTACGCCTCCGCCATCAAAGCCATCTCTCCATTGCAGAAAGACGGTAAAGTCGCGAGAGAACGAGCTAGGAAGAGGAACAGTGAGCCGTATTTCATACATTTAGTTGAGCATCCTTAAGGTACACGAGTAGTAGGTACATAAACATGAATAATGTGGTATTATATGTAGTATGTAAGGTGATAAGTAGTGCTATACCATGTACTAGGCCGTAAGATGAGAATGGGTCTACTTTGCAAACTGGACCGTAGGCTTACTCCGCAAAAGTTTATTGCAAGTTCTCAACTAGAAGAATAAGTACTCCAATTTGACGCATAATTTGTTGGAAAACCCCGAGATGATTATCTTTAACATTTGCCCAGTTTAAGCTATAGATTTTCGAAGTTAGTGATTTGATGGAAGAGCTAGAAGTCAGTGTGTTTGCCATTCATTAGTCTCTTTTATTTGGTCTTCCATTAAGTAAGTAACAAGTTGGCAATCACAAAATCTGGATATTAAAGTAACAAATGGGGACAGTTCGTATAGCGACCTTAATATCCTTCAACATTATTCTATGTCTGATATCCCAAATATTGTTAATCTATATAATATACAAATCAACTGTTATGGTATTTCTGTATTTCCTTTAGTGTTTAATTGAGGGAAGGGTACTTTCGATTGCTGGTCTTTTAACATTTCTATCAACTTTAAGAAGAGTGCAACGTAGAAATTGACTCCCCCCCTATCCTCTTCAATGGCTTCTAACAAAGTTCCCTAAAAGTGTGGCTTAAGGAGCAACCATGAAAGAGTCATACTGCCAAATGATGTATACTGTTTTAAAGCAACGTCATTAGTCATAAAGATAATATTCTTATTTTCTTTCTTTCAGAGTATGTTGCTTTTGTTGACAATGTTAGCAAAATTCAAAACAGTGAATATTCTGGAGACCCACACTTTCACATCCAAAAAGGATATCAAAAAATTAATCTAATCTTGCACAGATAATGATAACGCCAAATCTTGGCATCAAGTGCTAACTATTTGCGGAGAAGAAATATAATTCACAACCAGTTCGTATGCTCAACTTGTCAAAAGGCAACAGTCGCATTGCGTCTCTAAAAACATTTCAGGGAAGAAACTTAGAGGAAACTGCTTATTGGTACATTACAAGCCAACATGACAAAAACAGTGGAAATTGGCGAAATTCAGTTGTATAGCTCAGGTACAGCATCCACTGTTAAGGATGCAATAAAATGGATTGGGTACAAAAAGTAATGAAACCTAAGAGCGTTACAACAAACAGCAACAGGGATACTAAAGAAGCTGTGGGTGAGACTGTTCATGACGCTGTGATTGCTGATAAGACTAGAAATATTATAATCTCTATATGGGAAGAGTTGGTAGAGTTGCAGGCTGATCAATATTATGTTATTTCACACATGATAACAAAATCATACAGTAGGTTGAAATTTATCACGACACAGCATCCAAAAACTAGAGATTTTGAATCTGAAAAAATCACTGATTGGCATACTATTCCTGTTGAAGAGTATATGAGTGATATCACACAGCATTTGGCAAAACAAAGCTTTGAATGTGGTAGAAAAGATAACATTGTGCCAAATTGATTCAGTGCATTTGGTGCTCCAAGTAAATGTTAGCAGGACAGTTTCGTTAGTAGCTACATTGTCACATTACTCTAAGCGTGAATAGCAAAGACAAAACAGTAGGAGTTTTTGCCAAAGAATCTGAAGAGCTTCTGCATGAAAACATTTTGCAAGAGTATTCTTCAGCTTTGGATAAATTGGAGTTGAACCTGGAGAACATTGATATTACTTAGAACAGTAAGAACTTTGTGCTCTCAATTAAAAAACATGAGTATTAAGTTTAATTTTCAACGTTTTATCAAACATTTTCAAAGAAGATTTGCTTTAAAGGGATTTTCAACCAGCACTTTGGGTTATTCCCATTGTGACAAAATTTTGCTTACTTGCATCTGCGTTTATGGTCAAAAGCTCTCAGGCCTTTCCCTGATTAGACAAGTGAAGAAGAGTTTCCAAGATATTACACTGTCTTTGTTCATTGGAAAAAAATTTATGATATGCACCAATTGTGCTCTCTCCCAAATGCTTTTTTCTACCTTTCATATTTATGTCTGTGAATAGTATATAGAATTCTCATTATCATACTTGACATCTTATATACGAGGTTACCATTTGAAGACTTACCCAGCTGGAACTTTTCCAGGCAAAAATTTCTAATCTTTTGGTAATTAGTATGAGAGCCACATTGAAAAACATTATAATTGTGACTGAAATTTCTTTATTGGGGTATAGCAGGACATAAGACATAAACGTTGAGAACAAGACTTAGTCATGATTGCACGGTTATGCCTTTGTCTTTTATGATTTGTTTCACAGTTTTGCTTTAAGTCTGGCTATGTTACAATACAAATATTTCAATCACAATCATAATGTTTTTGCAATGACTCTTTTACTATAGCTCATAAGTCGGCTGCAATTTTCCTGAAGTATTTTGGTATTACTTGCAAAATTTAGCACATTGAAAGGAAGATGTATAACTTTGTGGCAGAACAAACCACCCTGAACGCCAGACTAATTTTTTTTAAAACTTCCTTCATGTATATATTGCTACTTCTACAAATACAAATCTCACTTACTACAAGGTAATTTGTATTCGGCTGGCTTACAAATAAATTAAAAAACAAGAATACAGTCAATATAAAATCGATACTTAGCAACTAAATACAATGATATTAGTAGCTTAGGAGTTCTGGGTTAGACCATGGCTTATTTCTCATACAAAATATGTAGTATGTTGAGCGGATGATTATAGTAGATATCTTAGAAATAATGAAGTTTAGATCACCGTTGCTGAAGCCTCTTTCCATGCAAAGTTTAAGAACTGAGTCAGAGGAATTCCAAATATGCAAAGACAGCTAATGGTGAGATTAATAAATTTTACCTGTTTATAATCGTTGGCAAGATTAGTAAGAAGGGGACGATATCATGATTATAATAATGTATTTTAAGTATACAATAATACACCTCACTACATTAAGGCAGTGTATAATTGGCAAGTCTGCTATATATATACATATATATATATGTG
>WIPJ01006060.1:125196-138276 GCA_018155075.1 Cassiopea andromeda
AAAAAAGCTGATCTTACAGGGAGCCATTCTTTGAGGGGGCATGCATAATTTTTTATTGCTCATCAGATGCTTTTCTGATGGCTTTTAAATAGACTTAGCTATTACAATTCTTTTATTTTAATTGATATATTTTTCCAGGCCTTAATATTCATTTATTCTAAGTTGGTGACCATGAAATCTGTTTTTGGGGGTTCACACTTAGCTTGTTTACCGTCAACTAATCACTGATATTTAGCAGATCTTTCTTTGTTATGCGTATGAGCTCTGCTATATCACAAGATGCAGAACATAGCACGAACTAGATTAGATGCTCTCGCATAGAAACTTCTTTTGTACTTGCTGTCTTTGTTAATCTATTGTTGCTGTTATCCGGATATAAATACCAGCGCCTTTATATGAGCAACGCCCATATGCGAGACTATAGGGTATATTCCAATATTTGATATAAAGCAAACTAGGTCTGTGAAAGCTCCTTTTTGCTATGGCGACGGGACCATTCATTACTTGTACCTCAGGTTGGGACTGAAGAGAAATATTAATTTGGGTAATTTTCTTGTTACCCAACCCTGTGGACTATGAAAATGATAGTTACCCAACCAATTTAAAGCTATTTAAAATATAATGCTCAACCTCTGAGAGACAAAAAATGATATACCCAATATCAAGGCTGCCCAAAAGAGCATTTACCCAACCTCTTTCTCTTCGGCCCCAACCTGTGGCACAAGTAAAGAGCGGACCCTGGGCAAAGGTACAGAAACATGTGTTTTGATGGACCAATTATCTTATGGCTTTGTGTTTGGATGACTCGTGTGAACGGGAAAGGGGCCTGTCCTAACAACAGCATTTACCACAACAGATAACTCTTTCAAATCCATATCAAGAAATATATAAGTTAGCTACTCCAAATTAGCCAGTCCTACCTTATTTTCAAATTCATCCTCGATTTCTAGCAAAACTGAATCCGAGACAGCTTCTCCATCTTGAGCATAAAAGGCCACGATGCGACATTTTGGTGCCATATTAGGAGCTATTGCTAATTGCGACGTTGACGTCTCAGTTTGGCTAGTGAATGATTTGTAATACACTATTTTCCCTTTGGCAATGACCTGTAATTTTTATAGAAAAGCAAATGTTGAATTTGTAAGAATCAGTAAGAATCAGGAAAAATAGAAAATTGCAGTGCAAGTGAAAAGGAAAAACTGCAGAAGGATCCTAACGTTGGAATTACATTTCTACTTGCAATAAGTAACAAAAACTTTCTATTCAGTACTTAAAAGTACCTTAGCTAGCGAAACTTGACTGTTATTGTAGACATTATTTTGCAATCAACGTTCAATCCAAATATAGACAGAAATATCATGAAACATTGGGGAAAAAAAGCAGTAGAATACTACCAATAGCGCTTCCTTTAAGTTTATGATAGAGCAAATTTAATAAATACATGACAAGTTATGAATTTGATAAATAAAGAAGCTATCAATCGCATGAGTGAATAAAACATGTGTTATTTGCTATCTGCAAGCTTCGAGCGCACTGGAGACTATTGCTACAAACGGATCGAGCATTCGAATCAAAAATACCTTCGATTTAATTCACCACCAGAGAATTGGAATAACCACCAGGTAAGCGCTGTTCATAAAGCAGTATTCTTACACGATTTCGGGTACACACAATGAACAATGAGCACAAAACGAACAACACAAACAGTTAAAACGGTGAATGAAGGCTAAACATAAAGGGTGGCAATTACAAATAGCATCATCAAGCGAATATAGTAAAGAAACGGATCATTCACTAACCATGTAATTGATTGTGCGAGGAATTTTTTTATTCTTGGAAACAACCCAAAATTCAATATCAATGTCACTTCCGACCTTGAACTACAAATAAATGGCGCCTTGGATGAATGTGTATCCAGCTAATTCTAGGCACTAAACGAATACAGTACTAAGATAACACACTATAAAGCGTATATTTCAAAAATTATTAAATATATACTGTGCAATATATACAGGATGGAAATGCATGCATTAAAAAATTGATACTGAATCAAAGGCATATAGTAAACAATTTATAAACCTCTAAAATTACCTTTGTTGCTTTTCTGTTCTTTTTGTATGGTCTTACAGAAATGTAATTTTTTTTTAATGAATAGTAAGGGTTAACTTTAAATTCTTTCTCTTCATTTTCATATGTTTTGCTAGTCGTTGAAACCTGATAAAAATGAAATCTTTTAAAAGTGAGTTTAAAAAGAAAAGAAACCATAACATGCAACTTATTCTGCACGAGATTTCAATAATAAATAAATAAATAAATAAACAAACAAACAAATATTCAATCTTTGAGCAAACCACACTCTTAAACAAAAATATGCTACAACAGTCATAGGGAAAAACCTTGATTGTAATTGGTTCGGGTGTAGGTGGCGTGTTAATACGAAAAAAGGCATCTCCATTGTTGTCTGTTCTAATTTTATTCTCTCTACGCTCTTTCCCATAAATATATTTGTATTTCAGCTCGTGGTTTTTGACTGGCTGTCTATTTGGATATCGAACAGTTACCTGAAAAGAATATATACCTTGAATAAAATACACATTAAGCCAAAGGCAAACAAATGGAAAATTAAAAATTTGTTACACTGTGAACTTGCATCAATAAAGGCTACAAATCTTTATCAAATCTTTCTCTTTATATTATTATATAGCATATCAAAATTACAAAATACCCCAACATCAAAAACGATTCCAGGTTTAAAATATTTCATTGTCTTTCCAAAACTGATTGTGAACGGAATTTTTAAAATCTGGACGGATGCATCAATTGCCACTTCTTTAGTTCCAGTAGCACGCTCTGTCACTTCTGCGATGATTTTGATTCTCTCTCCAAATGGCACTGATGATACTTCTTTTGGTACTGAAAGTTTCTCATAGTCAATAGTAAAGGATTCTTCACCATTAATCTGCAATAAGGAAGCCAAAGATACTATTATAACTGTTCGTCATCAGCATCATCGATTTAATATTAAGCAGCAAATTTGTCCATACAAACGTATTCTTTAAAAAGCACAAATCAATCATCTGAAGAATTTGTTTTGCAATGCAAGCTTGCATAAAAGCTAACATATACGGGTTGTAAATTTAAGCCAATTGGCCCTGCCCGGGTCAAGCAAGGCACTCCTGAGGGTAAACTGGATGGAATAGAAATCGTTGGAATTAAAGAAAAATTGTGAATTACAAAAATACAGAAAAAACCTTGATCATAGAACATGTGATAAATCGTCTCTTTACTTTACAGCTTAATCAAGCTCTAAAACTATGACATGCTAGGTACTGGATGCATCAAGCTCTCGATCAAGCTCATAGATTACACCAATATATTCAAGGAAACGAGATTAGAAATTCTGGGAAGATTTATGGTATGAAATCAATTTTTGGACAAGAGAACAAACTACTGTAGTAATACTGTAACTTTCACAATAACCAAGACACATTTAAGTGTCCTCTCCATTAGTACTTGACGAGATGCCTTTGGCCAGTATCCCATTGCTAGTTTTAAGTATATGGGAAGTGAATTCCAAACTCGATATCGCTGGGATAGATGTTAGGGAGGTTTAGATCCAGCGCCACTGATCTACGCATATTAAGAGGGAATCACCGTCACAACTCGTACTCGAAGCAGCCGTTCAGTACGAGTTTCTCAACAAATCTCACACTGAACAGAACGAGTTTGGAATTTACAATATTGGTAAAAACAAATGTGCAATTCAAAAGCAATTGCCTCGATAAAAAGCAAATGTTCAAAGGCAACCTCTTGTTTTGAAAAGGTACGCAATGTAAAGACTTATTTAAGAGGAGTTGTCGTGGAACCACTTGGTCATAATAAACTTCTGGAAAGGGCCTAGCCATGGAAGGGGACTAAGTGGAAAGACTTTCACAGAACGTATATTCCAAAGTTGAAAGAGGGACTAAAGTTATTAAAACACTTCAAGAATAATCCAAAACCATCCTCAAGACTGGCAATGTCATTCTTGTTCAAGCGAATTTCAGACAGCAATTCATCTTCACTCACGATAGCGAGAGTTCAGTAAAAGAAGCCACTGGCTTTCGAGGTATATAGTAATAGCTTCGTGTTTATCTTCAGAGTACGATGCGCCATATAGTATCCTACAATTTACTAAACCCTTTGAATATAGACGCAGATCTATTGATTTCAATAAATCCCGGGGTCGTTTTAAAGGTGGAGATATCTAAACACACGAAGTTGCAGTACGAATACGAGTTCGAGTGTTGAGCTACGCGGGGGGTGAACTCCTACTCGTACTCGTACTGGATCTAAACCTCCCTAATGTTCTGCCCTGAGATGTATCCTATAGGCCGATTCCTTGATTACGTCACGCATGTTGATGCGCGCAATGAATTGTGGCAGTTGTATTTAAGCGTCTTTGTTGTTCTGTGGTGATCGTGTAGAAGTTTCGTATTTGCTTGTTTATTTTGGTTGAAATACAGTTGCAAGCGATGGAAAATTTACGCCAATTTAATGAACAGTCTATCCCTAGTTTTTTTCAAAACTCTTGCCCGGGAAATAGTGCTGTTGAAGTGTGCAACGACGAAGGTTTTAACAAGAAATTGCCCAGTGCGGCTAGGCCCTAAGTGGAAGTCAAAGTGATTGAAACAGAAAAGGATGGCTGGATTCGATGTTTGAGTCTGCTGCCAAACTTTAGCAGCGAAAAACTTGACAATAAACTGATAATGGGTTCAGTTACAATGCCCAAGGATGGACCTGCGCCAAAAGCTTTCCGAAACAAAAAACATGGATATAGACTCTGGAAGGAAGGATACGTTCGAGCTGTTTCTGTAAAACCTAACGTCAGGGGGTGCAGCTTGCTGTTCCTTGTCAAGAGCAAAGTGCATGCATCAATGAAGAGTGTGCAATATAATGTGTATGTGCACCTGGACCAATCTAATGGAAACTTGATTCATGCAAAATGTAACTGCAAGGCTGTCCAAGGAGGCTGTTGTAAGCATGTGGCAGCCCTTCTTTACACCATCCTTGATCACGTCAACATGGACACGAAAGAGATTCCAAGGGATTTGACATGTACTCAAGTAAGGCCGAAATGGCATGTTCCATCAGGTGCAAATAAAACAGAAGATAAGGCTTTCAAATTTTCAAGTCTTGTTTTTGAAACGTCAGAAGAAGGCAAGAAACGAAAGAGACCGTTGGTCAAAGGAAATATGGATTTTTGTGCAACTCCGCCATTTGCTCGGGAGACCATTAGCAATGAATTGCAATCTCTTACTGAGAAACTGCGGTCGGCAGGGAAGGCATCTTTGTTTTGTGAGGGATTGGAATCCAATCAATTTCAGCCATGAAAACTTTTTGTCACTAAATCTTCGTCGTTGCCAACTTCAACAGCACTATTTCCCGGGCAAGAGTTTTGAAAAAAACTAGGGATAGGCTGTTCATTAAATTCGCGTGAATTTTCCATCGTTTGCAACTGTATTTCAACCAAAATAAACAAGCAAATACGAAACTTCTACACGATCACCACCAGTGCTTCCACTTTGGAAAATACAATTTCCTTCCAGCTTTGACATTATTTCCTTAAATTTCCTTCCCAAAATTTCGAAATTTCCTTCCAATTTCCTTCCACCGTGAGGCCAACACATTTATCCTAAAATTAGTTAAAATGGCCCTTAAATGATGTGTAAACAGCTCTCAGTGTTTCGTGCATATATTAAAATAGTTTTAAATGATAATTTATGTAAATTATGCTATGCTGCTGTTTAATTATTTTGATTTGGGCTTGATGCGGAACCAAGAAGAAATTAAATGTTTGAATATTGATGAACAAAGCAAAAAAGCTGATTTTATTTCATTTTTTCAACAACACAATTAAGCGAGATTTTGAAAATATAAGAACATACAATAAATAACAAGAAATCAGACCAATATTAATTGTTTTTACTGTCAATGTAATACAGTTCCATTCATTCTGGACGCTAACTATTATAATTCGAGCGGGCACTTGTTTACAAAAGCAACTTTAAATTATATTTTTCTCCTTTTTGTAGCGAGTTTTCGAATTTCCTTAATATTCCTTATATTTTACTCGAATTTCCTTCTTTTTCCTTCCAAATTCGATTTCCTTTTGATTTCCTTCTGAAGGTTGATATTTCCTTAAAAAAGGAAATTTCCTTCCAAGTGGAAGCACTGATCACCACAGAACAACAAAGACGCTTAAATAAAACTACCACAATTCATTGCGCGCATCAACGTGCGTGACGTAATCAAGGGATCGGGCTATTTATTGACTTGCTGCGAATAAGAGTTTACTATGAATAGAGTTTATTGATGAGGGCAATCCACACAGAAAAAGCTCTTGCTATGTTCACCTTACTATTCTGAGATAGATCTTATGGAAAAACCACAAGGAAACATTCCTACTTACAGCTGATTTCTGATCATCTATGAGAATGTCTTTTCTTCCGTTTCTCCCCATGATGAAAGTCTGCAGCCGAACCAATCCTTTAACAAACTTTCCATAGCTATACCTACAAATGGTAATAAAGCATGATACTCGTGCACAACATGAATCACTGGTCAATGCATACATGATAAAGAAAAATGGCATTTGATGTGCTCTATAAAAAAGCCAGGACCAAACTAGAAACTTGCTCATAGAGCATATGAAAGCTGTTAGTACATATAGTAAATGCATATATATATAAATATATATATATATATATAAATATATATATATATATATATATATATATATATATAAACTATTTTTTTATAATTAACGTATTCAGATCCACCAGTCACTTTAGACACGAAAGTGCTTTCCGCTCTGCAAAGGACATTCCACAACCAGTACAAGTCATAGCATCAATAAAATTTTGTCCGATATAATGCAGCCAATGTTTTCTAGTTTGGCTTGGTGATAGAAACAGCCTGAGTATCTACCGCAAGTGTTACACAGGCAAATGTTTCCTAGGTTGGTCTTAACTTAAGATTAGGTTGGAACATGGCTGAAACCTTAGCTGAAACAGTCAGTGCCTAAATGTTTGGTGGCTTTAGGCCATATTTCTCCAAACACTTTTGATTGGTTTTTAAGCTGATGTCAACCGTGCAAATCTATCAAAAAGGCTGCCCAAACTTATTGTATAGTGAAACTAGAACTTACTTTGCGATCACTTTGAAGGGGAATCTTTTCAACTTCCTGCTTCGTGCTATGAATGGAGGTGGTCTTACTTGAACCCTGAATGTTGGCAGAACTGAAAACCCAAAATTGGAAGCTATCACGTTTAGAAAATGAGGAATACAGGAAGGAGATACTGGCAAATAGTAGAATGCAATGAAATGACATCATATACGTACCGTACTTTTTTACAACGAATGTGGAAGATGAATTCCTGGAATTCTAAATATTAAGATATAACATCAAACGATTGAAATGATGTTTCAACTCAGAAATAACGGCATGATGCTTTCTTTAACATTATTATCTATAAGGGTAAAAACTCCCTTTCATTATATTACTGTTTCCTATTGAAAAGTTGAGAGAAAATGTACAAAAACGGATAAATATGAAAATTCATACTCTCACATTATTAGCAAGACGAAATACGTCAAAGTAATTGGTTCACAAATACTTTTAATACGGCCCCTGCTCTTGCATCAAGACCATCAAAAGCAAATACGGGAATTTTTTAACAATAACGCAATATTTTGCGATGGACAATAAGCTACCTTTATTGAAAAGAATGCAGTCATCCTCCAAGTTCCCAATACTGGAATATCTCCCAAACTAAATTCCCCAACGTGAAAACCTTAAAATTAAAAAATTTACTTTTATACTAACATCATACTTCAAGACAGATAACATGCATTTTCCATGCAGCAATAGTATTGCATTTGAGATGGTAGAAACCCGCATAAAAGAACGTGTGTTTATAAGAACCTTGAGGCTGCAATTTCGTCTTTTGAACCCTCTAAATAAGAACCCCAAACAGGCTGATATAACTCATATGTAATGGGCTTCATGTTATTTGGTTTAAAACTTCAAGAGTAGAAACCATCATGGGCTACAAACAGCCAAACACTATTACTCCTCCAACATTACAAGAATCCTCAAGACTTATTCAGAATATTTCAGTCTCACAAAACCTTGCAAGATTATTAAACAAGAAGTCTGACCTAAAGGTGTTCTGACGAATTTTCAAGAGTTCTTCTGCTGAAAACAATGCTAATGTATAAGGCGTGTACAGTATTGAAGAGTGCCTCTCAATTACTTCTGCAATGCCCTACCAAAGAAAGAGAAAATATTTTGTGCCCCCACCCCCACTTGTATTGGTGACTATAAATTAGATGACTATCTATAACAATGGTATAAGCGTATCTGCTCCCTGGGGTCATAGTCTGTTTGCTGGGGTCATTTTGGAGTTTCAACTGACCCACGCTATGTCTCGCGCTTTTTGCTACTAATCTTGTTTATTTCGTTTCAGCATATGTGTGTATTTTCTAATTAATTAACATTTAGACTATTGATTTTGTATTGCTAAAAATGTTAAGTAGGGCATGCGTAATGGCGGTGCCATGCTTGCTGCTTGCGGCAAGTGACTACGTATCGTGCCTTAATTAAAGTATCTTATATTAGCGTTGATTTAGTCTAAGATTGTCAGATTGGGCAAAAATTGGTAGAAATGAGACGAGAATTAAAGTATACGTAAAATATTGGCTGGCGTTTTTGATCTGTGTTCATTGAATTCCATTTAATCAGTTTTACGATTTAGAGATACAGTCTCAACAGGTCATATGCCTGCCTTTGCATCACATCGTGCACCCTATAGTGGTGAACCCCACTGTTTGAGAAAGACTGGTATATAAGAACCTTGTTAAGAACTTTACAGGCTGAAATAGAGAATACCAACCAATTACTTAAGAACCTATCCTGGCTGCCCAGGAACAACCTAAGTTCCTTCATGCGGGATTCTACTGTATGCACAAGGAAGTATCACATTCCAGCCCTAAACTTAAATATAGACTAGATCTGTATACAAACACTAACCTAACACTTTTTGCTTTAGGTGTTGCAGAATACACAAATTGTGCTTATTAAAACAACGGCTATAAGCATAAGTAGGGCAATACAAAGACAACTTTCAAAATTGACAAATGTATGCTCTAATCACACTCTAAAGCTTACTGCTTTGCAAGTGGGTGAAGGAAATTTAAACCTGAGCTTAGGAAAATTCATCCTGGACTACAGTCTGAGATAAATTGCAAAATAAGAACAACGACAAAAGAGTTCACATACATGGTCTTTTTATAAGAAACATATCTTTAAGAAACATGAGGCTGAAATGCGGCAAAACTTAAGAAATATTTAGGATACAGGCAGGCTGAGTTTTAAATAATACCTTGCACAAAACTGCTTTTACTAGTAAATTTTCTATCAAAGTTTATATCAAATGAACATCCATTACCTGCATGGGGGAAGGAGGACATCAAATTTAGTGGGCTATAAATTTTCTGCCCGAAATATCAAATAGAGCTGGAGAGCAGGCAGAAAAGTTGCCCGAATATCCTAGAGTTTTTTCAGAGAATTTGCCCGAGTGAAACGGATTGCTGTCAAACTTGGGGCCCACCTGCTCCCCCGCTTAATACGCTTATGATTAAATGCCTCACAAAACTGTCATTGGAAGTCTTCAAATTAAAGAAACATTTGAGGCTGGACTCGACGAAATATTAAGAAACATCCTGACTGACGCCGGGAGATTGTTTCTTATAAAAAACGCGTATTTCTTGAATTTAGCAATAGTCTGTTGATACTACAGAACTTTACCACAGCATGAAAAAGTGACAACGTTCTTTTGACATACTTAAAAGCTTTTTCGTCCGACACCCATCAGAGTATGAAAACGTCGGATAGATATGTCTGAAAGATTTCAGGATCTTTTATCTCTGAAAATACCTGACTGGGTAATTAATCCATTCTTATAGGTCTGTAATGAGGAAACAGGAGAGGCAAAGGAAGAATTAATTTCGATCCAAAACGAAATTGAGCTAAGTCCGAAGTTTAAGAAATCATATCAAGATTTCTGGCTACAACAAAGATATCTGACTTCTATCCAGTATTATGGAACAAGGCCAAGATACATTTTATTGCTTTTCCGACTTCATGTTTGGTAGAACGGGGCTTCAGAGCAGTTGCCTTGCTTCTTTCCAAGCAAAGGAACAGACTTAGAATTACCGAGCGTGGAGATCTATGTCTTCTTCTAAGTGAGTTCGATCCTGATGTGGAGAAACTAATATCCCTACACCAAGTGCATCCATCTCATTAGCAGTAATTGGGAAAACAAACTAGAAAACTTTATTAAATTCATTATTATTTTTGAACAGCATATTTTGTCCAATTTTTGCGTTAGAAGTAATCCTGAAACCAAATTGAAGTTGTTTACTGAATTAGGTATCATTTTTGAAAACATATGTTGTTAAATTTTTTTCTTCAATTTAGTAATTAGTAAAAATGGTTCATTAAATTAATTATTACGTATTATTATTAATTATTACTTATTATTAGTTATTACTTTTGAAAAAATATTTTGCTGTTTAACACTGTTGTTTTCGATTTGAAAAAGTGCTTTCATGTTTGTATTAATTGCATGCGTTTATCAAAGGGTGATGCCGAAGGTCAAAAAATGTTTAGAAGTCGACGAAGTCCAGCTTTTATATCATTATTTTTTAAATGCATATTTTTTGTATAATGTTGGTTTTTTCACGAAAAAAGCTCACTTGTGTTTATGGGGTAGGGGGCGCTAGGAGTTTGTCAGGAAGCCAGGGGGGCGTCAGCCAGAAAAAGTTTGAGAAAACCTGGCTTAGGCCATACTAGTGTTATTCAGCATACCATAAATACCGGTAACAATGCCCCAAATTGACAATACCCCCTCCTCCTGCCATATGCGTATCATGCTGACACCAGAACTCAAGTGCATGACATGTTGAAATAGGGGGTCATTCCGCCCAATTATAGCCGATGGGCTTCCCCCATTGTCTTAGTCAAAAAGAAAGATGGCCCCTATCACTTTTCTGTCAATTATCGCAAATTGGATTCCATCACAAAAAAGATGCACACCTCTTGCCTTGGGCGATGACCTTTTAGACACACTTCACAATTCTTGTTTATTTAGCTCACTAGACCTGCGCTCTGGCTACTGGCAAGTCAGTGTTGACCCCAAAGATAGAGAAAAGACAGCTTTTGTAACTCCTGATAGGCTGTGGGAATTTTGTTGCCTCCCATTTCGTGTTACAGGGGGTTGTGCTACATTTCAAAGAGCTATAGAATTGTGCTTTTGGGACTCTCATATGATACTCGCCTTTGTTATTTTGACGACATTAACGTCCCTTATACTAACGTGCAACAACACTGTGATCACTTAGTTAATGTATTGAATGACTTTCGTGTGCACAACTTACACGTGAAAGCCAAGAAGTGCCATTTTGGTGCCAAAAGTGCTCGATTTCTTGGCCATGTTGTTTCTAGGAGGGGGGTTCATACTGACCCACAAATGATGTCCTCTCTACTCCTTCTATTCCCACGCCATTAAGCATATGCGCTCACTTCTTGGACTGGCTGGCTAATATAGGCGCTTTATTCCCAATTTTGTCACCATCGCTGCTCCGCTAGTTAGTATAACTAAGAAGGGACATCGTTTTGTTGGGGTGATAAATAGCAAGTTTCATTTACTCATCTTAAAGAGTTACTTTTACTGCTCTCGTCCTGGCGTACTCCCGTCTTGATGCACCATTTATCCTACAAACAGATGCCTCAGATATAGGCCTTGGAGCTGTGCTAGCTCAGAGCGACAGCCCTAGCTGTGAACGTGTGATCTCATATACAAGCCGAGCCTTAACTGACCAAGAGAAAAACTATTCTACGAACGAGATGGAAGCTCTCACAATTGTATTTCCTACTGATCACTTCCGTCCCTATTTGCTAGGAAGGGAATTTACATTAATTACCGAACATAGTTCTTTACGTTGGCTGCAGTCAGTGGAGCCAAAAGGGGATTTAGCTCACTGGGATATGCACCTACAAGAATATGAATTTGAAGTAGTACATCGGTCTGGTTCTGAACCTGGTAATTCTGATGGTCTTTAACACCTCACGCCGTTATACAGAGGTACACCTAAGGTAACTGATACTGGCCAATTAAGCACTCGTTGAGAAACAACTATTAAACCTAGTTGTAATCTACAAGCCATGCAAAGGGAAGATACCCATTTGAAGGTTGCCATTGATTTAAAATCATCAGGGATGCCAAACCCCCCATTATTTGTCTGGCATTATGATCCCATTCTAAAGGCACTTTGCACATTGTTAACAATATGAATCTCAAAAAGTGACAACTTTGAGAGTGCTTTACCAGAATACTCATTCGTTATTCTTTCCCATTTGGTCCCATCCGTTCTTCAGAGCATTCATAGCAGTCCTTTTGCAGGACATCTTGGTCTGATAAGAGCCCGTTTGTGCACAAATAACTGCTTTTTCTGGCCCATGATGATAAGCGACATCTCCCATTTGGCTCACTCTTGTCCAGATTGTGCTCAAAAAAACATTGATATTGATTCTTCCTGAAACACTGCCCGCTGCAGCACATCCAGGTTAGTGAGCCTTTTGTTTTCTGTGCACTGGATTATATGGGTCGCCTTCCTGAAATGTCTTGGGGTAACAAACACTTGCTGGTGGTCATGGACCATTTCACTAAATGGTGCGAAATTTTTCCAATACCTGATCAAAAGGCACACACAGTTGCTCAGACCCTAGTCTCGAGTCATTTTGGCTGCTTTGGCCCTCCCCAAATTATTCACTCTGACCAGGGACGTACTTTGAGAGTCATTTAATGCATGAAATCTGTCACATCATGGGAACACATAAATCTAGAACCACTGTATGAAGGATTGGTTGAAAGACAAAATCGCACCATCCAAAGCATGCTATCAGCATCCGTTTACCAGCATAGAGACGACTGGGATACTTGGGTGAGTGTGATTGCTTATGCCTATAATACCAGT
>WIPJ01006060.1:140274-159327 GCA_018155075.1 Cassiopea andromeda
TTTTCGCCTCACAATGATTTAATAGTGTAGAAATAGAGAAGAAAATATTCAAGGAATATTAATCTCAAACTCAAACTCAAAACACGCATTCACACACTAACATGCCTCAATGACTTTTTAATTTAATGCCTATTGTTCTAGGTGTTACTAAAAGCGCATAGCACAAAGACAATTGTTTAGGCGTATTGTGCTTGCCTACATAGCAGTTGTGCATCATATTATGTAAAAGCTGTGTACTTCTATCAGGTACTGGAGCTACATTATCCCATCCATGAACCTGAGGGCACAGCCATCGTGTTTGAATACGACCCCACCCATACAGAGGGTGAAATGGAGGCCCAACTACTGGAACGGGCTCATCCAGCAAGACTGAGGCAAAATATAAATCCTCCTTTGAGGTTTGGAGATTTTGTTTCACACAAAAAACAAGGGGGGGATGATGTAGCAATGACGTATATCCGTCATACTTCCTTCCGTTTTAGTAATTTTAAATAGTGATCAGGACTTCCCTATGATCCATAATTATTGTGCCATAGCTAGAGATCAGTTGTATTGTCTGTGTCTGGCTCTGCCGAATCTACGCTATATATCCTACCATTACAAATAACAATTCAGGATGGACACTCACATTTTGCAATTAAATTCCAGGAATTTGCCAGGGGCTCTCCAGGCGTTTTATAGGTGTTTTGCAGCTGTTTTCCTAGGAGAACCTGATCAGTCTTCCTTCCTATTAATGTTCTGCACAAATAGTTTTTAGAAGCATGACTTATTATAATTGATACTTAAATCAACACAGTAGAGAAGTAGCAGAAACCACCTAGCTACCAAGTAGTGAGGTGGATACGCAAGTATAGTGAAGGAAAATTGAGGTATGGGGACTTAGTCCCTGCAAAATTTCTAGCAGCATACTCCCTAAAGCACAAAAAACGCCCCTCATTAATTAACGTCTAAGAGTTTTCCAGGGGTTCCAAGAATAGTAGACAGAAATACATCTTCTAACATAACAAGACAACAATTCACTATAGAAGCCACTATTAGATAAAGAGATCTAGCTCTTATAAATACTACTCACCTTTCTTCCATGTTTCAACGTTTCTCTTCCTTCGTACAAGAACTCCTTTAGGATTCTAAAAATATCCACAAGAATCATAAATAAGGAATCTATATCTACTACAAGAAATAGATTATGCAGAGTAAGGGTGAGATAATCTAACTTATATGATATGGACTACGGGCTAGCTTGCTGTCCACAGTATATGAAGTATTCAGTATTGTAAATAGTCTGTTGATACTACAGAACTTCACCACAGCACGGAAAAGTGGCAACATTCTTTTGACATACTTAAAAGCTTTTTTCACTTTTAAGTATGTATGTTTATAAGTATGTTTAAATAAGCATTACTAACGTAATAGATAAATGATTTCGATGAATAAAGCTAAAAAAACAATGAAACATCAGATGCTGCTTTTAATGCAATACTGAATATTACCACAGCACGAAAAAACTGGCACATTCTTTTGACATACTTAAAAGCTTTTTTCGTCCGACACTTATCAGAGTATGAAAACGTCGGATAGTGACCTATAGGTTAACGGAAATATATATCCGGGTGCGGTTAATGTGATAGGATGCGTCTAATTGGCTCCATGTGTGACCAATTAGGACCTATTAACATTGTTTACTTGAAGAGTCCCAATGAGAAAATAAATTCTTTTTGTCTACACAAGACTGGGCTTTGACTCTTGATGTAAACAGATTCCCAAACACTTAAATGAAAAGACGATCTTGCTTGCCCAATGATGCGAAAATTGTCGTTTGTGTATTTTTTGGTGCATTCTGGACCTAAGAGATTTGACCTAGAAGATCTCAATAAGCATAAAGACAACTTCCAGGCTATAAAATCCTTATGTTGCGATGAACATATCCTTATCAGAAAACCTTAGAAAGGATCTGGGGTCGTCATTTTAAACAAATGTGATTATGTCTATAGAACACTAAATACAGCCTATTTTCCACTAGGAGAAATTTTTCGAGCGAAAAATGTTTCGCACAGTTGCAAAGTTCGTACAAAAACTTCCTATGCTTTCCACAACGGAAAAAGTTCGCGTGAAATTTACTAGAAATCAGTGAAGGAAAGAACAAGATGGGCAAGTAAACACACACGAAGAAGTAAAATACTTGAGCATTAGGTTGCTGAGTTTGTATGACATTTTTTCTGAAGGGATGAAGGCATATTAAAGGAGTAAAGGAGTCTCTCACATGCAATTAAGGCATTTCTGAACGTTATGACAAATCCGCATTTAAAAGTATTTACTGATGTAGTCTTTTTCAGGATGATCAGTAATAGAAGTGCCAATCCATGCTTCATCAATATATCAACAGAAATCCGATCATGGATTGTTAATAAAAGCACAGTACGCAGCAAGACCCACGGTCACATACTTTGCAGTTTTACTTACTTTTCCAGTAAAAAAATCTCGCAAGTTCTCAAATCCATACTAGCTAACCCGTTGGTCTATGTGTTTCCGTACGAAAGTATTCCACAGACAGGGCAATACTATCCATTCCTTGATAAATTCTAACCAATCAAATCTTCGCTTCCACGTCAACAGTATAGCAAATTTTGCCCAAACCATTGGCATCTATGCCAACAGGGAAACTTGTAAGTCTGTATCTTCAGTTTGCTTTGAGCTTTGTATTTGAAATTCATTAGGCTCACTGGTTAAAAAGCTATGTGAAGCAGTAGAGTAGCTGCAGTTCCTGCAAATTGAAGCTGTTTGTCGAGTAACAAGTTGCTGTGAGATACCATGTATGCAAAATTTCGAGTAAAGTTTGCCAAGAGTTGAGAGTGATTCAACTTTTTGTATGAACAAAATGCAGCGTGATCGAAATAGTATTACAGCACTACGCATGCCCAGAACAAATTTCAAGAAAGTACGCCTAGTGGAAAGTAGGCTTACCACAGACCTAGAACTCAAGGGGGGCACAGAAGACACTTGCTCCCACCCTCACAAGTTTGTATGTAATGCGCTCCATTGCAGCTTACAGAGTCGCCATTTTCGCTTAGAGAAGTTTGAAAATGTGTGCTTACCCTACCTCCCCTCACTTTTTTAAAGCTTCTTATGCTGACTAACTTCGTCAAGTTCTAAAGCTAAATTCTACTCTTCTGCTCTCAAAATGAAGAAATTCTACAAGAAGAAAAGTGAGAGTAATGCTCATAGGGGCAAAGACTTGCTGGCTACATACTTTCCTATAAAATTTGTCCACTTTTCTCATTATCATCAGATAGGAAATATACAATGAAATGCAATCGCAGTAATTCCCTTCTTTTGGGAAAAACAACATATGTTGTGAACTCAACTAATAAACAAACTGCATACCTTTATCTCCATCATCACCTAAAAACAAAAATTAGATAAAATCCAGTGAAATTGAAATGGTGAGTTACAAAGATCAATAAATCTCCCTAATTGCACTCTAATCAGTTTCTATTCTTGCAAAATATGATAGGATCAAATCAAAAGTATCAGAGACAAAAAGCATAAAACAACAAGAACTTAAACTGTAAACACCAACCTTCTCTTTTAAGGGGAGTAAATCCATATCGACCGGGATGATGCGATACTTCACTAACAAGGCAAAGGGAATAGTGATCACAAATATGTAAAACCAAGTACTAAAGTACGTAACAAAGTTTACAAAACTACGTCAAATTTATACTATAATTTATTTTCTAAAATGTTTACCTTTTTCCCCTGGAGTGTAAATTGGTTTGTCAGTTTGAATTAGCACTGTTCCTCTTTTTAAATCTATTAAAATTGAGGTCTCTTTGTTGAGGCTAGGCCCTTTCGCAACTAACTTGCATTGAAGCTCTGTGCTACTCCATGATTCTGGCATATCTGCAGCTTTGACCTAAAAGTGTTCAAACTGTTTCTGAGACAATACCCACCAGTGAACATCATACCATGACATAGTTCTAGTGAACGCTATAGAATCCGGGGGAGGGGGATAAGATAAGATGAATAAATTTTAGAGATGGTGAATGAGCTTCTACACTCTACACATGCAGTCTGTAAATCTTTCAGAACCTAAGACATATAAGGAGGCAATACAACGCTCTGACAATGATAAAATGCAGTGTGCAACCATGATGATTAATTGATAACAAATTAATCCTGGCAATGGGTATTTTTCATGAGCTATTGATTGATCAATACCAACGATAACTTCGAAAAAATTTCATTCTGTTTAACTCAATATAATCAAAAACTCATCAACTCCTGGGACTTTTCAACTATTGCTCTTTCTTTTGTTCTGCTAAATTTGAAAAAATTAGGTATGGTAATAATCAAATGTTTATGTTCTCATAGTCAATTATGTCATCCTGTTATGCTCAATTATGTCAATTGTGTCAATTATGTCAATTATGTCATCCTGTTATGCTCAATTATGTCAATTATGTCAATTGTGTCAATTATGTCAATTATGTCAATTATGTCATCCTGTTATGCTCAATTATGTCAATTATGTCAATTATGTCAATTGTGTCAATTATGCCAATTATGTCATCCTGTTATGCTCAATTATGTCAATTATGTCAATTATGTCAATTGCGTCAATTATGTCAATTATGTCAATTATGTCATCCTGTTATGCTCAATGTATAGATGCTAGGCTTGTTACTATAACACTAGATTTTTAACTCTTTCAACATTTAGGAGTCTTGAGAACAATAATTGACGTATGTGCCTTCAGTACTATTTCAGATACTTTATCAATACATATTTATTGATATTGAGTTAGGAGCCTTACCTTCAATCGAACAACTTTTGTCTTATCTAAAGTAAAACAGAAAATTGCATTGATGAAGATGATGAGACTAAAAGGTGGGGTGGATAAAAAACAGTCAATTAGACATTGCTAAGTCGTCAACAGGCGGCATCCCCTCCAACTTATTTTTTTCAAAGAAATTTGAACTTCCCGCACTTACTAGGACCCCATTTATTAAATTTTCAATTTTCCTGTTTCTTGGATTGAACGGACAGAGAAGACTGCATCCTACCCAAGATTTCTGGATGACTACACTACCGTTCAAAAAGTGTAAAGACAAGCCTTCGAAGTTTCTAGGGCCGTTTGCGTTAAAAGCTCTAGACAACATGCATTTGGTCCAATATGAAATAAGACAACAAGCTATTTCAATGAAATTTTCTTTCGGCATTGTTTACGTTGCGTAGCTCTTCAGTTGGACAACAGTATTCGTAAAATTAACCGTAAAATTTTTCTAGGCCAGCAAAATGAGAAAAGGAGTTTTCAAGCGTCATGAAATTTCGTACGAGAAGCATTTGGAGATTGTTATTTACAAAAATAATGATAAAAGCTGTTGTGAAATTGCGACAATTGTAGGCTGCTCAAGGAGTGCAGCTTTCGCTGTGTGCAAAAAGTTCTTCAAATCAAGAAGTGTAAAAATCTACGAAGGGTTGGTAGACCAGAGAAGTTCACGAGAGTTTCTGATGGTCATGTGACGTTGCCAGTTTTAGAGCCTCTGATGCCAGTCTATAACTATGCTTTCTCGGCAGTTAATTAGCAATCAAGAAGTGTAAAAATCTACGAAGGGTTGGTAGACCAGAGAAGTTCACGAGAGTTTCTGATGGTCATGTGACGTTGCCAGTTTTAGAGCCTCTGATGCCAGTCTATAACTATGCTTTCTCGGCAGTTAATTAGCAAAATTTATATATTTTAAAACGCATAAGGTGAAAGTTGAAGTGCTTTCTAAACCCTAAGCATTTTTTATTATTGCTTAGATATGCACTAGTTGAAGAAAGGCTATGCTTATCACAACAACTTTTCGTAAACACAAAAACAAATCCTACGTCATCATTCTTTTATCGAAGCGTACAAACACTTTTTGAGCGGTAGTGCACGCATGTTTAACTTCAAACAAACTAAAGCCACATAAATCCAAACTATTTTTGCATCGTAAGTGCCAAAAGAAAGTCACATTTCTAAAAACTCTAATAAATAGACAAAAAATTCGAATTAAATAAGTTTCTTTAATATTCTGTTGGTGTACTAATTAGTTTACAAACATGAAAAAGCTTATTGGTTCGTAAAACCCTGTATGAGAGTATCAAGAATGAGCCAACACTTCTCGCATTCAAAAAAAAATCAAACATGGCCTGGAAAAGAATGCACCTGCAGAATTTGTCACTAGCTTGTTATCTATCAGTCCATGCTCGGAGGCACGTGTAATCGCACGTGCGCGTGTCCACACACATGCCAAAGCTATAGCATGAACGACAGATCGTCCGATTTTGTGTTCTGTTGCAGAAATGCTATCATGCTCTTGTGAATAAAAGTACTTGCTTTCCAATGTCTCTTCTGTTTCTTCTTACTCAGGAGAGGACACAGCAAAATTCCCGTAGCTGTATTTTTCCCCCGCCGTTATAGTCCTCTCACAAGGCACCTATGCGTGAGAGCTGGGAGTAAAAGCAGTAGATAACCAGACCTACTCTCAAGACTTAACTTATGCTAATACTAATCGGCACTAATGACTTCAGTGTGGTTGAGCTTGGGACCATACAAACAGGTTCTCTACACAGGAGTCATACAAACAGGTGCTACCATACAATCAGGTGCTCTGTGGGATTATACTCGTATCTGCAGGTTAACATTCACACCATCACGGACATATTGTCATTCGCAGTCTCAGCAAAAGCTATTAGCTCAACCGGGTTATGAAAAGTAACTTCAATATTATTGCCCTTCCACAATGATATTAAATCAAATATCATTGGCCACTCGCTGTACGACAAGTATGGCATTCTTCTCTCCCTACCACTTCCATACCATTTTCCACTACAGACAATTATTCTTTACCAGAAAACCTTACTTTTCGCAACACGCTGCAGTTCACCTACGAACGAAAGTAACTCATGCTCAAAGGCCATACAATAGAATCGCCATTGTAATATACAGAAGTATATTTTTAAAATGAATAATTGGAGTCTCCCTTGAATCTCAGTTCCATTTTCCAATAAAAAAATTATCCTGCATCATAACAGTCAATTTCCTGCAATATTTTAAGAGTCTTTTCTGAAAAGAGACACATCATACATATAGGTGATGTTAGGCCATATAGGAAACTCGCCGTTAGGATATACTGGGGTATATTAAAAAAAATATATAATTAGAGTCTCACAGATGAGATAAGATACACACCATGTAACTTTTTACAGAGCTTAACCACAAGCTCTGTAAAAAGTTACGCACTCGTCGCAGAAATGAGTTCATTCTTATACGTAGAGGAAAATAGTGTTAAAAATTGCAGGCATGAAATGCACAATGAGATTAATGAGATGCTTCCCATGTCCAGTTTTGGAACTGTCAATGAGTCTCATGGTTCTAAAGAGAAGTTAGTGTCTCTGTTTCAGAGGTGTTCAGCATATTGAAAATGTTGGTTCACAAAATTGCAATTCAGATTTATAACCGAATTCATGCTAGCAGTTTATGGCTGCACTTTTCATATGGAAATGAGAAGACAAAGTTCATAACCACATCAAAGATGCGGAGAATATTTATTCTCATGTGTACAATACCAGGGACACTGGAGCGCGTTTGGAAATGGGGGCATTACCACTCCTGGCATATTAGAGCAAGAGCAGTGGGCCAGATATGGCCTTTCTATGCTGTCTTATAGAAATTTTGTCATAATTAAATCTTAAAGTCACTCTTTGTTCGTGACTTTAAACAGGTACGCTAAAGTATATTTTGAATGAAGTGGTAGGGGACCAGCGATATTGGGCAT
Organism: Cassiopea andromeda; assembly: GCA_018155075.1. Lineage (NCBI taxonomy): Eukaryota > Metazoa > Cnidaria > Scyphozoa > Rhizostomeae > Cassiopeidae > Cassiopea > Cassiopea andromeda. Next base: position 148,080 of record WIPJ01006060.1, read on the forward strand.
GGAGGTGGGGATAAGGGGTAGACCCCCTCAAGACTTTTATAGATATTCTCTTTTTCCAATATCTGAATACATACTATCTTAGGTAGGATAGGCTATTTGCTGGATTACATCATACACTAGCAAAAACACATGAGAGCTGCAGGACCCCAGACCCCCTTGGCTCCTGCCTGCTTGCAGAGAATAGTGAAAATCATAGCTTAAGACAAGTATGAATTGCATTACCCCCTACTACCAAAGTGGCAAAAGTGCATAGGAAAGAACAAGCAGCAATTGCCTTCGCTACTTGGGTCGTTTGACATCTTGCAGGAAATGTTGTGCCTTGCTTCTGTTACCTCTGAATACTCTAACCTAAGGATTGTACTCTAGCTTAAGAATTGCGCTTATTTATATACAGTAGTGGAAAATGGCTCAACAACTCCATGTAATTACAAAATCTAAACAGAATGAGCTCTGCTACTAAAATAGCATTCTATTCCTAATCATGATCAATTGCCTAATTTAGGTATTGAATAAGCGAAACTAAGCTAAATACATCTAGATCTTGTGAGTCCGTCACACCTTCCGCCCACTTTTGCTCAAAATATCTATGAGACATAAATTACCAAATTATGCTAGCTACTAGCATATCCAGGTTCACCACGGATTTTGGTAGGTGGTGTATATTGTCTTGATTTTGGTAGGTGGTAGGTGGTGTACATTGCTGTGGTAACCAGCAGTAGATCTAGCACTATATCTGGGGTGGACATCTTCCTCTCGACCAGTCCCTTGGTCTGATTCAGCATATTCATCTCTTTTACCCACAGTAAGTCCCAATGGTTGTGGCTCGTGAGTTGGAGCGTGAAATAGAATCTCAATGCTGTACTCTGGCTGCATCTCCTCATCTAATGATTCTGCAGCAGTTACGCCAATGGCATAATGCCTTCTTGCTCCAGTCCTTGGCTGGGAGTGGAGTACAGTGGAAGGACAGCACTGTACCTCTGCTGTACTGACTGCTCTTCTCTCACAATGCCCATCGGTTCAATCAATAGTACAGCTTCCAATTGAAAAATGTTTTACCACTATAGGTACCCTTAGACCCCAGCGGTCTTGGTCTTATTCACTCTGTTACCAACTGCTATTTGCCCTTGTTTAGTTCTGGAGTTCAAATCATATCTTGCCTACTGAGACTCTGCCTCCTTTACAATTTTCTCTGAAGCCCTCTTATATGCTTCACGTAGTTCCTGTCGGTGTTTTCTGATCCACTTGTCTCAACCTCCTCTGTTCACTATTTACCTAAGCTCGTATTGAACCATGACTTGAATCCTACTGTTGAGATTGGCAAGTCGCTTAAATACCTTGGTCGATAATCATAACCATCTATAGGAATTCTTAAATCTTGTCACTACTTTAATGGCACGTATTGATGGTATTCCTTGCCATCCAAAAAGAACTATTGCTATATCACCGCTTTGTCCTTTCCAAAATATCATGGCATTTTACCATAGCTAATTCTGGTAAGACATGGGTAGTGGAAAACATAGACAATCTCATTACTAGCTATATTCGTCAATGGAATTGCCTATTAGTGCCACTCTCAGTACCCTCATCTTACCTAAGTCTAAGTACAGAATTAACTGCATTCTGCCTTCCTCAAAATTTCTGCAATACCAAACAGTCACAGGGAAAGCTCTTAAATCATCTCGTAACTCGGACATTAATTTATTGTGGGCAATAGAATTAATTTTATGTCTACTACAGGAATTAATTTTGTGTATACTATGCAAATTAGTTTATTCCAAGATGCAAAGCAGTATCATCTAGTTCACAAAGCACGTGGCAAGGACAAGAATGAGTTTCAACAGTATCAAATTAATTCCGGTAGTACATATATAATTAATTCCAATAATGCATATAAAATTAATTCCGGTAGTACATATATAATTAATTCCAATAATGCATATAAAATTAATTCCGGTTGTACAACTTACAGTTATTTACAATATATCCATTAATTTACATTCCTTTTAATTAAAAGTGAAATTCCATCAATTAATTCTGTTCATAAAATAATCAATGTTTATAACTTTTATAAAAGAGCATACTTTTGAACCATTCAGGCCCCCATATATAAGAGACTATACAACTTTTTACAAATTCACAAAATTTGATTGATAGAATCAGTATGAAAATTGGCAGTCTGTATCTAAAACAGGCTAAATAGTTTAAGTTCCTTGGTCTCTTTTTGGATGAAAATCTAAGCTGGGAGCATCATTTAAGGGGAACTTTCCAAAAAATATTCAACACCTTGTGGTATATTTTATAACGTGAGGCATCTTCTACAAACCAGTGTTCTAGTATCTTGATATAATTCAATATTTTCCTCATTTCTCCAGTATGGAATCATTGTTTGTGGCCGTACCAATGACACCCATTATAAGCCAATATATCTTCTTCAAAAGAAAGTTGTTAGGGCTATTGCTTTCAAAAGTTGTACGTTTCCATCTAGTAAAATTTTTTCTGATTTAAAAATTCTTAAGTTATATGATTTATTTGATTTAAAGCTTCATACTTTTGTGCATGAATCTGTCAATAAGAATTCTCATTTATTTTTTCATAATTTTTGTAACATCTTGACAGTAGCTCATCAATATGATACGAGTTAGGTTTCTAAAGCTGAAATATTTATGTCTCCTAAAAATATATTGTAATATCGTTAAAGGTAATATCGTTTAAGATCTGTTAGATATGCAGGCGCTAAATTTTGGAACAGTATTTCTGATGTCATCAAAAAATCTGCATTAGTCTCCATTTTTCGTCTCAAACTCAAATCCTATATACTATCCACTAATACCAAGTTAAAAATAGTTTTAAACATTTCTAAAATCTTCTAACTAACAAAAAGTGGTACAATTGCAAAATAATGTGCTTCTAGTACTGGGGGTGCTCTCTCTCCTCGATTATTATAGCTATTAATGGAGCTCCTCCTTACGAAATTCCATATTGGCAAAGTTCCTTTAACTTAAATCAGTTCAAGTTTCACTGTATATTATGATATCATTTTGTTGTTTTAATGTTGCCTTGCGTTTGTGTTAGCTTTCTTGTAAACTATTACTTTATTTTTGGTGCTACTTGAACTTGAATGAAAAATAAAAACATTAAGCTTTTTTATTTCCAACTCTGCATAATTGCTGAAATGGCAGCAAACTTGTTGGTCCAGTGTGCTCAATAAAAAAATGTACTGTAAATGTACTTATTTATATTTTTTATTTTTGCAGGGGCGCTCATTCGAAGGAGGCCTTATTCAAGGGGAGTACAAAACATTTTCTTGATAATTGGTCATATTCCAATTGAAACTTTTCTACTAGTAAACTATTTCTTTGATTCTACACAATTATAAATATAACAGGGTGCTTTTTAAAGAGCAGGCAGATTTTCGTTAATTAATGGCTGCTTTTTCTTTTTTAGCTCCATAAAGCACTAGCAAACTCTCAAATAGGTGCAGTCACGTGCTTGGGTGGGGGCTTATTCGAGGGGGAGACTAATTTGAGGATTTAGGGTATATCAATGAGTGCAATTTCCCCTGCACGCTATGTGCTTCGCCACTGTCAAATGTCTCGAAGTGAAAACGAGTGTAAGCAAGGTGCCGAAAAATGCGTTTCTTCTGCCTATTCACTATCCTGTGACGTCGCAGATCGAAGCGACCATAGTCATTTCGCATGCGTACTGTTGAGTGCTTCGGGCGCAAGCTCAAAAGAGTCTCTGACAAGACTAGGCTTTAGATCATCATTTTCGAGTTATCGCCCCTGTACAAACGAGCGCACGCCCGATTTGATACTCAAATTTCTTCAGGGCATGGACTAGTTATTTATAGTATATGATAGTCTGTATATGGTTCTGCAGGTTTTCCTTTTTGCTTTGTAAATAGTAATTAATTACTTTTGTATAGAATAGTAATTTATAGCAATTCATTTAAACTTGTAATTACTTTCTATTGTATGAATATATGAAATGTGAAATGAAATATCAAAAGGGAGAAATCTGGTGCCATAGGTGATGCAATTTCCCTAGTTTTTTCAGGTTAAAGCTCTCTTCTTAGCTGAGCTGATTGGCTGAAAATATGTTTTCTCCTTTGATGAAATGTAATCAATAAAATAGGCGATTAAAAACCAAACATACCTGGATCCAGATTAACATTGACACGACTAACCACTTTTGAGCTTCTGGGATCTTGCACGAGTAACTCGATAGATGTTTTATAATCGAATCGAAGATAAATTGTTTCCTCAACATCAATTCTGAATACACTGGGTGCGGCAATAAAGTAGCTGTGACATAAACAAAGTTCTTTAAGTTCTAGAACTCAGTCAAACCAATGAAAAACACTAAAGTTCAACAAAACAAAACAAAGAACTGCATGTATGGACGTAGATACGAAGGGGTTCGGGGGGACACGTGCCCCATCTCCCACTTTTCACACATATGTATATATAGTCCCACGTATATAGTTGTATTGTTTTGCATGTGAGGGTGTCCCTGAATAAGTGGCGTGGTGGCATAGACTATCTTGGGGCAAACTGGTGAGATTTGGTGCCCCTTCCTAACAAACACATAACATTTTGCATATTGGCCTATTCAAAATGTTGAAATTTAGATCTTCTGAAATCACTGGACAGGCATATATTTATACATTTTCTTAGAAGTTGTTGAATTTTCAAAAGCCTATATACTAGTTTAAAAGTTCATTTTCTGTGCAAAAGTTGGGGAAGATAACTGATAATGAAATAACTTAATAATGCGCCTATATTATAGATTTAAATTTGCAAGGAGGCCTGAGGGAATACTTCCTCGAGAAATGTTGAAAATTAAATTTTCTGAACAGGGATGTAGTCCTAGGGGGCTCGGGGTGTTAATTTTGTTGAAGATTTGGGGGGCTCAACCCCTTTCGAATATTAAGTTCTTAAAAATGTTTCTCACGTTTCTCTACTTTACTCATAATCTGCAGACTATATTTGTTGTCATAACAACATAACATTAATGGTCTAGCACCAGGGCCGCCAGGAAGGGGGCTGATGGAAAATGTTCCGGGGCCTCAAGATCGAAGGGGCTTCATAACACCTAATACCTCAAGAATAAAGGGAAACCGGCAGTAGTTTACCAAAGTTAGTTTCTAGGCTCCGGAAATTTCTGCTCGCTTCGCTCGCAGGGGGCCTCATCTTTCTCTTATCCCCCGGTGACTGTTAATTCTTTTGGCGGCCCTGCCTGATACAAATGTAGTGTTCAGTGGAATATCGAGGAAAGAACTGATGGTATTCGGCAAGCTCCTAAAATGGCATGGTCTCAGAAATTCTATTTTCAGCACAATACTTCATAGGCAATAAGTCGGCGTTTTTCAGGGGTGCCATTGTTATGTCGAGGCAATATTCCCTGGTCTTCCCTTATATTCTTATCATTTCTTTTGACAGATATTGAGTTTGGGAGAGCCTTGCCCTATTCTTGGCGACCAGAATTGTGGTTCCATGAAACGTGGGACTACGCTTCAAAATGACTGCACAGAACAAGATGCTACACAAAAAGAGATAATTTAGCACTTGTCAGACTCTACTGCATGTGCGACCAGTGGTGGCCTAACAGGGGAGTGGCAGGCCCCCCAGCGATGATTTTTGATGGGCGCCAAATCCAACTGTGAACTTTGCTCTCGCAGTTCAACATTCGTGCGCAGACGATTTACGATAATTAATTCTACTTTATCGATTTAGATTAGTGTCTCCATATCTGTAAGGCCAGTTGTTTTTGCTTTTGGTAGTTGTAGTTTATCGGAGCACCTTAGGTTATAGGGCAATACCTTTTCTTCAAAGATTTGCTTCGTAAAGCTGGGATTCAGATCATGTATTGTTTTGTAAATCTCTATCGTATAAGATGTACTCCATCTCTGACTAAAGTTGCTTTAGTAATTAATACCACGCCCATGCAAGCTTCCTTTATTGGCCACGCCCAAAACCTAGCCGGTGTGCAGGAGGCGAAGGGCAAAACATATCCGGTGTGAACATGTCATACTCTGCAGATCGGACTCTGCAGATCGGACTCTGCTTCTAGTAACCCACTTTCTTAGCCTTGAACGTTAAGCTACATCTTACCAACAAACAAGAAACGATAGACAGCTCTATCAAAATCAATATGAAAATCTTCCATTTTAAAAAACAGTTCTGAACAACATTTGTCTGCAAACTAGTATTTAAGCGCGTTCACGCGCGAGTACGCTATTGGATGTGTATACATAAAGGCACGCGTGCAAAAGCGACCCCACTTGCTTGCACGCTCGAGATCTCCTCACAATTTCATTCTTAGTATGACCTAGCGGTTGTCACGCTCTCACGCCCTATTGTTATCTACGTGCCTTAGTCTGAGCAAAATGAAATCTATGCGAGTGCATATCCAAAAGTTAATCGCTGTGTTGTTGCTACTTCATTACATTTAGGTTATCATTATCGTTAGGTTGGCTTAAATCAGCGAAAATGGATAATTCTCCTACTACCCATCCGCATTGCGACTCATAAATAGCAAAGAGGTTCACCAGATACCTTGCCACGATGTATTACTTGTCATCCGCAGAGCCCTATTCCCACTCCTCAACACTTAAATTAGCAACGATGAAAGGTAAGTAAATATCAACTGTTCCTCGAACTGTTCAAGTGCCAAAGTTACCTGTTTTTGGCATTACTGCCAACAGCCAGCATCAAAATAGCTACTGCCAAGTTGAACAATTCCATGGTTGACAACTTGTTCTTTCACCTGTCCTGACTACAAAAATATCACCTGAAAGATAGGTTCCTTGAAACGAGTAGAAACAGGATATGGTACTTCACAGCAAGACAAACCTCAGTTCGGAAGTAAATGACGTAGAGGATATGCTTTTAAACCGGAATCAAGCACTGATTGGTTTAAGGCGATTCTCCTTAGCAACAATAAACACCGGCTATGATTGACCAGGGTGCATTCCATTTTGATCTCACGTTTATAGTATTTTTGTAGTTATGACTTGTACTACGCCATGGCAAGGCTATCTTAGGAATGGAATGGCCTAGTTATACGCTGAAACCTTCGTAGTTTCTTTTTGGCTTTGCCAAATACGCAAAATACTCATATATACGATCATGTTTGTACGTATGTAAAGGTGATTTGTATTGGGTAAATAATCTGAAAACTTATAGCAGGGAGAAGAAAAGAGGTTCTAGGGGAAAGCCTCAAGAACATTTTTTGCAAGCCACGCCCTTCAGACTGTTGGAAAACATAATGCAACACCTTTTGGACATATATGGTGTTTTGATATTTACGTAAGAAGGACGTTAAATCGTAATCCGGCAATGTGCCATGCCACCAATACATTCAAAACAAAGGTTTCGTGGAGGGGGGCTCAGGGGCTGAACCCTCTTCTTAAACTCGTCAAAGATTTTGGGAGAGTTGGGACCCTTCATCAAGCTTGTTTCTGCTGGATAAATCTGATGTTGATACAACGCTATGTTTGCGGATCATTCAAAAAGTACTTACGCTTGGAAGGGAATGGGATACTCGGGAAAGCGTACTAGAGGGAGGGGGCTCTTCAAAGAACGTACGTACGATTATGTAATTCTCAAAAAGTAAGTAATTACAAAGCATCCTAAATGAATAAAGCTATCAACATTATACACGCAAGATCGCACTCTCGATTATTATGTTCTAATTTTAGAGGTATTGTGTAAGAACATTTGATACATACATTGTATGCATCAAATGTTGCAAACTTTGAACTTACTGGGATAGACAATATATTCAAATGTTTAGGGGGGTTGATGACTTAAAAGAACTTTGCTCAGGGGGTGGGGGTACCTCGAATATGTTCAAAGCGGAAGAGCATAGGTGACTAAGTTTCATACGAACGTAAGGACAAAAGTTTCATAACTGTAAAAATGGGCGTGATCCAAGGTCTGGTCCATAGATTTCCTACACTACAGCCCCCCCCTTTATTACAGGTTTAGGACTGATTCAAAACTTCAACTATCCGGGGATTTTCAGTGAGCTATGCGCTGAGACATGGTGGATATTCTTTCATACGCCATGGTACTTTTCTTAGCTTACACCGAACATATTCGGGCATACCTACATGGAATGCAACCTAGACTATAGATTGATTTGAATTGTTTACTTATGCTTCTATTTTTGTTTCATTTGTTTTCTTATACATTTATCCAATCTTTCTCGTTATAAATAACCGCTTGAGCTGCGTTGCTTTGACTAGACCATTCTACTTCATTTAATGCAAATACACTACCTCCAGATAATGTATGGCAGCATTACAATAACAGGAACATAACACAAACAAAATTATTACATAAAGACCTGCAATTAAAATCAACTAACTAACAATAGTTAAAGAAAACAAACAGAAACAGTAACGTCTGGGGGCAACAAGGTCTTTAGGGGCTTTTTTCTTTTCGTAATTTCCATGCTTCTTTCAGAAATTGTGTCAAGGCATGGGTGCAGAGCCGCCGAGGGGAGCAGGCGGGGCAAATTGCCCCAGGAACTCAAGTTCCAAGGGCCCTTATAACTCCCAATGCTTCAAGGTCTGGGGTGCGTCATAAAGTAAGTTACCAGTAATTTGTCACAGTTAGTTTCTAGGAAAATTTTCTACTCGCTTCGCTCGCAGGGAGTCTCGTTTACCTCCATTGCCCCGGGGTCTCAAAACTCTCTCGGCGGCCTTGAAGGGGTAAGCAAACTTTTCAGTAGAAGGGCCGCATCCAGAAGTTCTACGTTTCACAGGGCCACACAAAGGGTGACCAGTGGCTTCTGCTTATGAAATTCCTTTGTTTTTGCATGATTTCTCCAACAAATGCAAGTGTGTAGTGTTGTAGGTAACGCATAAATATAGAGCGCCAAAGGCGCTAGATATCTATCTCTATTCTTCTCTAGTGAGGCAAAATCATTCCAGTTCTAAGAGAGCAATAACAATGGGTGGTATAAGGCTAAATTTTTGAGATCCTAATGAGCAACCTATAATGGTAAGTGGCAATTTTCAATATTATTGATTACTTTAGAATGCTTTTCGTTGATGTTTGACCCTTGATTTTTACGGTATCTATTTTTCATCGAATTTTGTTTGGACTATTTTTCAATGTTTTGACGAAACTGGCTACATACTTCCTCGATTAGAGCAAGTACCCGTACTTGAAGTTTACAACTTTATCACACAGACATAGCCATGCATTAATTAGTCATGCCCTATCAAATGAGTTTATCCTAGGGGTGTGCTGGGCTTGCTTTGTTGGGAGGGTGTAGGCCCTACAGTTTATGCCTAAGTGTCCTTGTATAAGACATGCTGTCATTGTCACTGCTTTCTGTGGGATATCTTTATTGCAGTTGCTTCCTATATGTAAGGAATCGAACATGATAATATTTAAACCTCCTGGGGCCAAGCACGGTCCATTGTACAAACGAGGCTTGATATTCATTGATTTCAAAGTCCATTGCAATTTTCGGTTCGCGACACTTCGGTCGCTTTGAAAAACAAGATACGTACCTAAAATGATATACATTTGTCTATTTGTCAGCAGAGCTTTGTCTACTTTTGCAAAGTATTGCTTTATCAGTGTTGCTAGGCTGGAATTGAGAATGCCAACCAATTAGGGAGCAGTCATAAAGTATCAGGGGGATCGGAGTGTAGGAAAATGAAGGAATGGCTCCAAAAATTTTGTACCTCAATGAAACATGCAAAAATCTTGTGTAATCCCAGTCTGGGGAAGCAAAATGTTTTGATACCCCCAGCCACTCAAATTTATACAGGTTTTAAGTTGGATTGAATCCTTTTTTGGGCTCAAACATTATTGTTTGCATCATTAATCTTAGTACTTCAATCGTTACTTTCTCTGCTTTGTTAGTTCATTTGGTCATTTGACAAAAATTTTCGCTTATTTTTACGTCGATAATACACAGAATTCCCAAATAAACAATTTGTACGATTTATTTTGAAAATTAATAAAGTATATCCTTAGATTTGTATGATAAGACGCTGTTATTCCAGGGGGTCGTGTTGCCAAATGGTCAATTATATTTCTAATCAGCTCTTCAACCTATTTAATTTATATTTGAAGCGACCAATAATCAGGAGCTCCCAAATATCCGCTCCAATAGTATTCAGAATTTTAACAGTAGAATATTGATAGCTCTTTTTCGCATGTTCAGTATTAAGCCTAGTGTTGTATAGCATTACCCCCCGATACCCTTTATAAATTATTCAGTACATGTAACCTATTTACCATTTTGTGGTAGTACTCGTGGTAAACACAAATACATCTTTTGTTGCGTTATTCCTACACTAGAACAACTTGCAGATCTCTACGATGTCTTGTTACACAATTTGATTCCGAAGACCTTTGTTGAAAGTTTCATTCCAAAGACTTCAAGGCTTAATGTGTTAACAATTCTGTATGGCGTGATCGATCTATTATATTGAATTATGTTTTAAAGCTCAGCACGTCACAAATAAATGCACGAGGTTTACATATAAATGTATGAAGTTTACATGAAAAAGTTTAAGAATGCTAGAAAGATTAAAAACTAGAAGTTAAATTTAAAAGTTCAAATGCAAGAGTATGAATTTAAAGGGTATAACTTTTATTTTTGAATGAGGTTTAATGAAGTTTCCTGATTTCGAATTTGCTGTTATTTTTCTGATATCTGATACCGCTTTCACTTAATAATAGTATAAAGTTCGCTTTCAAATTCAGAATTTGCTAAAGAAAACTCTCGGAAAACGTTCGTAGTCGTTCGTTTTTCTCAAGAAAATATACCGGATTGTGAAACTTTCCTAAACCCTACAATATGAAACTGTTCAACTCAAACTCCGATACATTGCGACCACCTTCTATTGCGACCACCTTCCATTGCGACCGCCTTCTATTGTAAGTTGTTAAAAATGCTGAGATTCACAAATTCTCATGATTGATCGTGATATACTTAGTGACGTCATTAAGTGGGTTTTACGTTTTTCTTCGGTGAAGTCTGATTTAAAACGTTTAGAACACGAGAACGGTACAGGATATCAGATAAATAACAGCGAATTCGAGCTCAGGACACTGGGGAGACCTTTCAAATATTAAAGTTTCAATATAAATTTGAAGATTTTAAATATAGAAGGAACAGTTAAAATATAAATGTAATGAAATATTGCTACAAATGGCTATATTGCACGTTCCCATTTTGATATACAGATTCCTTTGACTTTCAGGGGAAATTACAA